>JAJOZX010001187.1:0-15000 GCA_023014485.1 Bathynomus jamesi | reverse complement strand
CGCAATTGGAAAGGTTTTCACCCCACCTTAGACCCACAGTTTAACATTAGAAAATTCTGAAACCTGACTCAGTGCCAAAAAAGAAACACCAAATAATTGTCCCCTAGCGCAATTGGAAAGGTTTTCACCCCACCTTAGACCCACAGTTTAACATTAGAAAATTCTGAAACCTGACTCAGTGCCAAAAGTTTTATAAAAAGGATTCTTTTTCATGAACTATACGAATCACCAAATAATTTTCAAAGGAGAATACGAGCATTAAATCTATTGGTGAAAATATATATATATGTTACTCGTCCGGTCCCGTTATAGCGGATTGGTACACGTCATAGCTCCACCCAGCTACATCGGCAGCCAATCACTACGAACATCTGGTCTTTTGGGGCGGAGCTTGGCGATTGTGCATATAAAAGGGGATATTTTCAGTTTGGAGTAACAGTAGCTATTTTCGCGTCAGTGAATAATCATTCCCTCCACCATGGACCTGTACGTCTCCCCAGACTTGTATGAAGAGAGTGATACTGCAGCATTAACGACAATTAGCCTTTTTAATGCGGTTGACCGTGATGAATTATTTACAACGCAAACCGTAGAAGATATTGCAGTGACGCTCCTTACAATCCGACGCAAGGGACTACCATAGAAATGTAAGTGTCTATAATTAGAATTTATATATATATATATAGATGTTGTAGTATCTCGTCAAATAGATACTCGCCAAAAATGTCAATCAATGTTATTTTGTTACCCCATTATGCTAAAATCGAAATTTTTATGGCATTCAATGTTATTCCTCGAACCAAAGATATCTTCACATAATGGGGATCTGTCTGTATACTCTGTATATGTTTTAAAAGCATTATTCCTTTAAGGTCCGATGAGGATTTGACACGTGTTATACAATCTTTTGAAGAATCTCGGAATACGGGGGATATACTGAACAGTCAACAATGTCACACATCCTCCACCATGGACCTGTACGTCTCCCCGGAATTGTATGAAGAACGTGATACTGCAGCATTAACCGCAATTAGTCTTTTCAATGCGATTGACCGTGGCGAATTATTTTCAACGCAAACCGTAGAAGATATTTGCAGTGACGCTCCTTACAATCCGACGCAAGGGACTACCATAGAAATGTAAGTGTCTATAATTAGAATTTTTATATATATATGGAGAGTTGTAGTATCTCGTCAAATAGATACTCGCCAAAAATGTCAATCAATGTTATTTGGTTATCCCCATTATGCTAAAATCGAAATTTTTATGGCATTCAATGTTATTCCTCGAACCAAAGATATCTTCACATAATGGGGATCTGTCTGTATACTCTGTATATGTTTTAAAAGCATTATTCCTTTAAGGTCCGATGAGGATTTGACACGTGTTATACAATCTTTTGAAGAATCTCGGAATAGGGAGGATATACTGATCAGTCAACAATGTCACACCGAAATAATGTAAGTGTTTTTCGATCTTTTTGGGATAAGAAGACACAATATATTTTCATAAATTTATTAAATGAAAGAAATCAGTACAATAAACAACTACAGAATATATCGTTACAAATATACGAACAAAAACATTATAATATACAACGAGTACGTACAATTGGAAAACGGTTTTTTATCTGTCTGCATACCATTTCATCGTTTCGGCGAGTGTGACACGGGTCAAATAAATTTAAAAAATTTATAAATTCTTTATCATTTGACATATGCATGAGAAATGAGACGCAGTACATTCCGCAAACATTAGTAAAATATCCTTGCATGCGAAATGGGGTCCACACAACTTCGGGAATATGTAACTGAGCGAGAAATTTTACAATAATAGGGTCACTCCAGGGTTGAGTACCGAGTGAATCAAAATAGTACAGGCGCTGTCTATTTTTAAAATAGACAGCGATCCAGTGAATCCCTTCATTACCGATGATGTCTGTGTTCACAATAAGACTACCGCATTCTCGCGTACTTGGCAAACTCAATGTTTCATTCTTCGCAAACACGCCGATAAATTTGGAACGTGTGACTCGCTCCATTACTTTCTGAAGTGTATTAGCATCCATTTTAAAAGTCAGTGATAACGCTTCTAAATCTATCTACTTCTATTAGGGCTTGCGATTCGAGATATACTAGTACACTAATAGGAGCGTCTATAGGCTTGGCGAATTCCAGCCGCACTGAGATGTTTCCGCTCTGCTGTGGGGTTAAATGGGTATTTACGCTAGCAGATAAGTCAGGTGTAATGTCAAACGGTAAAGGTTAAATTGATCAATGAATTCTTCCTGCGTTACCCCATTACCAAGCTCATCACAATCACCTGCAATATGGGTCAGATTACTATAGGCTCTGGCACAAAGCGGTAACACAGCGTCTGATGAATAGTCCGTACCCATTGTTCCACCCAAAGCAGTGCCATTAACGTATAGAGTTATATTTTTAAGTCCGAAATTCTCGAATTTAAAGGCACTCTTTTTATATTTTCCATTCACCGAAGCGTGGTCCTGCATGCCGATTAATATCCTTTTAGGAAGATTTCCCAGGGCAATGTTTTCTATCTGCTTCGATGCCAACCCTGCAGGAACCGTATATAGTTTGATCTGCACTCTGTTAATAGGATATTTCACTGTAGCGTTTAGTAAATTTTTCTCAATTTCTAGTTGTTTTGGTGAACTTAATTTCACTCGCCGTACGCGGAGGTATGTGTCCATAATGTGAACCACAACGGGCTTTGCACCCTCTTCTTGATTCGCATCCAGATTTAAGCAGATCTCAGGACTCGTGCGGGTGAGCTTTATTTTCATATCCACCCCGTTCACAAGCAACTTCTCCTGGAAAGTGAAATCTGTGTGCAACCGTCCAAAACACTCGTATATTTTCTTTTTAGAATTTTTAAATTTGTCCTTTATACTATTTTCATCTTTAGTTTGATAATATCCCTCCGCACTTAAAAAGGTAGCCTTCGCTTCTTTGGAAAAGTTGAGGACATTTTCCAAATAGGCTCGTAGATGATAGTACCCCGTGCCTGCCGATATGTTGGTCTGATTTAAATATACGTCACACTGGTTGAATATGGCGTGCAGAAAGTTTGTTTCAGGGTATACAGCATATTTGTCATCGCAGACCGTTCCATCAGAATGGGCTATACGTAGCTTAGCGTACATGTGCACACAGCTTGGATCAAAAAAGTAAGGACCTGAGCTGGGTATCACGAATTCTATAGGTGCACTCGGGGAACTAATTGTGTTTAAAGGGTTAATTGTAATAAAGTCACTGTGCTCAATAGAAACTTGGGTTGGCGGGAGCTCAAAAAGGGACAGCTCCGATTTACAGCATTGTGAACTACATGGGTGGATGAAGCGTGCCATGGCGAAATAGTGACTCCTCTCTCGACAAGTGGTAAACAAACTATGATTCATGAGATCAATATCCTTAGCTTATATCAGTCAAAAAAGTGGTCAACCATAGGTTTCATTCGCTTACAGCATTCTTTTTTGATAGCCTTTTACGTTTAATACCACGTGACCCCTTCTTCTTCCGGGGAGCCTCTTCTTCTTCTTCCCGCCACCACGCATTTTTCTCTTTGCATCTTTGATGATTTCGTCCGTGTACGCTTTAAATGTTTTTTTAGAGCTTCTTTAGGTTTAGCCCCGGCCAATATGTCTTCTGCAGTGTTAAGGCCTGATTGTAGCGCTTTCCTTCCAAGGTATCTGGCACCCCTCTTCAGCAAAGGAACAGCCGTACGTAGTATGGATGAAAAAATGGATCCAAGTCCACTACCGCGCTGGTATCGCATCCCTCGATAGACGGTGAAAGGCTTTCTATCCATTATAACTCAGTGCGTCGAAAGTGTAGCTTCACTGTTAAGCTCCCGTTACCGAATGGGAAGTTTTCGCCCTCAATCGTTCTTATATATATTGTGATATTGGTTATTAAATTAGTTGCGACATTCACATAATGGGGTCTGTCATATGTAATACTCAAACTCCTTCCTCTATGGTTGGGGATGTGAGCAATGCGCAGCAGGCGTGCCTGGGTATCCCCAACAAACTGGTGCTCCACTATATTACTGTAAATATAGCACATGTCTGGGGACCTTTCAGCCAATTTCTCCATCTTCAATTGATACATTAATCTGGACAAGTTATACTGTGTCTCGTGAAATGTGTCTCTTTGGAAGGCTGCGCTATATCGGCCGTTGGTTAGAATTTTGAACTTTCTATGTTCTTTAAGACGTCTGTTAGTCTTTGATTTTAGGATTAGTGTATGTGCAGGGTTGTTTACGATTTCATATACTAAATCATTCGTAAGGTTTGAGTTTCTTAAACTTACGTTTAAGCCTCTCACAACATCCTCGGCCGAACCATATTGACCCGGCCCTAGTCTTACTTCTGTACTGTAATACCGTGCAATCTTAGTCCGAGCGATGCGCATAGTTTCATCCATAGCTACCCCAGCTTTTTCACACTCGTCAATGTCTCTAAGAATCGTAAAAACGGTTTCTTTATGTTCAATATTTAAAAAGACGGTGTCCAGCTGAATTTCGCATATCCCCACCTCATACGAATCACGACCCAATTCAATGTGCCCATGGAGTTCTGTTACAAAGTTGGCTAGTGTGTTGTTAGGGTGTACAGACAGGGACGAGGAGGACGGGAGTGTGACGTAGAAATGGTTAGGAGCCATGTTGCATACTATTTAAGCTTCATTATTGCATCAGCTTTTATATAGGTGTTGAAGCTTTCTGGGTACCCTAGCCATTTCACCAGGTACATTTTTCTCCTTCCTGAACCTTTGCTTCCTAAAATTTTCTCAATTTTAAACACATTTTTTTCTAAATTAAACGCAACTTTCTGCAATTCCTCGCGGTAAAAGCCTCCTGAGATTTCTTCCCCATTCAAATCTTCAATGTAATACATCATTATCTCACCTTTAGGTCTCACAGCCCTAACTTTAAAAATCTCGCGTGTCCATCCTTGCTCAAAACCCTTTGCGAATTTATTCCCCGAACGCGACAGCCTTACATAATCATTGATTTTGAAGCGCGCAGAGTGTGGTGGTGGTGGTGATCCATCTCTTCTCGGGAGCGTACCTCTTTCTAAAACTTCGTTAGGTGTTGCCCCAATCGTGCGATGGTGTGAGCGGTTGTAGGATGATGCCAATGATTCCAGAATGTCTAGAAATCTGTATGTGTTTTTATGTGTAAAATAACGGTGCATGCGTTCCTTTATGGTGCGCTGAACTCTTTCAGCTAAAGAAGCCTTATGTATAGAATTGGTTGTGTAATAGCTGATATTAAACTCTGTCAACATGTTCTGAAAAGCACGGCCTATAAATTCCTTCCCCATATCCGTACAAAAATAGCCAGGAACCCTGTTTTCTTTTAACATTAGCGTTTTGGTGGCTTTAGCAACTGTTTCAGGTGATTTATTTTTCAGAGGAACTAGCCACAGATATCTAGAGAATACGTCTATTATGAATAGAATGTAGCGGTAACCATCGTTATACACAGAATATCTTTGCATGTCTGTTAAATCTGCTTGCCAAATAGAATCAATCGAGGAAGCCGTTGTCTTGGCTGTTTTAAACCTTTTTCTCACAGGCTTATGAAGCGTATAAGCGTCCTGCTCCCTCAAAAATCTTTCAACATCTTTTTTTCCTACTCCGTAAACACTTCTGTACAGTCTATCTACGCCGCCGTAAGAGGATGGGGTAGAAATGTCATAATAGCGTTTAGTTAATACGTTAGCCATTTGCGTATTTTAGAGGCACGTGGGTAGGGTTGGTTTAACCTCTTCTTGCTCCTCTTCAAAGGTGTTACCGCCGGGGGTGACGGCGCCTTCAATTGTGTCACAGGCGTTGCATGTTCCAAGTCTTTTAACCTGTTCAGATTTCCTATCAACGTTTTAGGGACATTTATTTGTTGTAGTCTTGCTTTAATATGCTTCCATCCTGATGGTGATGGCCTATCCCACTTTCTCACCAGATCATGGACAATGTCTACGATATTCGATCCCTGTACCTTTGATCCTTCCACAATGATCTCCCCTGTATCGGTCCATTGTATGGCGGGATCCTCATTCAATAGATTATAAAGACTTAAGCCTTTACTCCTCAATGTAAGTGGGAGGGTATTTTTTAATACATGTTCGATATGTTGTGTGGCTAATCTTTTTGGTTGGTCAGCTGTGTCGTCGGGCACAGATCCTATGTCGCCATCGTCCCCCGTGCTGTGCCTAATAACCACAGGAATCTCTGTAGGGCTCTTATAATTTTCGTACTCGTGAAGAAATTTCTGCAGAGCTTCTTGGTATAAGATTCTTTTCTCATCAGGTGTTTTTTCACTGTTTAATAGGGCTAACAATTCGCTTTCCATTCTTTTAAGTCTGCTTTTACGGGGATCTAGATACGTGTCTGGATTCCTTTGCAGTGAGGCGTACACCTCGTGGGGAATCACTACCACTTTCTTCATTATATTAATCTAGTCAGTAAAGGACCCAAAACTGAAAATAAGATGGGGAGAAATGACCCTCCTGTTTGTACAATAATTCGTTTTTTCTTCGCTACAGTTTGGCTTTTACGAGCGAGTGCACGTATTATGTTCTTGTAGCGGCGTAGGCGAGCCTTCTGATGGGTTTTCATTGATACATTGCAATTTATAACGTTAAGACAGATTTCACAGATGCATTTTAAAAAGTCGGCATCGATATTTTTAATAAACATCTGCTGCATTGCCCGGGGCAGTCGATGATAGATTTTTATTAATTCACGGTATTTCTTTAGTCTCTTTGTCATTCTGGAATATACACCGTTTCAGGCTCGTTTGGAAATATATTCGTTCGCAGAAGCACTCTAAACGTGTTTCGCGGATGAAGGTCGCAAAGCAAATATCCGTAACGCGTGCTTGTAGCTTCTTTATAAACTTCCAAAAACTCCTTACGCTGATTCGGGAACATTTGATTGGCTAATACCCCAATTTGTGATACATCTCTACGTTGCGCGAATAAGACTAGATATTGCGTATTTAACGACACATCGCGCATGTATCTATTTTTGAAAAATAGATTCTGATTGATGAAGAACACGCTTATGTTAAGATGGTGGGAGAATACTGTAAATGTCTCGGCAAACGTTTTATCCATCTCCAACATGAGATCGTCAATTACAATGATTGTATGTTCATTTCCCTTTAACGAATTAACGTCATATACGCCTTTGTGGAACAAAATATCATCTTGGTACTCGTTGAACACTGATTGATACGTCGAATAGCACCATATAACTTTAAGCACAAAGCAAAGAGAAAAATGCGTGGTGGCGGGAAGAAGAAGAGGGCTCCCGGAAGAAGAAGGGGTCACGTGGTATTAAACGTAAAAGGCTATCAAAAAAGAAGTGCTGTAAGCGAATGAAACCTATGGTTGACCACTTTTTTGACTGATATAAGCTAAGGATATTGATCTCATGAATCATAGTTTGTTTACCACTTGTCGAGAGAGGAGTCACTATTTCGCCATGGCACGCTTCATCCACCCATGTAGTTCACAATGCTGTAAATCGGAGCTGTCCCTTTTTGAGCTCCCGCCAACCCAAGTTTCTATTGAGCACAGTGACTTTATTACAATTAACCCTTTAAACACAATTAGTTCCCGAGTGCACCTATAGAATTCGTGATACCCAGCTCAGGTCCTTACTTTTTTGATCCAAGCTGTGTGCACATGTACGCTAAGCTACGTATAGCCCATTCTGATGGAACGGTCTGCGATGACAAATATGCTGTATACCCTGAAACAAACTTTCTGCACGCCATATTCAACCAGTGTGACGTATATTTAAATCAGACCAACATATCGGCAGGCACGGGGTACTATCATCTACGAGCCTATTTGGAAAATGTCCTCAACTTTTCCAAAGAAGCGAAGGCTACCTTTTTAAGTGCGGAGGGATATTATCAAACTAAAGATGAAAATAGTATAAAGGACAAATTTAAAAATTCTAAAAAGAAAATATACGAGTGTTTTGGACGGTTGCACACAGATTTCACTTTCCAGGAGAAGTTGCTTGTGAACGGGGTGGATATGAAAATAAAGCTCACCGCACGAGTCCTGAGATCTGCTTAAATCTGGATGCGAATCAAGAAGAGGGTGCAAAGCCGTTGTGGTTCACATTATGGACACATACCTCCGCGTACGGCGAGTGAAATTAAGTTCACCAAAACAACTAGAAATTGAGAAAAATTTACTAAACGCTACAGTGAAATATCCTATTAACAGAGTGCAGATCAAACTATATACGGTTCCTGCAGGGTTGGCATCGAAGCAGATAGAAAACATTGCCCTGGGAAATCTTCCTAAAAGGATATTAATCGGCATGCAGGACCACGCTTCGGTGAATGGAAAATATAAAAAGAGTGCCTTTAAATTCGAGAATTTCGGACTTAAAAATATAACTCTATACGTTAATGGCACTGCTTTGGGTGGAACAATGGGTACGGACTATTCATCAGACGCTGTGTTACCTCTTTGTGCCAGAGCCTATAGTAATCTGACCCATATTGCAGGTGATTGTGATGAGCTTGGTAATGGGGTAACGCAGGAAGAATTCATTGATCAATTTAACCTTTACCCGTTTGACATTACACCTGACTTATCTGCTAGCGTAAATACCCATTTAACCCCACAGCAGCGCTGAAACATCTCAGTGCGGCTGGAATTCGCCAAGCCTATAGACGCTCCTATTAGTGTACTAGTATATCTCGAATCGCAAGCCCTAATAGAAGTAGATAGATTTAGGAGCGTTATCACTGACTTTTAAAATGGATGCTAATACACTTCAGAAAGTAATGGAGCGAGTCACACGTTCCAAATTTATCGGCGTGTTTGCGAAGAATGAAACATTGAGTTTGCCAAGTACGCGAGAATGCGGTAGTCTTATTGTGAACACAGACATCATCGGTAATGAAGGGATTCACTGGATCGCTGTCTATTTTAAAAATAGACAGCGCCTGTACTATTTTGATTCACTCGGTACTCAACCCTGGAGTGACCTATTATTGTAAAATTTCTCGCTCAGTTACATATTCCCGAAGTTGTATGGAACCCATTTCGCATGCAAGGATATTTTACTAATGTTTGCGGAATGTACTGCGTCTCATTTCTCATGCATATGTCAAATGATAAAGAATTTATAAATTTTTTAAATTTATTTGACCCGTGTCACACTCGCCGAAACGATGAAATGGTATGCAGACAGATAAAAAACCGTTTTCCAATTGTACGTACTCGTTGTATATTATAATGTTTTTGTTCGTATATTTGTAACGATATATTCTGTAGTTGTTTATTGTACTGATTTCTTTCATTTAATAAATTTATGAAAATATATTGTCTTCTTATCCCAAAAAGATCGAAAAACACCATTATTTCGGTGTGACATTGTTGACTGATCAGTATATCCCCTATTCCGAGATTCTTCAAAAGATTGTATAACACGTGTCAAATCCTCATCGGACCTTAAAGGAATAATGCTTTTAAAACATATACAGAGTATACAGACAGATCCCCATTATGTGAAGATATCTTTGGTTCGAGGAATAACATTGAATGCCATAAAAATTTCGATTTTAGCATAATGGGGATAACCAAATGACATTGATTGACATTTTTGGCGAGTATCTATTTGACGAGATACTACAACTCTCCATATATATAAAATTCTAATTATAGACACTTACATTTCTATGGTAGTCCCTTGCGTCGGATTGTAAGGAGCGTCACTGCAAATATCTTCTACGGTTTGCGTTGAAATAATAATTCGCCACGGTCAATCGCATTGAAAAGACTAATTGCGGTTAATGCTGCAGTATCACGTTCTTCATACAATTCCGGGGAGACGTACAGGTCCATGGTGGAGGATGTGTGACATTGTGACTGTTCAGTATATCCCCCGTATTCCGAGATTCTTCAAAAGATTGTATAACACGTGTCAAATCCTCATCGGACCTTAAAGGAATAATGCTTTTAAAACATATACAGAGTATACAGACAGATCCCCATTATGTGAAGATATCTTTGGTTCGAGGAATAACATTGAACCCATAAAAATTTCGATTTTAGCATAATGGGGTAACAAAAACATTGATTGACATTTTTGGCTAGTATCTATTTGACGAGATACTACAACCTCCATATATATATATATAATTCTAATTATAGACACTTACATTTCTATGGTAGTCCCTTGCGTCGGATTGTAAGGAGCGTCACTGCAAATATCTTCTACGGTTTGCGTTGAAATAATTCATCACGGTCAACCGCATTAAAAGACTAATTGTCGTTAATGCTGCAGTATCACTTCTTCATACAAGTCTGGGGAGACGTACAGGTCCATGGTGAGGAATGATTACACTAGGCAACAAATTTCAACTTTTTTTTTGTTACAGACACGTGAACTACTGATTCCTACTAAAGCGCTGATGCTGATTTCAGATCTGATATCAAAATTTCTCTATCACGTCCAGATTTTGTGTAACCGAAAACCCCTATTTTTCATTTTTTTTTCACCCGCTTCTATTACGAAAGCCGTCTAAGCTACTTTTCCGTGCCACGTTTTATGTTAAGCATACTTAAATAATTAGTGAACAGGGATGTCTTTCCTCCTTTATTCTGGCTTAAGACAGACAGCGGAATTCCGCTGGCGGAGTTACCACCCCTGCGCCCAACCATCCACCCAAAGCGCGTTAGTATTTTGTTGTTACTACTGAAAGGCAAATTCCTGTTCTTAAGTGAAACTTTGGTGTGTCCTCTTCCTTTGTCGCTTGTAGGATGACGAGCTCTCCTTCTGCAGGAACCAACAATAATCTCCCATCATATTTGGGTTGAAATTACCTTGGTATCTGTTTTCCATAACTGAGATCTGTTGGTGGAAGCGCTCACCATGCTCGTCACTTACAGCCCCAAGGTTGGCCGGGAAGAAGTCAAGATGAGAATGTAAAAAATGAATTTTCAAAGACATTCTGCATCCCATTATTTCATAAGATTTAAGCATGTTTTCTACGAGTTTACGGTGGTTTTCAGCTTTGTGGTTTCCAAGAAAATTTTTGACAACTTCAACGAAAGATGTCCATGCTCCTAGTTCATTCTCATTTAGGTTAGATGGAAACGATGAGTCGTGGATGACACTGCGGATCTGTGGTCCAGTGAAAACTCCAGCTTCTAGCTTAGCATCTGTCAATATTCCTTTGAATTTATCCTTTAAATATTGGAAACCACTACCTTGATGATCCATACCCTTCACGAAATTTTTCATAAGGCCAAGTTTAATGTGAAGTGGTGGAAGATGTACTTTCTGAGGGTCAATAAGTGCTGGGTGTTTCACATTGTATTTACCAACAACATGTTCAGTTCTAGATGGCCAATCATGTTTTTTGTAGTGGTTCTTGTCATCTCTGCTGTTCCATAGACACAAAAAGCACATATGCTTTGTGTAGCCCAACTGTAACCCAAGAAGTAATGATACAACTTTAAGGTCGCCACAAATATTCCATGTGTGGTCCTTATATTTGATGAGTCTTAGCAGCAGTTTCATCGATTCATAAGTCTCATTAAGGCCAGTGGCATGTGCTACAGGTATTGAAGGTTTTTCATTGCCGTTGTGCAGTAATACAGCTTTAAGGCTAGCTTTACTAGAGTCAATGAACAGTCTCCATTCTTTTGGATCATAGCGACAGCCAATCCCTTGCATCAGACCACTGATATCGTGGCAGAAACAAACGTTTTCTTCCTGTAAGTAAAATGATGAAAACTGCAAATGGCGATGGCGGAAATGGGAAACTTTGGTGTTTGGTTGGAGAAGATTAAATTCTTGAAGTCTTGAACCAAGCAACTCTGCCTTTTCTTTTGGTAATTCCAAATCGCGCACTAAGTCATTTAACTCCGCTTGACTTAACAAATGTGGGGAAATATTTGCATCTGGAACATATATGCCATCTTTCCCTGTTTCTATATCACTAGCAGAATCTTCAGATGAACTGCTGTCTGTTATCGTTGCTGGTGGAACTGGTGGTGGATTTGTTTCATCATGTGGTACTGGTTTCATTGCTGATTCGCAGTTTGGGCACGTGATCTTTGATTTGTTTTTCTTTGTGAAACCAGCAATCTTTGTCAAACAAAAATAACAATCATTGAAGTGATTTTTCGGCTCACGCCAAACCATGGGGACTGAGAACGGCATAGCTTTTCTTTTACCATTCATCCAAGCTATTAACATTGCATTGCACTGTGCACAGCAAATATGTGGTGCCCAGTCCCTCTGTTGGTCTCCTAACTTACAGTCAAAATAACACTTGTAGGCAAGTTTAATCTTTGTTGTTATGTTTCTACGTTGTGGCTTAGGTGTATATTGTCCACAGACAAAGCAGAAGTTGTCTGGGTGATTTACACAAGCACGTCTATTTGATGCCATTTTGAATTACCATACAATATCTGAAAAAACGTAGAAAGTAATTATTACGATGTGCAAAATAAAAAGAAATACACACCGTAGTACAAAATTTGTATATAGTTGGCAAAAAAAATTGCTTTAACCTTGAAAAGCAAGTTTCATATTACTGGCATTAAGCCGATTAAAACCAAAATCTGGACGTGGTAGAAAATTTTACTAAAAGTGATTTGCATTTTACACAAAATCTAGACGTGATAGAAAAATCTAATTATAGATTTGAAATCAGCATACCGAAATTAGCTAGGAGCACCTATTTGGTCTTCTGTAACAAAATCTTTGTTGCCTAGTGTTATTCACTGACGCGAAAATAGCTACTGTTACTCCAAATGTAGTCGAGAGGGTATAAAGAAATATATCCTAATTATATTTTAAAAGAACATTCGGTTTCAACGTTAAACTGTGGGTCTAAGGTGGGGTGAAAACCTTTCCAATTGCGCTAGGGGACAATTATTTGGTGTTTCTTTTTTTGGCACTGAGTCAGGTTTCAGAATTTTCTAATGTTAAACTGTGGGTCTAAGGTGGGGTGAAAACCTTTCCAATTGCGGTAGGGGACAATTATTTGGTGTTTCTTTTTTGGCACTGAGTCAGGTTTCAGAATTTTCTAATGTTAAACTGTGGGTCTAAGGTGGGGTGAAAACCTTTCCAATTGCGCTATGGACAATTATTTGGTTTTCTTTTTTGGCACTGAGTCAGGTTTCAGAATTTTCTAATGTTAAACTGTGGGTCTAAGGTGGCGTGAAAACCTTTCCAATTGCGCTAGGGGACAATTATTTGGTGTTTCTTATAAAACTTTGGTACAAAGCAATTGATCGGTACAAGGCTGAGCTCACCTACACCGTTCACCCTGAAGAACTATTTCTTTATATAACGCGCAGTTGTCGTAACGATTTAGAAGATTATTTCAATTGCCGCTATGTTGAGTGAGTTCACGATTGAAAAGCTCGAGTCGGTAGAAATAAACCCTCGATTGGAAAGCGTGTTTATAAACTTGTGTGTAATAATGTAGCTAACGATGAACTCTTTGTGCGTGCTTTTGATTGTATTCTAGACGTATTTAAAGATGACTTACCAACCGGTTGTAAAGTGGGAACAAAAATAGTACTGAACGATATGAAAGCCCTTCATATCGAGTACAGGTTTCCCTATACTTTAAGCGGTGAAATATTATTAAGCCGCATTTACTGCGTAATACAGAGCAATAATGATGTAATTGTAAACTCGTACAAGCATATCCCGTTATTTGAACAAAACTCTCTCTCTCTCTCTCTCTCTCTCTCTCTCTCTCTCTCTCTCTCTCTCTCTCTCTATATATATATATATATATATATATATATATATATATATATAATTGTGGGCATATCTAAGAAATGGAGTCGAGAGAGGTTTTGTTCAAGCTGTCTGTGAGAAAGGTCATTTATGGTCGGAAAAAAATCGCCTCTGGCAATAGGTGAACCGATTTGAACAGATTCTCGGAAATGTGTGTTTCGTAAATTTTCATCTCGATACAACTTAGATATTATATATATATATATATATATATATATATATATATATATATATACGGTTTGGGGAATGACGATTGTCGAATGTGTTTCATAAATTTTCATTTCCGTTCGTTTTTCCCCACTGATATTCGGATGTTTATAATGAAAATTGAGTGTGTAAAATTATTTAATTGATAAACAGAAGGATTCACCCCAACGTCAGACCATTACTTCGGTCTTATAATTATTTTAGGATTTATTTCTTGTAGTACTTGTGTTACCTTATTTCTATACAATAATGTCTTGAAGTTCTATTTTTGTACGGATATGGGGAAGGAATTTATACACCGTGCTTTTCAGAACATGTTAAAAGAGTTTAATATCAGCTATTACACAACCAATTCTATACATAAGGCTTCTTTAGCTGAAAGAGTTCAGATATATATATATTATATATATATATATATATATATATATATATATCATAAGCTGTTTAAAAGGCTGTATATATATATAATTATAGTAAACGAAATAAACTAGTTAACCATAAAATTAAATATTTTCTATTATGAAGTTTTCGAAGGTGAACTATGTTATTTGTTTCTTTAACTTCAAGTTTAATGAAGTTAATGTTAATTTGCTTCTAGAATAAAATTAAATGATATAAAATAAATAATAATATATATATATATATATATATATATATAACATAAGACGTTTAAAAGAATGTATATATATATATATATATATATATATATATATATATATATATATATATATATTATTATATATATAGCATAATAATATATATCTAGCAATCGATCATTGCAAAAAAAACTGGAAAGGTATGCAATTAATAAAGGTGTATTTAAACAGAATTTAATTGGATTCATGGCGTGATCTGACAACTCAGCAACTGCATACATGGTGCGATCTGACAACACAGCATCTGCATACATGGTGCGATCTGACAACTCAGCAACTGAACACATTGCGCTATCTGGCAATTCAGCCAG
>JAJOZX010001186.1:887500-984942 GCA_023014485.1 Bathynomus jamesi | reverse complement strand
GAGCCGTGCTCTCTTCAGAAACTTAGTCATTAGAATCTCCCGATAAGTTACAAGAAGAATCGGGGAGAAACCTCAAAGAATTTAATAAGCCTCTCAGAATCCTCCGAGCCACTAAAGAAACTCGGAGAGTAGTATAGAAGAAACTACTGCAAGTAACAGATCCGTTGCTGCCTCCTAACCAGAACCCCCGTCGACTCCGAACCACCCCAGGGCCATAGACGGAGGGGTTAACATATATATATATATATATATATATATATATACACAGGGCCGGATCTAGAAGTTGCGAGGCCCTAGGCAGATCTAGAAATTGCGAGGCCCTAGGCCTATATATATGAAAATATGGACTTAATTATCGGTACTATACCAGCAATATTAGAATCACGCATAGACAGAACTATGCCAGCACTTAAAAATTAAACCAAACCAAAATAATCACGCATGGAAATTGTGTAAGAAATATAAATAAACCATACAAATAAGTATAAATTATAATATGAATCAAGATTTGTCTCGAAAATATAAGACAATGATTTCTAAGATTTATATAATATTATAGGTAATGACTTTCCATTGTATACAGACGTTTTTCATAAGTGATGTATAAGAGATGTTGACATTTCATTTTTTATAATAGTGAGCGATCGACTTAGGCTAAATATTAATGCTTTAATATTTGGTTCAGATGCTCCTTGAATATTACAGCAATGCTTTTCTACTTTTCTTCGAGCTAAACTCTTCAATTAATTGAGAATAATCTAATGAATTTGTTATATCGTTTTCTAGTGATAACATAGCTAATGTTTGCAATCTCGCTTGAGACATAGTGGAACGCAAATATGTTTTAATAAGTTTGAGACGCGAGAAACTTCTTTCAGCCGAAGCAACAGTAACTGGGATGGTTAATACTATTCGAAGTGCACATAAACATTAGGATAAATCTCACTTAGTTGTTTTTGCACTATATAAACAAGGGCATTTCCGAGATCTGTTTTCTCAGGTATAAACCCGCAAAGTACTTTAAGTTCTTCATTAATATCACTTGAACAGAACGCCTATAGCTAAATCCGGGCCTGTATATATATATATATATAATATATATAATATTATATATATATATATATATTATTAATATATATATATGTATGTATTGACGATTGGTTAGGTTAAGTTGTAATATTTTCGTTAGTTTTAAAGTTTTATTTTGATTAGGTACACGCGGACAAAGTTGGGGAACGCAAACTACACAAACTACACTAGGATAATGTAGGGGAACGTAAACTACACTAGGCACCACAGGGGAACGTAAACTACATTTGCTCCTTTCATCCATCAGATGTGTCAATGTTAAACAATTCATTAAACATTTCATTAAACATTTCAGATTAGTATTTTCAATTGTTTAAAAAATTGGAACAATTTAGACATTTCATTTAACTCACTGAAATGTCGAACGAAATGTTTACTAATGTGAAATGTCTAATGCATAAGAAATTTCAAAATTAACAAAACTGGGAAACGAAACGTCTAACGAAAAGTCTACATTTATTTGAAGTGAAATTTTAAATTTGAAACCTATCTTACGTTTGATTACACATTTTACGCTTCATTAGCAAAGTTTCATATGTATAATAATTCATCTGAAACATGTAATCAAAGTACTGATGAATGTGCAGTGAATTATACATTTGAAACAATACTGAGATGCAATACAAAATGTGTGTCGTATAATCAAAAGTGTGATAAGGTTTACAGTGTTTGTATGTAAATGAAAGAAAAATCAGGACCGAGAATATATATATATATATATATATATAATATATATATATATATTATATATATATATTAGGGTGTCACTTAAGTGTATCGTAAGAATTGAACCATCAAGAAGTTTCGGTCTGACCCTCTAGAAATATGGCATTGCATGTAAAAACGCTGATTTTGAAGTTTCATGAGAAAATATTAATATTTAGAGGTCGCTCAAAGCCATTAAAATTTTGATTGACGCGTCGTTACTTTTCCTAAATTGAAATGCGCTTCCTTTCTATGCCTCACCCAAGTATCATTTCAGTCGCCTTAATGGTAGGATGTGTTTGCATTAGTGTGTGTTATTTTAGTCTTAATAGTAGGATATGTGTGTATTAGTGTTTTTATTGCATAATAACTATAACACTTATTTTTTATTTTCAGGTGTAAATTTATATAGCAAAATACATTTATCTAATGATGGAGACTCGAAAGAAATCTAAGGTTTACTTGATTGACAAGTGTGAGAATGATATTAGAGGTAGTAAATTGCCATCAAATCTTCAGGCTCTGTCCTTTTTCCTTCATTTACATATAAAAAAGACGATAAGAGAGGCTTCGTCAATGGCAATCGAAAAAATTGAGGAGTTTTGGAATCGTGCCCAAATTCCAACTCAACACAAACAGGACACAATCAGAAAACTGGAAAAACTCTTCTCACGATGGAAAGCATTGAAGAAAAATGCATCCCGCAAGAGAAAAGTACAGGCTAAGAATGAGAGCATGTTCAAGGACTGTTTTCACGACCTCTTTGATATCGCTCATGCAAATGTCCTCGACATAATGTAAATGGAAGAAGATAAGCAGTTTCTCATTGCTCAGCGTGAAAAAGGCCGTCGTGGAACAATGTCTTCTGTTGATATTGTGCTACATCAGGAGGAGGCAAAGGAGAAACGTGTGTTGAGCCAACAAAGTCGAAAGCGAAAGGCAGAACAAAGCAAGGATTCATTGTTAGATTCTGTTACACTAGAGAGCAGCAGTTCATCGACGTTTGAGGAAGAGGAATCAGAACCTGAAGCTGTTCCTGGAACAAGTAGGCAGAAACCCCCTTTCAAGCGGGGAAGAAAAGAGGTCATCACGCCTGGTCTCACAGCAGTTCTAGATCGCTGTAAAGTATCTGATCGTGCTGCTACTATGATTATTGCGGAGACTGCGAAAAGTCTCAGCCATGGTATCCCTGATCTTGCTGTGAATCGAGAGACCATCCGACGTGAACGAAAGAAGCAAAGGGAGGCACTCTCTATGACCATCATGAAAAACTTCAAGCCGAATGTACCTCTTACTGTACACTTGGATGGTAAATTATTACCGGAAATTACTGGAAAGAAAAAATTGATTGTCTTCCTGTCATAGTAATAGGTCAGGGAGTATATCAGCTTCTTGGCGTTCCAAAGCTCATATCTGGAACTGGGAAAGCACAAGCTGCAGCTGTCATTGAAGCTCTCCGTAAATGGGATATTGAAGAAAAGGTCCAAGCTATATCCTTCGATACAACTAGCTCCAATACTTGTCTAATGGCTGGGACTTGCGTCATTTTATAGCAGATGCTGAAACTTGACCTACTCCATCTGGCCTGCAGACATCACATCATCGAACTTTTGGCTGCAGCAGCTTTTAAAGAATGCATGAGCCCGACATGAGCTACAGATATCCAACTTTTTAACAGATTTCAAGGAAAGTGGGACGACATTGATCCAAAGCGGGATGAAGACTCCACCACTGATGAAATTGCCACTTCTGCTGTCGCTAATGTAAAGGAAGGTCTCATAAACTTCTCTAAATCTGCAATGACTACAAAAATCCCGCGAGATGACTATAAGGAGCTATTTTAATTGGCATGTCTGTTTCTTGGTGCTGCCTCTAATCGTGGTACACAGCACGATTAGAGACGTGGTAGACAGCACGATTAGAGATGCATCGCTCCCGGAGCGATGCATCAGGCACGATGGATGTCAAAGGCAATCTATTCCTTAAAGATTTGGATGTTCAGATCACAATTTAAGTTAACAAACCGTGAGGAAAGAGGACTTCGTGACTTCGTGATTGTATGCATCTATATGAAAGCTTGGACCACGTGCCCTTGCGCCATTAGTGATCCCCAAAATGACTTTCATCTCCTACAGTCACTAATAAAGTATTCAAACATCCATCCACGCATTGCCATGGTAACTTCACAGAAGATGGCAGCTCATTTATGGTATTTGTCTGAAGAGCTGGTGGGTCTTACTTTTTTCGATGACGATGTTCTCCCTGATATCAAAAATCGCATGGTCAAATCTATGACTGGTGTTGATGGACAAGAGAACCCTCCAAAGCGTGTGGTTGTTGACCTGGATACTGTGAAAGAAAAAAGCTTGAAAAACTTTGTAACAAAAAGCACAAAATCATTGTTCACGAAGCTCAACCTCCCAGATGAATTCTTGGCGAAAACTGCTGAGCAATGGGAAGAGGATACCCATTACCAGAATGCGAAAGAGACTAAAAACTCTAACTGTAACAAATGACTTCGCTGAACGTGGAGTTGCTCTCATCCAGGATTTTTCTGGATACCTAACCAAAGATGAAGAACAACTCCAGTTTCTTCTCCAAGTTGTTGAAGACCATCGCAAGTATTGCACATGGGGACAAAAGCATACCTTGAGTGGAAATAATGATTAATCATAATAATTACACTACTGTCTGATGTTAATGTACTTCATCTTAATATTATGATAATGTCTTGTGCACTTCCTGCTAATGTAGGAACATAATAAATTGTTTAAATACATTTGAAAATTGTTTATATTCACACTTTCTGAGAATCTCGTATCCAATACTTCGAAGCCGTTGAGCGACCTCTAAATATTAAAATATCTCAATAAAACTTTGTACACAGTGTTTTTACATCATATGGCATACTTTGATGAGGTCAGAGTAAGGAAACATAAAAGTTGAAAAACAAGTGACACCCTAATACAGGGCCGGCCAACCCCATGCCCGCGGGCCAAAAGTTGCCCGTTTGACTTTTGGAGGTTGCCCGCCTCAGAAATAATAAATAAAAAAATATATTAATTCTATTAAAAAAATTAAAATAAATAAAAAATTAAATAAAAAATAAATAAAAAATAATTATTATATGCACAATCAGTGATATATACTGTTTGTTTTAGACGCCAATATTTCCTTACCCTTCAGAATCTTAGTGACTTTGCTACCACCTCAACGTTGTTTCTTGTCGATCGCTTTACCACACGGAACATTGTATTCAGAAGTAAGTTTTATTTGTAATTTTCAAGATTTTGTATTTGGCAAAAGTTTAGTATAAATTTACTTTGATAAATGGTTATTTGCAGTTATTAATTGTGATATTTTAATGATAATTAATGATAAAATATTAAGGTGGCCCGCTTGACTTTTGATTTTTTATAAAGTGGGCCCCTGACAAAACAACTTGGCCGGCCCTGCCCTATATATATATATATATATATATATATATATATATATATATATATATATATCAGAACTTAATGAGATTCTCTGTAAAATGGGACAAAACTGGAATTTCTACACTTCATGGTTGACTTTTAATAACAGCCAAAAATTGTACAGATAATTCTCGGACACCCTGTGTATATATATTATATATATATTATATTATATATTATATATATTATATGTTGAATTTCCTAAATAATGTATAAGTCTAACAAAGCAAAGTATTTAAATTAATAATTTATTAACCACATATGAATTAAAAAAATATTGAAATGTAAGAAGAAAAGGTTTCCTATAATTGACACACGACTGAATGAAATATAAACACACTTTATTAATCAAACAAATGCTGAACTTCTGAACTTTAAAACCTTAAAATATCAGTTTAATATTAATCAATCAGTCACGAGCGATAAAAACAGCGATCAGGGCAGACGAACGCCCCCCATCATTAACAATTAGGGTGCTCCAAAAAAAAACATGATTTTGAATATTTGACCCCCAGTTATTTTCTCATTGGTATCACGCTTCTGAATACTTTTGGGAGTTTTTAGCACGATCCTAACATATTAAGCCTTGCCACCAGCCTCATGTAAAATCGAGGTTTTGTGATTTTCGAATTATGCAATTAGGTCTGTTTTGTAGGTATTGAAATGAAATGAAATGAAATGAAATGAAAAGGTTTATTGGCAGACTATAGTCCATATGACAAATATTATTAATACAATGACAGTTCATATACTAAGGATAGAAATATATACAATTGATTAGAAATAATACTGCACTCTCGAAGTTAAGTGGAGCTACAGACAGACGTTTTCGTACCAGGAAGTCCATAGCTTAGACTTAGAGGATAAATGGCAGGACTCATGGATAGCTTGGATGATCGGGTTGGTTGATTTTTTAATTCTTTGCATTAGACTGTATTGAGCACGTCTTGTTACCTCCGGGAAGCTCGGGACATTGCGGGTAGCAAACATTTGCGAAGCTGAGCATCTCGGGGGTAATTTATGTAAGAGTCTAAAAGACCTGTTGTACAGCAAATTTAGGGTTCTGCCAGAACCTTTTTTATAATTCACCCAGAGTTGCTGACCGTATATATTACTGCAGAAAGGACGGCAGAGTGTGTCTTTAGCTTCACTTGTACAGAACCGAAAGTTCCTTATGGTCATATTCGCTTTAGCACACAGGCTTCGAGATTGTTTTCTTATATCCGAGTCATCACTCAAGGAGCTGGTAATAGTTTAACCCAAATACTTAAACTCTTGTACTTCCTCAATTACTTCACCATTCATTTTAAACCTTATATCAGCTGGCTGATTACATGTTTTAGGATGAAATTGCATAACCTTAGTTTTTGTAACATTAAAAAGAATATCATGTTTCTGCGAATACATTTCGCAGACATTTAGTAGCCGATCCAGACCTTTAACAGATGGACTTAGTTTATGCCGATGATATGGTGTTAATAAGTTATTTATCCTTGTGTTATCTATACAACATCCTACTGTTGCCTCATTAAGTGAAGCAATTAATCCGTCACTATACACATTAAAGAGCATAGGTGAGAGCAAGGAGCCTTGTCTCACCCCGCAAGAGGAGCCAAAACACTCGGATAGTACATTGCCCCACCTAACAGTGAAAGATTGGTGGGAATACCAAAATTTCAATAACTTTAATATGTACATGGGAACCTTCCTGTCTTCTAGTTTTGCAAATAAAATATTGTGGTTCACCCTATCATATGCCTTACTTATATCAAGGAAACAGCTATAAATGGTTGAATTACTGTCAATGTATTTAGATATTGTTTCTTTAAGTACATAGATACACAGGTCAGTTGAGTGGGACCTTTTAAAGCCAAACTGATTAGATGTCCATAGGAAATCATTTAATCGGAGTAACAAGAGTTTTTCTAGTAGTTTCGAGAAGCAGGAAACGACAGCAATAGGCCTGTAATTATTGCTGGACAGAATGTCTCCATACTTATTTTTGACCAGAGGCAAGATATATACCCTCATGAATTCTGCAGGGATATAGCTATGAGCAAGCATGGCTGATAGGAGCAATGATATATGCAGACATACTACGTCATTTGCATATTTTAAGTGCTCATTCGATAAGTCATCTACCCCTGACGCAGAACCAGTCTTTAACTCTTTAATTAACCTCTTTACTTCAGAAAATGATATCAAAATATTTTCCCTTGTCCCTCCCACAATCGTTTCGCTGCAATCTATCTTAAGATTATCCCTACTCACACTATTAAGAATGTTAGAGTAGTGGTTTTTCCACAGCTTTGCAATTTCATCCTCCCCTTTATTACTAAAGATTAAGTTACATAAACCTTATAAAAATAAATTAGGGTTAATTAGAATTGATTTAAAAATACAAAGCATTGATATAGTATAAGTATATATGCAAAAAATAAAAACAAAGACGAGCTTAAAATTTGGTATTTCTTCTTATTTCTAGGGAAATTAGATGAAGATTGGCCTTTACCGAGGTTTATGCCCCCCTCACTCCTGCGTAATTGTTTATAATTGTAGCCATCAGGTTTATTTTTGTTTTAGCAGGAGTGGGCCTCTTCCTTTTGGCAGTTATAAACAGTCCGTTTTGATTTTATTTTGATTTTACAGAAGATGGTTTAGTGTCCCTTTCTTGAAATCAGGAATTAGTTTCCTGTGGCGCTCTACAACCTGAAGCATGTACTGTCTTTGGGGCTCGTCCTTGGTAATGTTATTTGAGTAATCTTGAATGAGCTTCACAGCTCTTTCTGCAAGATTATTTACTACTTTGACACTTCTAACATATTCAAATGCTTTTTTATATTCAGAATCTACGTTCCACTCACTTGGGTCCTTTGTTATCCATTCCATATCTATTCCCAGTGTTTGTAAAAGAAGCATAGAGTTTACTCCAATCAGCGAAATTAATTTCGTCGAAGAGTTTAATTTAGGGAAAGTGGGAACTCCCATTTTAAAACTGTTTACTTTTTTCATCTTCATCATTTTTTTTAGCTATTTGGCGCTTTTCAGAGATCTCAATTTTATTTGAAAACAGTGAACATGAAGCTAACTCTTCTGTCATATACCAAAAAATGTTTTTCAAAGGTTTTTATAGCTGCTGAGGCCACATCTGAATCAATTTTACAATAAGAATTTAAATCGTGCCACAATTTTAGGTCATTTATTGCAGCATCAGCTGCATTAGTAGCTGATAACCAGGGTTGTATATAAAAAAGCGATGTGAATGTGCAAAAGCATTCAAGACTTTTTATTTTTTTGGAATCGTACCCAAGTTGAGCACTGAAAGCAAACGTTTTTGTCGCATACAAAATGTACGCCATCCACCTTGCATGGTGATATGCTCCTGGCTTTAACCAATGCACACCACGAGGCGGAGTCCCTCCCAAGAGAATAAGCATAAGTTCCGCACACTCTTTATAAGCTTCTCTTGGTAATGATTTTTTGTCAGAACTTTGGGTCAACGTTTCTTGAAGAAATTTTTTAACATCTTCACAACGAGATTTTTTAAGGATCGATCTTTAAATTCAAGAATTTTGAAATTTTCTTCGTTGATGGTATTCCAAAACTTCTGAAAATTTTTAAAATCTAAATTATTTGGACTACTTGTATCGCCGAAAAGTTTTGACCAAACTGCTTGCAAGATTGTTTCCAGTATGTGGTGTCTACAAGCAAAAAAGAAAAGTTTTTTTCAATAATTCTTCTAATTTTACACAGGCTCCATTTTTCCAGCCGGAGTTGGACGCCGTAGTGTCAAAAACAAGACCATATATATTGGATTCGACTTTCCATTCAGCTACTAGAGAATGAGTAGCATTCGCTTGTGTATTACCAGTGCCATCAACGATTTTTGGAACGCCAAGGAGCTTTCCCTCTTTATATCCTGGGGCACCAGATATCAGCACTCCTAATCTTTCATCATCTTGATGCAAAAATTTTCCATCCCAATGAAGATTAAAAAATTTTAGGCATACAAAATTACTTTTGATTTCTTCGCCTTTTTATTGCCGCACTAATTTACTTGCTGTCCTCGTACTTGTTTTAGACAACGTGATATTCTCCAAATGAACTCCCCCCTATGTTGCGATGGCAGCCATAAATGCAGTTCTTTGGCCAGAAGATAAATTTAAACGATCAGCCATTTCAGATATTTTTTTACTTTTGAATGGGTTTCGTGGAAGTTCTTGTGTGATAGATTTCGAACGCTTTCTTTTTGATTTTTTATCAGAATTTGAAATCACATTTTCATCATTATCACTATTATCTAGTTTTAAATAATCTTCATCAACAATGTCTATCTCATCGTTAAGTTCGCTAGTTGAAGCCTCTTGTAGCTCTCTTCTTTGTATGTCTGTCTCCATTTTGTAAGTGAAATTCTCTTCCCTATTCCTTTTAGCTTGAACCTTTTTTGAATACTTTTTATCTTCGGATCCCAAAAGAACTTTTCTACCCTCTTTCATTGCATTTATGAAATCAATATCCTCTTTTTTCTGTTCTGTCGTCCTCAACCGATCAGTTTGAAATCTGCGTTCAGCATCTTTATGGGCAATAAAAAATAGGAGTCAAGGTCTCTAACAAAATTTTCTTCCTTTACCTTGTTGGAATTGGAACCTTTCTTTTTTTGGAGTGTCCTATAATTCTCGTAAAGGTCTAAAATCTTTTTCTTGACTTTATCTTTACGTTGTGTTTCGATTCCTGATTTCATCCACTGCTTTTCTGTATCTTCTAATGCTTTTTCAGCAATTGTACCGTTAAAATTTCTAAATTTCTCTTTCTTCATTGGTCCATCTTTTCGGTAGAAAAAATAGCGAAAATGTCCCCCTTCGTTGGGATTCGAACATCAGAGAGTTTTTTGATAGGCTTTTCTATTAGCCATATTATATCATCTTTTCTTAAGGAAATATTTGAATTATCCTTTGATTTTTATTTGGATCATCTTCATTATTATTACCGTTTCCGTCTGCCATTAAAAAGTAATTGCTTATTGCTCTTCTTGACAAAAAAATAAGTATTAAATTTTGTAATAATTAGTTAAGTTTATATAAACTCAAGTAAAACTACGATTTATTTAATAAATACGCTATTTATGATAGGTAAATCTGAAAAAAAAAAAATATGTAAGTATTAAGTATAATAAATTAATTCAATAAAGTATATTTTTCATCTGCCTGGTGGCAAGGCTTAGTATGTTTCAATGTAGCTAATATTTTTTTCTGGCATTAATATGATATAAAAGAATGAGAAGAAGCCCGGGGAGCAAAGTTTTATGAGCTTTTTTCAACATCTTTTAATTTTCGGAGCACCCTATTAACAATGACATTCAGGAGTCGAATCACGAATTCAGCGTCTGCACTTCCTCACTGAACTTCGGATTTTGGATACTTCGCTTGTTGGGAAACGATATTACTCAATGATCTATGGGCGCTTGTAAATGTCAGCATACATCCAGTATAAAGTAACCTAATCGTAACGTACAGTATTATTTAAAGGTAAGAAATAAAAAATAACTCAGATTTTCAGTTTAAGTTTTTATATTTTTTATAAACGTATTTTTTAAACATATTTTTTTAACCTTCTAATATTTTCCGCTATGCTGATTTTATGGTCATAAAATTCAGTTATCTATATAATTTTAATATGGTAAATTATTTCAGAACTTCTTTAAATATATTATTATTATTATTATTATTATTATTATTATTATTATTAATTTTACTATTATTATTATTATTAAAAAATAATATATTCTGTATAATCAGCACAGTATACTGTATGTATACTATATTCGATATGAAAGGCCATTCTAATTGCCACATAATTGGCAGTCCTTTAGACATATTTGAAATTGTGTCCTTATATCAGAAAAACCTATTTTTGTATATTCTCTGCTCTTTTTTTATGCAGAAAGGAGGGGCCAAGGGCGAATGCCTCGAAAGCACACACACCCCTCATAGAAGAAGAGAGCTAAAATCAAGGTCCAGGGTTTCGAGATGCCTGGACACTCTGCGTTCGAAAAATTGGAGGTCAAAGTCATGGGGAAAGATGGATTGAGGAAGATTATTCCAGAGTTGACCGACTGAGTAGATGAAAGATTGAAAATACCAATTAACCCTTGCATTAGAGAGTTGGACAGAAAAGGAATGATAATGTGTAGAAATTCTGGTACTCCGTGCTCTCCTTAAAGGAGTTCAGAAGAGCAATATCCATTATAATAACGAGAGTAAAGAGAGAGTCAGGCAACATTACGGCGAAGAGAGGGAGTGAAGACAATCAGTAAGAGGCGGGGAGTGATGAGACGAAAAGCTTTTGATTTCACCCGGTCAAGTAGGGTTGTGTGGGTTGAGCCATCCCACACATGAGAAGCGTACTCCATACAGGGGCAGACAAGACCCCTGTACAGAGACAGCAGCTGAGCGGGGTGAAGACACTGCGGAGGCGGTACAGCACACCTAACCTCTTAGAAGCTGTTTTGGAAAGAGAGTAGATGTGATCTTTCCAGGAAAGATCATGAAAAAAGGAAACGCCACTAATGTTAAGAGAAGAGGAAGGATTGAGCTAAGTGTGTTGTTGAAGGTAAAGGGGATAGTCGTATGGAAGATTGTATCGAGTAGACAAATGGAGGAACTAAGTTTTTGAGGCATTGAAAGACAAAAGGTTTTCTCAATGCCCCAATCAGAGATGGCAGAAGGTCAGAGGTCAAGGACAGTATAACCGTCCTAGGCGAAGCATGGAATGACTGTTGAGAGGGACACTTTAGGAAGCGGGTGGAGAAGTGAAGAATGGAATCATCAGTATAGGAGAATGGAAAGGACAGGAAGTGCGACTTCATAGATCATTGATAAATAAAAGGAGAAGAGTGGGTGACAGGGTAGAACCCTGAAGAAAGAACACCATTGTTAATAGTTTTAGGAGAAGAGCAGGGGCCATCTAGAATCCCAGCTATAACTCTGCCAGAAAGGAAATTAGAGCTGAAAACACAGATAGAAGGATAGAAACCGAAGGAGGGAAGTTTGGAAATTAAAGATTTGTGCCAGACTCTATCAAAAGCTTTCGATATGTCTAGCGCAATAGGAAAAGTTTCACCGAAATCCCGAAAGTAGAACGACAAAGAGTCGGAGAGATATGCAAGAAGATAGAGCGTCCCTTGCGGAACCCATACTGACGATCTGACAGAAGACTGTGAGAAGAGAGTGGTTTAAGAATCTTCCTGTTAAGGATAGATTCAAAAACTTTGGAAAGGCAAGAAATCAAAATAGTTTAACAACAAATATTCTTATTTACAATCCCAAAGTCTGCTTAAAAATGTACCTCAACGTACCTTCCATATTTTATCTTCAGTTATTAAATTCAATAAGCGGGAATACAAACAATTTTTTTTTTTAACCGAATGGTGTCCCTTAATTTAAAGAAGCAAAATTAAAATTTTATAATCCATGTACAAAATTACCTCATAAGAACTGAGGCTGCAAAGGTAAATGTAGTATCTTTATGCTTTGATCATTTTAAGATACGACATCCATTTACCCGAAAATATTTCATTACATTATTTATTGTCTTAACAGTTAAAGCGTAAATCAGGCATACTACAAAAATATGTTCAACTTTTTTGCTAATCATAGTTCAGTGTTTGACCTTTATAAACAAATTTATGAAATTATAAATAGTTTTTAAAAGTAACTTATACATACAGTAAACCATGGGATATCTCTCACTGGGATATTCGTTCGCGAAATGAGAAACCCGTCGTTGACACACTTGTACTGAACATGAGAAATCCGCGATCGGCGAAACCAAAGAGATTTTGTTTAATCACAAACAAAAAATTCTAGTCCATAACGAACGTTCTTCATTTATTTACGTGCCAAACACGAAAAGAGTTGGGTAAAAGTTCAGCGAGGACGAATGCCGTTGTTAATTCTCTCCGGAGTGTAAGGAATAAAATGGTGGTGTATCACAAGGGCAGTCAGACAAAAATACTTTTTTTCATAATAGTCGATAAACTGAATAATATTTATACCGATTTCATGTAGACTGTCTTGGATATCTTAAGAGGACATACTAACTCTGCAAAAAACGATATCCGCGAAGTGTACTGCTCCATTGTTGTGGATACCCCATAGTCTACCATATATACACGTGTGTGTGTGTGTGTGGTGTGTGTGTGGTGTGTGTGTGTATACACATACTGTACAGTAAATCAGAAATCCAGCATCACGTGAAACATTTATTAATTTAGTGAATGTTCAAATTGCCGGCCGTGAAGCCGCTACAAATATCAATCCTCTCGATAAACTGCTACGGACATTGCTCAACATTCCAGTAGAGACGTCCAGTAGTTGGACGATAGTTGGAGGGATGAGAACGGTCACCCTAGAGTTTGCCTAGGCAGGGTGTCAGCACAGAAGCACAGTTCTTGAGAGCAAGAGGAGGAACACTATCAGGACCGTACGCCTTCCTAGAGTTGAGCCCAGAAAGAACATCTTTGGAAGAGATTCTAATTTCAGACATAATAAAGTCGGAGGGAGGAGGAGATGGAGAAACAGTGCCGGAATCATTCAGAGTTAAGTTGGAGGCGAAAGTGTGAGCGAAGAGTTCAGCTTTGTCAGTAGAAGAGAAGGCAACTAAGCCGTCGGAGTGGAAAAGAGGAGGGAAAGAAGAAATAAAGTTGTTGGAGAGGTTCTTAGCTAAATGCCAGAAAGAGCAAGAAGAATTAGAATTAGATGGGTTTTCACATTTTTGTCGGATGAATGAATTTTCGGCGAGCCGAAGAACAGATTTTGCACGATTCCAGGCAGAAATGTAAGCTGAATGAGAGTCAGGAGTTGGATGGCGATGGTACCTTCTGAAAGCCTCCTCTCTGTTGCGGGCAACATTAGAAGAAGTAAAAATAGATTGATATTTGAATTATTATCAATGTACCCATTACCAGCACCCGTAGTTCAGTGGAAGTAACATAAGGGAAGTGAAGACAGTGAGGTTGGGGGTTCAGATCCCGATGGTACTGGTAATAATAATCTGGGAGATAGCACAATGGGCCGGTCTGAGCGCTGTGCTGGTTTATGAACTTTCTGAATGATTATTATTCATGTATTCGCTACAAAATGAAGAAAATTGTACTCTTTTTATTATTTTATATGAAAATAGCGGATTTCCACCATTTCTAAAACAAAGAAGCAACCTATAATTGGTATCTTTAAAAATAATTCAAACAGTTATTCTAGGCATTGAAAACCAAAGTGTGTCATTAAATTTAATTTCCTCAAATAGATTAAACTTTCTTTAAATAATTTTCAAACATTCAATATCTTTAATTAAACTGAAAGAAAAAAGAGAAAAATAAAAATGAATGAAAAAATAAGGAAAAGATCATTTTTTTTTCTCCGAGTCTTGTGATTAACGATTTTTAAATGTGGTTTTGTCATTTTTCTTCGTGCGAAAGAACGGTTTTAGAAATGGTTTTAGGTTAAAAAGAGATTTTAAAAATTTCATTTTTATATCTTTTATTAAACGTTTTATTCTCATATAAGAATTATTATATAGGACTTTATTTATATATATAAATTAAGATCCCAAACAGGAAAATATTTAAAATTTTGTAAAAGGCTAAAAAATCTGCGAAGCTTTCCGAAGAGGACCGCTTCTTCTTTCAACCAGAAATGTATACCAAAGTGCAGGACAAGAGTAAAGAAGCAATTCAACATAAACATCATGCCTCTGGCTGCTGAAACCGCATAAAGATAATATTTGGGCAATAAAAATTAGCTAAAATATGTAAATAAAACGGACCATTTTTATATTAAAATTATCAATATTTTTATAAGATAAGATTTAATTATTTTTCTCCTCTCACCACTGTCAGCATTCATAAAGATATGGGAATTATTAACGTCATTGTTATGATCGTCTTCAAGACGATATCTATGTAAGGCATACCTCGTTGCTGTTCCGTGCGTTGGTCTCTCTTCACACGAAGGTCAAGCTTGTGGCCCCGCCTCTAGGTCTGGCTTGGTGGAGGAGCGAGTTAGATATATATATATATATATATATATATTAAAAGAAGGACCAACACGACAGCAAACATTTTCGTTTATATTTATATTTCAGACGTTTCGACAAATCTTTTGTCATCATCAGTGAATTATAAATCTTAAAGCCTTAAAACAAAAATAAGAATAAATAATTAAAATTACACCTATAGAAAGAAAATTAAAATCATTAAAATTGCATCAATACAAAAGTTCCACACCTCGCTATTTAGAAAACAAACGTTTACTGGTTTGAGAACCAATTATTTAAGTTGTATGTTTTTTAAATACAAGATTAGCGCTATACTAACATTATTAACAAGAAGTTACCGAATTTGTTTGGATTACTTTTCATTAAACGAAGAATTTTAATTTTTAAGACAGTACTTTATTAATAATTATTGCCCTTCTAATCTTTTTGACAACCAATTAAAGAAATTTTTAAATAACACTTTTTTTATTAAACTCCCCATAACCACAGTACAAAAAAAAACAGATATATTAAATTACCTTTTTATGGTTATTTATCATTACGTATTCGAAGTGAAGTGTCCAAACTGCTTAAGTCTAGTTATCCCCAATTAAATTTTAGATTCGCCCTCGTCAACCCACTTAAATTATCAAATTTTTTAAAGTTCAAAGACAAATTCCCCAAAACTGTATGCCCTAATGTTGTTTATAAATACACGTGTGACAGCTGTAAGGCTGCGTATATTGGCAGTACTCAACTCCCACTGGAGGTACGCCTTTCTCAACAGTTGGGCTTATCAGTCCGTACCAACCCTCCCCTCAGTAGCCCACCACAATCCGAAATTAGAAACCATAGTAATGAAAACAACCATCCCCTTCACAAAACTCAGTTCGAAATTCTAACCAGATCCAATAACCTTACAGAAATCCGAATTTTAGAATCTTTGTATATCTATAGAAACAAACCCTCCATTAACAACAATAGTTCATCTTACAAATTACAGCTCTTTTAACTAACCAACCAACTTACTTTCATAGATATATTATACCTTCCAATTAACTGACCATATAGTTCTCTCTTAGTTTCTGCCGAATATGGAGGTTGACGTAAACATTGTGTATTTACCAGTTGAGGTAATTTTAATTTAATTTTAATGATTTTAATTTTCTTTTGTATTGATGCAATTTTAATGATTTTAATTTTCTTTGTATTGATGTAATTTTAATTATTTATACTTATTTTTGTTTTAAGACTTTAAGATTTATAATTCACTGATGATGACAAAAGATTTGTCGGAACGTCTGAAATATGATATAAAAATAAACGAAAATGTTTGCTGTCGTGTTGGTCCTTCTTTTCATCTGTAGGCTCTGTTTCCCTAAGGAGAAGTCAATAGCTTTGATATATATATATATATATATTTAGTGGTGGACCGGATATCCGCATCCACATCATTTTTAACATCCGCATCCGCACTTCTGACTGCGGATGTTATGCGGATATTACCTCTAATAAATTATGCAATTTACAATTAAATTAGCTTATAAAGTAGCTTATAAGGCCCAGTCATGCACATTTCACGTAAAGTATTAATTATATTAATGAACAAACAAATATATAAACCTCAAAATATAAATACCTGGTAACACAGAAAATTGAATGAAACTTATTTCATTGAATTTTCTGTGGCTGAAACTCTTGAGAAAGTTATTATTTTTATCATAATGAAAACATTAATATTAATTTTAATTCTTATGCATTACCTGCCTTAACCCTTTAAGCCCTGAATTTTTTGTAGGGTTAAGTTATGAATGCTTGCATTTGAAACGTTAGCAATTTGTACCTTCAGTCCTTAAAGGGATAATAGTAATATCACGAAATTTGAAAAATTATGTCATATATTCATAATTCCATATTATATTGCTAGATTAACTAAATATCCGCATCCGCGGATATTGAAATTAAAGATCCGCATCCGCAGATGTTGAAAAACTGACATCCGGTCTACCACTAAATTAATATATATATATATACACCTCGTAGCAGTTCCGTGCGTTGGTCTCTCGTCACACAAAGGTCAAGCTGGTGGCCCCGCCTCTTGATTGGTGCTTGGGTTGTTCAAATAATTAGTAAAAAATTTCAAATCGTACACTTTTATTTAATTATCCTTATAGAAAATATATTTCATGCAAAATTTCAGTATATTTTTGCAATATTTAGGGCAGCTAAACTAAATTTTCCTCCCTATGGTAGTAGTGCGCACTGTTGAGTTGCCATCTCTGAGGATTACTGAGTCACCATCTCTGGGAATTGATGAGTTACCATCTATCCGCATTGTTGTGTCACCATCTCTTCGCATTATTGATTAATCATTATTGTTCAATAGGTCTTCATTTACGTGTTTTTATTAATTTCGCGTCATCTTTCAAAGAGTAAGGAGAACGCAGGTATTTTTTCTCGTTTTAACAAATCTTTTGCAGATTTATCATTAAAATGTCAAAGTTAACAAGAGGAGTAAGTTATGTTTGGCTGATTGGGCAATCTGTAAAAATAAAACCAGGTTCCCGTCTGCCCTCAATCAACACGACAAGTAATATGTAATTTCTTCTATCATCACAAAATTGAACCAAAAATTATTCGGAAAAGCGCCCTAGAAACAGTGAGTGCAGTCACTGTGTTTTCAAACAAAGCTAGAATACCAACCGCCCACAAATACAGTGTGATTACCAAACTTGAAAAGCTGATGAATAATTATAAGAACATGAAAAAGAAAAAAATAGCTAAAGTAAAACTCAGAAAAAGGAAGATTTTTGCAGGAATATTTGGGCAGTTTATTTAATACAACTCATGAAAATATTTTGCAAATGATCAAGACTGGAAGACGGAATTTCTTATGGGCCAAAGTGCTGACAAAAGAGCGAACGTCATCTCTTGAAAAAGCGCTTGCTAAAAATGAATAAATTTTTTTGAGAAAACAAAAAAAAAGGAAAAACTTAGGAAAAGAGAAACTATGAACTGACAAAGGCATTTGGAAAATAAAATTTTCCTCCAGTATTTCTTGAAACTCCAAATCCATAAGCGTTCAAATGAAAGAAAATTAAAATCACTTAGAAAACAAAAAACACGAAATCTATGATCTTCAGAAGTAACATCAGTTTTGCACTCTAAGTGGCACTAGACTTTTGGATATACAGATGAAAACGAATGGCGAAAGTCATCTATGCATTGAAATTGTACCTTTTTAGGAGCAGTTCAAGCTTACTCTTTAGTGGGCCGGCCAAAAATTGAAAAATCCTCTAGAAAAAACTTAACGGCGTTTTTTCTTAATAGCAGGCACCCACCTTAGATAAGTAGTATTGACGATGCTACACAAGATGTGGGTGGATGCCACTCTCAATTTTGGGTTTGAAGGCCCCATACAAGGTTACAAAGGTCAAATTCTGAAAAATTCCGAATTTTCGCATTTCAGTGGTGGCTCTATGTAACAACGTGTTTAAAGGTGTATCATTAGCACATAAAGCATATTTTTGTGATTTTATGGATAATAACTGAATGTAACTATGACTCTGGATGTCTTTATTTTCATTAAAACTACATTTAGCATGCTGGGTGAGGTGCACATGTGCCTACTACTACCATATTACAAGTAATAGCATACTTTCACATGTTGAATATTTTCAAGGCACTGGCTGGCCAGACATTGGTTTGGTATATGCAATTAAAAGAGTGCAGACAGTGCCAGCTGGTAAAATAAATAATAATAATACTGCTAAAGGATAGGTATGTTTCGAATTGTTTCAATATATCTGTGGCTACTACATACATTCCCACTTGTCTTTGTAGATAGGGAGCTCATCAGCAACGAACCCTGTAGCTGTCATCAAGCGCAAGAGAAAACGTCAGGATGTCAGTGAGGATTGTTGCTTCTTCTGCCAAAGCAGCGCTGGTGACCTGCGCACAGCATCAACAGAAGGAAAAGCAAGAACTATGACTGTGGGCGATGAGAGAAAGAACCTGGGAGATACCAACTATCTTGATGTTTTACAAAGACTAGAAAGTCATTCCAAGGATGATTTCAATGCATTGGAACTCAAGTGGCATAAATCATGCTACGCTTTATTCACCTCTGAAGGCAAACTCAAAAGGCTGCGAAGTCAGCAGCAGACCATGGGTGCATCGGCGACCACAAAGAGTGCAGGCTCTCGGGTTTTTCCCCCAAAGCGTAGACGTTCAACACCAGTGATTGACTGGACCCTCTGCATGTTTTGCCAAAAGAAGACCACAAAGAAACCGCACAGGGTGGAGACAATGGAGAAGTCAGATGACTTGATCCAGCGTGTCAAACACGACCCTGTCATGAGCATACCGTTGTAAGCTGTGAGTGATGTGATTGCAGTTGAAGGATGCTATCATCTGGCATGTTTGGTGACATTTGAGAGACGTACTAGAAAACAAGCGGTGTCAGAGGAGCAGCAAGGGCCTGAAAATGAGTGCATGACGAAGCTGTGCAAAGACTTGACAGTAGGCCTGTCTCGTTGTCACGTATACGACATGGGAGACGTCTGGGACAGATACGAGAGTGTGTGTAATGACATCGACATCACCGCGAAATACTCCAGGAGAACAACGTTCTGCTTGGATCAAACGCCAGCTATGTACGCCCATTGTCAAGGGGCCCGCTGCTGATTTACCCTGGAGAGAGCTCAGATTTCATCATCTCCAAAGCACTGGCTAAGTTTTGTGAACAAGGTCCTGTCACCTCTGAGTCAGAGTCTACTGAAGATGAAGATGCTGATATCCGCATGTGCGCCACTAGCAGCATATTCCAAGATATGGTACACGTGGCTCTGAAGGTTTGACAAGATCTTCTTGAAACTCCTGGACACTCCGAGACATGGCAAGGTCTTGATCAGGAACATGTTGATCGCGTCATACCCGACAGTCTGTACCTGTTTCTATGATCGCTCTTTGGGGGAATGGATGCTGTGGATGAGGGATGTGGATGAGTGTGTGTAGCATTGCCCAGGACATAGTCTATGCAGTCTCCAACCGACGAAAGTTGAAACCAAAGCATGTGGGTTTCGGTCTTACTCTGCACCAAGCCACCCGCTCAGAAGCACTCCTAGATCTGTTCCACGCGGCAAATCACACTATTGGTATCGACACTCTAAGAAGGATAGACACCACCATCGCTCAGAACATCCTGGAGAAGTATGCTGAGAATGGATGTGTCTACATCCCTGACACCATCGTCAAAGAGAGAATGATTCACTGTTCTTGTGACAACATAGATGTCTTGGAGTCAACCTTAGACGGGAAGAACACCTTCCACAACACTCAACTGATGGTATGGCAGAGAGGCCCCCTCCACAGCAGAGTCATGGCCAAAAGGGTGGCAAGCACAAGAGATCGAAATCTATCAAACCTGATGACCTACAGGAGTTCCAAAGGCTGGACCAGGCTACCCTCCCATCTGGCAAGAGGCCATCTCCTCCTGGCTACGACACTGACATAGACGACTTGTCACATGAACCTGAGAGGGACCGGGCACGTGCCAAGGACTTGGCCTGGTTGTCACGCATCCATGATGAAGCGATGTCCGTTCCAAGCTGGGGAGCATTCAATCAATCTGTCAGCACTGCGGATCCACCAGTAACGACCGCCGGGATGTTGCCAATCCTGCAGGCACCAGCAGATGACAATGACACCATGACCACCGTCATCAATCGCTTCATGGCCATTTCTGAGTATGTCAGCCAGAAGTACACCATCATCACTGCTGATCAGCCTCTGTACAGCAGGGGTAAGGAACTAGTCTGGGCAAACTCGAAATTTGCCAACGTGGTCTTGCTCATGGGAGGCCTCCATATCTGCTTCAACTTTCTGAAAGCCATTGGTCAACACATGGAAAGTGTGGGACTTGATGACTTATGGACAGAGGCAGGTGTGTACGCGCTAACACCACTGAGACAATGCTGGACGGCAAGGCCTACTACCGAGCTGTGAGAGGTCACCAGCTGACGTATGAGGCACTGTGGCGCATCAAGTGGCAGATGTTTGAGTCATGGCTGGCTGCAACTGGCAACGGAGATGAGAACGTCAAACAGCTTGCCCTCAATGTTGCTTCGCTTTTCAAAGACAGAGCTGACATACTGTAGATAAGATGCGCGATGCTGTTGACAACTTCTCAGACGTTTTGGCAGATGAGAAATTCCACAGTCTCATGGAGGAATTCAATGACCAGCACTCTGAAAATCCCAACTTCATGCTGTGGTCATCCTACATGGAAATGGTAGAGATCCTACTGGCCTTCATCAGAGCTCAGAGAGATGGCATGTGGAGTCTCCACATAGAAGCCTTTGCTGCAATGCTGCCTTGGCTAACTATCTATGACCACACAAACTATGCACGTTGGGGGCCGGTCTACTTGGCTGATATGAGAGGTCTTGAGAAGTCAGCACCAGAAGTTCATGCAGAGTTCTGTAATGGGAACTTTGTCGTCAAGAGGACGGCGAAGCGCTTCAACGAAGTTCCAGCTGATCAGGCAACCGAATGGATAAATCGTACATGCAAGATGCACAATGGTATCATCGGCATCACAAAGAACGACCAAGCAAGAGACAAGTTCTGCATCACATGGTCAGAGCGGTCACGCATCTCTCAAGACACAAGATGCCTCTTCAATCTTCAAGATGATAATGGGGAAGCCACCTTCACTCGGGTTGACAGTCTGCCTTCTCGCACTAGGCGTGACGCTCATGATGTCATGAAGCTAGTTCAGCAGTTGAAGCAGTTTGACGTCTTCAGAATTCACGTGAGTGAAGCAGGAGATACAGATGCCGCCACTAACATCTCACTTGTTTCACTGGCAACCAAAGACACTGCACCCACACATGTTGTGGAGAACCTGCTGACAGCTCAGGATCGAGGAAAGCACCATGTAATCGGCTTCATGAAGGAGAGACTGATTGAACAGATTGTAGGCTTCCATGAAACGATCAAGAAACGTTCGCTGATGTATACAAACTTACAAAGCTACAATTTCCACCAAGCAGAACATGCAGAAGACCATCAAAGCTGACAGAAAGCTACTACAGCGGCTCCTGAATGCCGCGAACGCAGGTCGCATGGTGGAGATGGTCAACGTCTTGAAGCATGAACTGTCCCCAATCCCATTTAGTCTGGCGAAGGCAGGAGGAGAGATGAATTCGACATCGAAGTCTGAGCTGATGAACATCCTGATGGCTCAGCAGACCTCTGATCTGAGACCTGTGTGATGATAGATGGCCATGCACTCATCCAAGCTCTTAGCACGCCTGGCGGCTGTCGGACATTCGGCACCTATGCTGAAGTGTTCTTCAAGGCCGTGACGAGTTATTTCAATGAACACACAACAAGAGTTGATGTCATCTTTGATCGGTACGCAGGGGAATGGTCGATCAAAGTAGTTACCAGGACAAAGCGTGCAAGCAAGAAGAAACCGATTCGGAAAGTCATTGATGGCCCACAAGTTCCACTGCCTGAAGTGTGGAAAAACTTCATGGCCCTGGATACAAACAAGGCTGACCTAGCCTTGTTTCTGTCTAACGTCATCACTGAGAAGGGCAGAGATCTTCAAGAAAGATGTCAGCTGGTGACAGGGGGTGGCTTCTCTGAAGCCACTGAAGTATGGTCAACCAGACTCATCCTTCACTCATGTGATGCAACGTCCCAGAGCTATGAACGAATACTGGTAGTGTGCAGAGATACTGATGTAATGGTGCTGCTGATTCACGTCGTTCGCATCAAGGTCGCTGAAATGTGGATGCTGTGCGGAACGGCCAAGAACCGAAAATGCTACCCCGTGCACGATGTATTCAAGAGTTTGTCGCCCCCAGTCAGGGACAACCTGGTCAGCTTCCACGCTTTGACCGGGTGTGACACAGTCTCGTCCTTCAGTGGTCATGGAAAAAAGAAGTGTTGGAAGGTGTTCAGTGACCACCCACTCCTGCTGCACGCCATTGGTCGAGATGGGGATATCGCAGATGTTGAGAAGTTTGTGTGTCATTTGTATGACATCCCGGAACAACACACAGTTGATGACGCCAGAGTTCACCTTTTTGGGAAGGCCAAGAAGACTCTGGAAATGCTCCCACCGACAAAGGTTGCCCTGGAGCTCCACGCCAAGCGGGCAAACTATCACGCCAAAATATGGCTCCAGGCTGACAAAGAGCACGTAGATGTTGAAGATCCGGTGGACACTTCAGCCTGGAAGTTGGAAGATGGGAGCCTCCTACCAGTGTGGACAAGACTTCCTCCAATCCCTGAAGCCTGTCTGGAACTTGTTGCTTGTGGTTGCAAGAAAAGGTGCAAGACAGCTAGATGCAACTGCTTCAGGAAAAGGATGAAGTGTACGACAGCTTTTGGTTGTGACGACAGCGGTTGCTGTAACCCAGCTGGACAGTAGATCTATGTCTCTCTTCCGGGCTCAAATCGAGAGAAGCTGGAATGTGCTGTAAGGAACTAATAACTCTGTTCTTAAGTGATTGTAATCCATACAATTGTGACTGTCAGTGCAGCATTTCGGTGCTGTTCATCAAGAAACGTGAACTTGTAGATGTTACTAGTGTGTAAACAGTATAGTTATGGGGCTATATTTACTGCTTTTTGATTTAGTTGTGATAATTCTGTTACTGTGAGTACTTAATTCATGCCATCAAACTTATTAGGCACTAATCATGTTAAAATAAATTGTTTTGACAAACAGACTTGCTCAATGTTTTTGTTCGCCAATTAAAATAAAAAATCACAAATTTTTAGCACAATTTCGGTCGTGATTAACTTGAATTTGACCTTGAGTTGGTAATTCGGATGGAATAAGCTTGTCATCATACTTCTTTATCACTAAGTGTGGAAAAATGAAACATTTGGTCAGACCAATTGGCTCAGAATATATTTTTTTAAATTAAAATTAGAAAATATAATTTTTTGCAGTTTGACCTCGAAAATGACCTTCAAAGCCAAAAGCGTGAGTGGCATCCACCTGCATTTTATTTCTCACCCACAGGTACATTGATTTAGCATGGGTGCCAGCTATTAACAAAAACGCCGTTCAAAGTCGATTTTTGAATTTTGGCCGGTCCACTACTTCGTAAAAACAAGTCTTTGCTAGAATTCAGCAAGCTTTAAGCATGGTTTAGTGTCCTCGCCTCGCAGCAGCACGTATCAACTACCCCACCTTGATGAAAAAGTTAAAAAAGTGGAAATCGGTTACCAAAGACATTTCAGAAGTTGCTCAAAAGGCACTGTAAAGACACATCTGGTATCTCAGTGAGGAATTTGTTGTTCTAAGTTTTTTTGGCGAAGTACCTAGAGACGTAAAATTAAAAATTGTCGTGCGACTGCAATCTGTTCGGTTAGTCAGCAATAGATATTTCACCCTATTTCTATGTAGCGCCGTGAGCGGTTATTGAAGTAGGGAAAGCACCTCTTTGTGCTAACTGATCAAACCCGGCATTAAGGCGCTCCCCCATATACCCCCCATTGAGGGAGTCAGTGGGTAACCTTGTTCGGTGAACAAATTAGGGATTAGGGATTGGGTAAGAGTCGTCGGGACCTTGCCCTATCCTGCTCCTCCCCACGGCAGTCTTCCCGGATTTTTGGCAGACGCAGGCGCCCAAAGCGCCAAATTTGCCCGTTACGTTAAACCTCTTGGTGGTGAATCGTCCAACCGGCGAATTTTCGTCAAAAAATTTTTTCTTCCCCGCTAAAATCGAAAAGTAGCTGTAACTCTTATTTTTAGGGTTTCGAACCCAATTTTCGCAGAACTGAGCCTATTCCTCACGAAAAATACGATAACGTCCTCCGATTTGACATAGGTTGGATAGGTACTCCGTCCCAGGACCCCAAAGCTAACCCCCTAAGGCACCGGAGATAGGGCTTCGTCCGCCTGTCGGCGGCCTGTGCACCGTAGTCGGGGGCTGTCGCCCGTTTTCCGCGGCGCGATCCCAGCCAGCGGCTGAAGATCGCACTGCTTCAGTGCTGTGACTCAGGCTCCCTCTAGAGGGGGGAAAATAGGCCTGATTAACTCCGATCGCCGAGGGGACCGGCCGTACGACGCCCCCGGGGCAGAATTCTAGACCGTTTCCGAGCACACTCAGCCATGCTAGGGACGGCGGGAATGACGTTCCGGGCCTTACGAACGACTTTACCGGTTCCCCCCGTCGCGGTCCCTACCTCGGGGAAGGGGAAGGGAAATTCGTCGAAGCTTGTGAGGCCGCAATAGGTAGGTAGTGCCTTCATAAGAGGTGAGTATATGAGTTTTAGTCCGGATTCTCTCACAGATTGGCTCATTGATTAAAAATCCGTAGGATTGTGAGTTAAAAGTCTGTGAGAGTCTACCCGATGCAGAACTCACAGCATTCCTATTGCAAGGTGCAGCCTTTAGAAGTATTACAGAAAAAGAAAAAGGGCAAAAAGTTTGAAGCGGTTGAAAGGTAAATTTCTAAGACATTTATTTGATGCTACTGTAGATCTACAACTCAACAGATATGAAAATCAGTTATTCTCTTTTCTTTGCTCGAGACAGAAGAGAGCTTTTTGAAAGAAGACCCTTCTTGGGAAGACGAACGATTATATCAACTAGCAAAGAAAAGAATCAGTGCATTTAAAGTAGTAAATGATTCTGCTGAAAGGGGAATAGCAGTGCTAAAAAAAAATTTAACCAAATCTTGACAAAAGAGGAAGAACAGAAACAATTTCTTCCGCAAGTAGTTGAAGAAAATAGAAACTTACTTGCTAATTCAAAGAAATCTTCTATGATAGCGGCCTTAAGTGAAACCAATCAAGTGACTGTTGTGATACCCCACACCCTCTAAAGGGATAATACTCAATGTGTGAGGAGGAACCTGGATGTCACACATATAGTAACAGGGGCACAGGGTCATCGGATAAAGTTTTAGAGTTGTTGAGCTACCTCTAAATATCTTTCAAATAAATTAAAAGTTTTCGTGAAATATTTTTTTTCTTGACAAGTGACACCTAATGAAAGGTTAAAAACATTTAAAAAATATTAAAAAGAAGTTTGTTCATACTTTATTGGACAACCCTATTATATATATATATACAGTATTATATATATATATATATATATATATATATATATATACATATGTATATATATATATATATATATATATATATATATATATATATATATATATACAGTATATATATATATATATATATATATATATATATATATATATATATACACATATGTATATATATATATATATATATATATATATATATATATATATATATATATATATATATATATATATATGAAAGTCATATACATAACACCACTGGCACCAGCCTGTGCAAATACCTTTATGTTTCATTTATAGGGTTTGTTTTACACGTGTATTGTTCGGGGGAGCGTCGCCCCTTCAACGAAAGGATTATTTCGCTGACATGACTGTACTCCATCTGTGTAAATGCACTAAAAGAAACAAGAGATATCATATGACATCACCAGCTTTTATGTAAAATAACTTCCCTTAAAATACAATTCGTACAATTACAGCTTTTACAGTACAATACAGTATTAATTTACCTATTCCAAAGTCAATTTCAAGACATTGAAAGAAAAGATAAATGTCCGAGAATTTATGTTGTTATATATGAAATTCGAATAGACTGCAAGCCAACTGTCCAGCAACTTCTACAATCTACATCCGCGGAAATTATGAAATAAATAAACGTTAATGATAGAACGTCTATTACTGTGTTTGCCCACTAGCTAGCTATTCAAGAAATTACTGAGTCAGAAGGGGTTAATTACCTCCAAGATGCTCAGCCTCTCAAATGTTTGCTAACCGCAACGTCCCGACCTCCATGTGATGACAAGACGTGCTCAATACAGTTTAATGCGAAGAATTAAAAACTCAGACAATTCAACTGTCTAATCTATTCATCAGTCCTGCTCTGTTTTCAAGACTGTGGACCCTTTGGAAAGGAAAGTTTTGTCCATAGCTCCACTTAACTTCTGCAATAGATTTCCCATTACATGTACGTTTTATATTTATGAAGCTGTTATTACTAATTTTATTATTTCATGTTTCTTTACGTGTATTATTGTTAGTTCTTTATTGCCGTAATCCTTTTTTGTTTTTTAAATTTGTTATTTAAGTAGTTGTATCGTTGATTACCTTAAAGGATACTATACCTTTTTTTTTATGGGATCTGTCTCCTGCCAATGAACATTATCATTGTCACTATCATTATCACCATTATCATTACCACATACAGCATATGTTGGTATTTTCACTATGTGTACTTTTTATTTGTATTTCCTTGTTTTTTCTTTTTGTAGTCTTAGCTGTGGGTAGTTTTTAATTATTACTTGTTTCAGTACGTGTTTTATTTTATTTCGCTTTTAATCATAATTTTTAGTTTTTTAAATTCATTTTTGTTTGACTTATCATTTATTACCTTCAAGAATATTGTACTATTTTATGGGATTTATATCCTGCCAATAAAGATTATCATTATCATTATCATCATAAAATTACTTGAATTCATCAACTCTGATGTAACCGTGTACATAATAACATTTAAGTTAATAAATTATTGTATTCATATGCCAGTTAACTTATAGTATTATGTGTAAGTCTTCTTTCTTCTGTTATGTAGTGGAAATATAGGAAATGAATGTCTGCCGTTTATGCAGCTTGGTAAACTCAATATATCTTACAGAGGGAATCTCTTACTGTAGAAAAATAAATGAACCTTTGTGAAGTTTTCATGGACTTAACTTTGAAAAATATTTTTAAGCGCAAAGCATTAACTTCGTGTCATTTATCTTCATAGTAGAAAAACCCCGAGTGCCACATTTTGGCACTTCATAAAACCTTTTTATTACCATACAGTGCTTTACTTATGAAACATTATATCGAATATCTTTAGACGGAACAATCTTTTGATTTGTTTTCATAAATCCTTTTATTGTTTTCTTAATTGCTCTTATTTTACGTTGTAGTTTTTAAAAATTCTTATTTCTGAGTTATAATTTATTTAATGTTAATGAAAGATTGCTGTAAGATTATTTTGCTCACACATATTACTTTCAGTGGGCAACTAGGTTCTTCGTTGGCTGGAACCCAGGTAAATAGAGCTGTAAATATTTTGTATAAAAACAAAACATACGTTCGATGTTGTAGTTGATATACGATTAGTACAAATATATCATTATATTAGTTTATACAACCATGCTCTCTAGTGTACGATTTCTGTGTGCATAACGTAATTGTAGAGCTAGTTTATATATTCTCCTCTTTCTTCTAAAATTTCCTTGCCTATTTTTCCACAGCCATTTGGTCCAACATTTTTTCGTACCCGTCTCTGGCGGGGAGGGAGCAGGGGATAGGGAGAGAGCCTTATGCTTGTCTAGCCAATTTTCTACTACTGTTAAAATAACTCAAAAATGGACAAGTTTAATAACAGGAACCTCCCTGAGTGGATCGAAAGGTTTTTGAGACTTTCTCTTGTCCTTGTAACTCCTTGTAATGCCTTGTAACTCTCTCTCTCTCTCTCTCTCTCTCTCTCTCTCTCTCTCTCTCTCTCTAATCCAACACAATCCTGAAATAAAGAAAAATTCATAAAAATAAATATAGATGTTTCAATTTATATATCCATATTTTTTGAACAACTTTCAAGATCTGAAGATGAATTTAAAAATGAAATAAATATATAGTATATCGCCCGAAAATTTATATATTTCTTTCTATTTATGTTTTTCTGTACATTCTTGTAATCGATCGGTGGATTCCGTTCGAGATCCTAGCGATTTCTTCAGATAATGAACAGATTTAGGTTTTATATCAGAGAATCTTATTTTTATATTTCTTTTAACATCTATTCGTTATTATTATTATTATTATTATTATTATTATTATTATTACCAAATTTTACATGTACTATAATATTAAATCTAGTATAGTTATTACAGTACTTACATAGAGAAGTCGTTTCTTTAAACCAACAAACCGCGTTTAGTTAACCACGTTTTGTTCGAAGGAATAAAGTTATAGTGAAAATGTAATAAATGCTTTAATTAGAATTACCTTCTGCATTTTGCTAGCTTTATTTTGTTCTTGTAAAATTTATTGACCAGCTCGCAAATTGCTTTGTCTATAGGTCCTTGTTTGTGAAATCTTCTTTCGAATTTTTCTCGAATTTCTTTGCACTTCTTCCCTTGTTCTTACACTGCATCACAGAGAACTCATATTTATCAGCATTTAAGAGTTCACACTGGAGAAAAACTTTTTAAATGTGATATTTGTTCTTACATTGCAGCACAGGAGAGTCATCTTTAAAGGCAGTTAAGAGTTCATACTGGCAGGAAGATACAGCAGAGAACTAGAAATGGATTATATAGATAAGGAAAGATCCCTGGAATGGCTGAAATGAGGATTGCTGAGATGGGACAGTGAAAGGTTGATCCTTGGGGCACAAGACCAAGCACTGTATACCATCAGTTTAAAAAAAATGGCTGGCATTAGTAATGATGATAAATGCAGATTTTGTAGAGCTGAGGTCAAAAGTGTAGCACATCTATCTGGGTGCCAGACCCTGCTGACTTGAATGGGTGGAATCAAAGGCTTTTTGTCTCATCAATCAATTCACCACCTCTTACTGACTGTCTTCAATCCCTATCTCTTCACTGTAATGCTGACTTACTCTCTCTTCACTATCACTATTATAACAGACACTGCTCTTCTGAACTCTCTATCTGCATGCCTCCCCCTTTAAGGAGAGCACGCAGCACCAGACTTTCTACACTTTCTCATTCCTTTTCTATTGAACTCTCTAATGCAAGGGCCACTCAGTACTTCCAGTCTTTCATCTATTCAACCGGTCAACTCTGGAACAATCTTCCTCAATCCATCTTTCCTCCTGTCTAAGCCCTCCAATCTTTCAAACGCAGATTGTCTAGGCATCTCAAAAACTCTGAACCTTGATTTCGGCTCTTTTTCTTTTATGGGGGAGGGCACTTTTGCAGGTGTTCACCTTTGGCCCCTCCTTCCTACATAAAAACAAAGTTGATTTCTAAATTTCCCAATCATACCAAGGTAGTTGTTCCAGTTACAAATATAGGAAATGCCTCTAGACTGCAAGGGGATCCTGATGGAGTGGTTGCCTGAGCAGCTAATAAATGTAACATAGGAAAACCAAGCTTATCCTTAACCTAAGAAGATTAGAATAGAGGGAAAGATTAAAGGAGATGGGTATGTTTAGTTTTGAGAGATGTTGTTTGAGGGGAGATATGTTTCAGACATTCAAAATGTTTTCAGGTTTGGACAAGTTAGATGTACGTAACTTTTTCTCACTAGAGGCTGATGGGATAACTCATGGGCATAAGAAAATTAGAAAACAGACTTGTAGACTTGATCTATGAAAATACTTTTTCAGTCAGAGTAGTAGATGTTTGGAATGACTTGCCATATAATGTGGTAAACAGTAGCTCATTGGTTAATTTTAAGCAAAATTTTAACACTTTCATGAAAGAAAAAGAGTTTGTAGATTGTAAATATTGTATATTCTTAGCATAAGTTACGCAGGCTACTTTGATTGTAGTAAATAGTTGTATGCTAATTGGCTGACTTGAGACTGATATTTTGCTAGATTTTATTATTATTATTATAAAATATACCTTATGACTTGAATAACCTTGATAGGTTCAAGTGGCTTTATGTTTTCCAAGTGTTTAAATTAAATAAAAAAAAAATTAAATTAAAAATACGTAGTGTTACTACCATCACACGTTCTTGTACATCCATCATCTCTGGCCTATAGAAAATAAAATAGAAATAACATTAGTTTAGCAAAATAGATAGGGAAATTTAGACCACCTTGTGTATATATATTATATATATATATATATATATATATATATATATATATATATATATGATGTAAAATAACGCACTGTCGCGATGAAGTATGGAGAATTGCTCGCGAGGAGGCGAAACTGTATTGTTGTTAAGAAATAAAAATTTACGTCTTCTTGAAGAGTGGTTTCCGTCTCCTCATCTTGCGCGGGATGTCTTCTATACAAGCGTCGTTCTTTACGTTAATTATACTGCGTGTTCTTTGCAGTTGAAAATGTATATATATATATATATATATATATATATATAATTATATAAGCAAACAACCACAGGGAAAAAGGAAAAAAGAAACGAATTCTATTTCTCTCTTGTCCTTGAAAATGTGAATATATCACGAAAGCGCTCGGAATTCGTGTTTCTTTTTTCTTTTTTCCCTGTGGTTGTTTGCTTATTAATAAGATCACGTGTTATTTTGTGATTTTACTCATATATATATATATTATATATATATATATATATAAAAGTTCATATGAACATGTGGCTTATTCTGAATGCTTACGAAGATAGAGCTGTTTGAATCTGATGCGCACGCAGCTCTTCCTCCCCCTTCCTTCCCCGATAACCTCGAACCATATAAGCTGCAATATAAGCATGTAACAAATTTGTCATTTCTGTGTCTGATATCATTCAAAATGCCATTGTTTAAACATTAAATGTTAGAAACAGTAATTGGTTTCTCTTTCTTGATTGCCATTAACAATGCTTTTGTATTTGTAGATTCAAACAGCTTTATCTCCGTAACCATTCAGAACTAGACACATGTTCATATGAACTTTTTTTCTCACAATGATCGATACTATCACCTCCCGAAGTATTGACCTTTCTTCCTGAAACACCCTGCATATATATATATATATATACACACTGTATATATACTGTATAAAAGAAAAACTGTGATTTTTAAACTCGTATCCTTTCTCAGTATGAATGACTGAAACCATATGAGGCGCTCGGGCGAATAGGAGCGAATTAACCATTTCGGGATTTTGGTTGATTCGCCTCTATTTGCCCGAACGCCTCATATATTATGTAGTGAGTATAAATTAACAAACAAATACAAATTGATCAACTTATTGTTATTACTGTATACATTTGTAGCTGAGGTTTCTAAAACACCTCTGTACACTGCAAAATTGTTCCATACAACAAGCAGAAATAATAATTTCGTATGTATTATATGTACGAAAAGAACAATAGAGAATTTGAATTTGAAATAATACTATTTTTATTTTGTGGATAATATAATAATAATAATAATAATAATAATAATAATAATAATAATAATTATTTATTATTATTATTATTATTATTATTATTATAATATTAATATTTTCTAGATTAAAATGGTTTTGGATTAAGTTTTGTGGAAGTTCAGTTACTCAAAATTTGCAAATATTTTCCAACCAGTCTTGGCTTCGTGAAATTCTGAAACTGAGAGAAGACGAAGTGAAACCCAATTAAGATGTGTTACAGCAAGCTCCCGAACAGTCGAGTTGGTGTCCCACGTCGACATTCTCAATTTCATTTCTTCTTTATGCCAAAAAGTCTTGAATTTTGTGAAGGTCAGTAAAGGGGAGGGCAACGCAGAGGAACCAAAATGAGACGCATTATAGCGAACTCCCCCAAACAGAAAAGGTATCTCACGCTCATAATCCAAATTTCAGGACGACTTCTTCCAGAAACAGTTTTATGAACAATTGAGCTTCTCATGCAATCTTCATTTCTTATATTTCTTACGTTCCACTTCTACACTTCAAGCATCTTCAGAGAATTTTGATTAAACGCTGAGAAACTCGATGCACTAGGCCATATATATATATATATATATATATATATATATATATATATATATATATATATATATACAGGGCGTCCCAAAAAAATGTATACACACTTTAACAGCTGATAGCTCAATTGATGTTTCTTTCTTTCCAAGTTAAACCCATTAGAATTAATAAGGCAGTCAGACTAAGCTTTGAACAAATGAAATTCATTCTAAAATGCTACTGGAAGTGTGAAAACGCAGTTGAAGTGCAAAGACAGTTTAGGAGGGAGTTTCAAACAGATCCACCAACGCGACTTACCATCACTCGAATTAGAGATAAGTTTGAAGCCGATGGAACTGTTCAGAATGTCCACAAGAAGCGTTCCGGAAGACCACGGACATCGACAAGCCCCACAAAGCAAGAAAGAGTACTGGAAACGTATCACCAAAGTCCAAGAAAATCTGTGCGGCAAGCGAGTCGTGAGGTAGGAATTTCAGAATCGTCTGTCCAACGCATTTTGAAGCGCTGTGAATGGAAAAGTTACATTCCAAGATTAGTCCATGCTATTAATGAAGATGATCCGGACCGAAGAGTGGAGTATTGCGAGTGGTACTTGGCACGATGTGGATGTGGATTGGACGAAGGGGTTTCGTAGAATACCCTCCGCGTTCACCAGACCTCACACCACTAGACTTTTTTATGGGGATACTTAAAAGACAAAGTCTACGCTATAAAACCTGCAACAGTCGCTGAATTGAGAGCAGCCATTGAACGAGAATGCACACAAATGCCAAACGAAATGTTTCGTGATGTTTGCGATTCCATTGCTTTGCGTTATCAGCAGTGCCTGGACCAGAACGGACGTCAGTTTGAAAACAGGGGTTGACAAAACAATTAAATAATGTCTGTAGATTCTATTACATTTTGAAAATGAAATGAATTTTAATAAACACTGCCTTTATAATTATTTAAAGTGTGTATACATTTTTTTGGGACGCCCTGTATATATACATATATTTTTAATAACTGAACAAAATTTAATCTAAAAACACTTTAGTCTGGGAAATATTAATATATAAAAATATCAGTGATGCAAACTAATAATAATAGTAATAATTAAGATCAGCTTCAAATTTAATATTTCTGAAAAATCTGTGAATTGCGTGAGGGCACTTTCGCATATTGAGAAATAAATATTAATGAGCACAATTCTTGAGAAAATAAAACTATTGCGTTAGATAATTATCACCACAAAGTTGATTATAAAAGTAAAAAAAATAGTACAGAATGATAAAACTATATAAAATGAATATATTAGAAATTATATAATTTAAAATACAAAGTTTTTGGAGAGTCCAATATTATTTCCTTGAGTAGTATGGGTGCATCGAGTAATAGTGGGAAGAATGGGAGGGAAAAGGCGGAGAATTTTAGCGGAAAATGGGGGAAGTGCTAGAGTATCCGTGCCATTCCCAGAGTGTCGTAACCTAACTTAACGTAATAACCTAACTTCGCATAATTTTTTTCCGTTTAATACACATAATTTTTCAAAGTGTACATGGAACCGTTTCCTTTTCCAAAGTCTCAATGTATTGTAAGAGATAATTAACCTTTTCCCTTTTCCGGCATATCTGCTCATTGTGTACAGAGGTAATTAAACTTTTCGAACGTCTTGGTTCATTTGTGTAGGAGATAATTATCCTTTATCAACATCCCGTCTCATTGTGTGCAACAGATAATTTTTTTTAAATAATGCGGTGTGTACAGTATATATATATATATATATATATATATATATATATATATATATATATATAAGTTTTATTACTCAGTAAAATGATAAAATAATTTTATTTTAGTTTCATAAATTGAATACTAATATTTAAAGTAATTGCTTTCTTTATGTTGAAGATATTTTCTTTCTTCAACAATGTCAGGATCTTCTCGGTTTGACGGCCTGTAATATTTTTTAACATTATTTATTTTTTATTGTCCAGTTTTAAGCGGGGATTTAAAAAATAACATTCATGTTTTAGAGAAACAAATAGTGAGGCAGTTATACATTTTAGTTTATAAAATATCATATACGCTTTAAGATTCCAAAATCCCTGAAAGTTTTAGGTCAACTGTACGCTCATGACGATTGGTTAGGTTAAGTCATGATATTTTCGTTTGTTTTGACAGTAAACTAACGAAAATATCATGACTTAATATTTTTGTTTGTTTTGACAGTAAACTAACGAAAATATCATGACTTAACCTAACCAATCGTCAAGGGCGTACAGTTGACCTAACCGGGCATTCTGTTAACCTAACTGGGAATTCAGTTAACCTAACGAGTTGGTAGAGTCTAGAATTTGACGGTCCCGTAGCCATACCTCTTTTTTTCCGCCGGCTGTCAAACCAAAAAGATCCCAATACAGTTTAAAAATATATATTTTACATTTGTTAAATTGCATATAACTGCCTCACAATTGGTTTCTCTAAAACGCGAATGTTATTTTTGAAATCCTCGATTAAAACTGGACAATAAAAAACAAGTAATGTTAAAAAATGTTACAGGCCGTCAAACCGAAAAGATATCAATTAGACCGGTTGCAGGGGGTGAAAACCCTGTATTGTTTGTTATAAAGCAAATCTTGACATATTTTGAAAGTTATACCACCCCATTCAAGAATCCATCGGGTGTACACCTGACCCCCGCTTGGCTTTTTCAATATGGTCGCCATTTTCCAAGATGGCCGGCGAAACTGAAAAATCCCATATCCTGGTCAATACTTGATGGATTTTGATGATCTTGGTGTCATTTCTAGGGGTTTATAGGATGATAAGTCGATCTGGAGGAGTTGCAGATACTTTGGGAGTCGTTTTGACCCACATTCATCAATACTCAAGGTCATTGGAGGCCAAACGCCCCACCGAAATAAGGAATATCCTATATCCCGGGCAGTCGTGGAGATATTTTGGTGATCTTACTGTCGTTTTTATGGTTTTGGGCGAGACTGAGTAGTTCTATAGGCACATGATAACAGTAGGATATCACTTTGCAACTCCATGGGTCAAGTCAAGGTCATTTAAGGTTAAAGTTTAGCCTTGAAATATGATAATGCCACAGTTGACATCACTGTATTTGCTTTATTTCAGTGACAATTTCTACAATCTAGCTAACTGCTGAGCACTTAACATCTTTTCTGCAGATAAAACCAGATCATAATGCTTAAATGACAACCCACATTATATGGATATGGATATTCAGATATAAACCACAATTTATGCTGAAGTGCAGGGCACATGCATTCTATGGAAGGTTGCAAAGCTACAAGATATGACCTCGTAAGCAAAACAAAGCTCACATCTAGCTCGGGGATTGACATTGACAATTTTGATGCAGTTATTCACATTAGGTAACCATTTATTGGGGACAAATATCAAAAGACATGGTTGTGTCAGGATCGTCAGGATCATCAGTTTGCTTTTCGTTTGCGTTTTAGGTCAATGGCGGGTGTTGAAGCCATTGTACTTAGGGGTGCCAGCGACAAACAGTATCCGTCTGAAGAACTCAAGATCTAGCTCTTCTGCACGGTGAAATTACACCTCGGCTGCTCTTGTAAGCTTCTCAGAAGGCTCAAATGAGCAGGTTGCCTCCATGGGCATAGGAGGTTTTTTCGGACTAGTGTATGGTACAACTTCCAGCTCACAATTTCTGGGAACTGACATTTCTTGTTTTGATAGTCTAGGAATGACGTTCGCACTGTCGTTTTCAAGTGATCTGGGCTGTGTTACAATAGCTGTAAGGTTGTGACAGTTTAATCTACAATTTTGGGAGTGAATAACTGCATCAAAGTTGTCAATTATAACTTGCACAAGACCAGCAAGTGCAGCATCATTCAAACCCGACCACACAGCATCTCTTGCTGCAACAACAGCAGCTGAGCGCATAAAACGCCGCGCTTCATCATAAGAACAAGTTACATTGTACTTGTACAATGTACAACTCTTTAATGATTTGCTTATGGTCACCTATGAGAACACCCACTGCTATTTGGAGTGGAGTAGGCTGATTTGTAACAATACTTGCTACAATGTTTCCAACCATTATGGATTGCAGGGAGTCAGGGAATTTCGAACTTACACGAGTAAGCAATTGCATAAGAACATCGCTTATACATTCGGAAGCAATGTATTTGTCTGAGTACGATAAGAAGTGAATTCTTCCTTGTTCTTTTTGCATTCACTCGCGATTTGCTTGCCCAGTTTCTTCACACACTCATCAGTATCAACAGATTCCTCACAATCTTTTGCAATATTCAGGTATGAGGCAGCATAGTTTTTGAAAACTAACAACGTAGCGATACCATCCCCATGTAAGTCTACAATTTCGTCTTTGAAGCAATCTTTAACTTTTACAATGAGCGACCTACGTGAGAACTTCTCACCACCTAACTCTTTGTAAAGCTTCTCTACTTCAATTGAATTCCATGGTTTCATTTTGTCCTTCGACAATTCTACACACAAAGCAATGAAGGGGCGGTCTTCAGGTTCAACCCTTGACTTATTCTGGCAAGCTCTCTCAACCTCAACATGAAAGGTAGACATACAATCTTTATGGTATCGGGCTTCTTCAGCCGGTAAATCTCCTTTCATGCCCAACAACCTACTGAGTACAACTTGTCCCTGCTCATCATTTTTTAGTTTACACTTTTCTATCAACACATCTTTGTAATTTGTTTTTTTATCACCAAGCTTATCGGTCATAAACCTAGATGCTGGAGTGTGGTATTGCACCGGAACTTTGATGTCACATTTCTCGGGTAATATACACTCACTGACTTTCAAACAAAAGAGAGTGTTTTTTAGGGTCATATACTGGGCCTACGTAGTCTTTTTGGCTCCACTGCAGGGGTATCACATTCTCTCTTTTTCATGAATGCTGATAAATTCCGCTTGGACACATAAGTGGAAACACAGTTCTTGTGACAACAAGGGATTTTTGCTCCATCTTCCAAGAGAGGCTCTAGTCTCGCTCGAACATCTGGCTGCCCTCTGATGTCGCTGCTCTCTATGATTTTCTGAATCCTCCCACAATTTGAAAGACCTTTCTGACCTCCAGGACAGCTACGCAGGAAATCCTTGAAGAAACATTCGTCTGCAGCTTTTGTAGAACCTGAAAAATAAGAATTTTGTTTACCCATTCTTCAAAGTACAAATCGCATTGAAATAATTTATCCTCAGCAAATGAAAACTAACCAATGCTCACCTGCTATATTCTCCATATTCAGCAGTCAAAAAACAATTTTGGAATCAGCACAACCAAGACGTCATCAAATCACCAGGTGGGCAGCATAATCAGCAATAATCTCAACAACCTGAAAAAAATAAGAGGAATTAGACATATTGGAATTCACCTTACCATGGGGAAAATAATCCCTGATTTCATTTTAAACCCTATAGAACTACTCAGTCTCGCCCAAAACCATAAAAACGACAGTAAGATCATCAAAATATCTCCACGACTGCCCGGGATATGGGATATTCCTTATTTCGGGGGGCGTTTGACCTGCAATGACCTTGAGTATTAACGAATGTGGGTCAAAACGACTCCCAAAGTATCTGCAACCCCTCCAGATCGACTCATCATCCTAAAAAAACCTAGAAATGACACCAAGATCATCAAAATCCATCAAGTATTGACCAGGATATGGGATTTTTCAGTTTCGCCGGCCATCTTGGAAAGTGGCGGCCATATTGAAAAAGCCAAGCGGGGGTCAGGTGTACACCCGATGGATTCTTGAATGGGGTGGTATAAGCTTTCAAAATATGTCAAGATTTGCTTTATAACAAACAATGCAGGGTTCCAGTAAAATCAGGGTCTGTGCTACCGGACTAAATGTCAATAGCAACAATACTTTTCATTAAAATTTGAAGTCGCTGGCGGCCAATTTAAATTTTAAAAAATGGATATATAATTTGGGTTTATAAAATTATTAAAATATTTGAAATAAAGTTAGCATAACAAGATAGTTTAATATATAAATTAGAAAGTGCAACTTAATATAGAATCATTATTAATATACTGTAGAGTAGATTACAATAGTTTATAATATTTAGAGATTTGCTAGTTAGAGAAAATGTAAATTTATGGGCAACTTAACTTATTAAGGTTTCTCCTTTTCATGAATGTAGAATATTTTTTATATAATTACAATTTGAAATGACTATAAATTATCATAAATAGCGTTTTTTGTCTGTTCAATTTTCTGCACTGAGCGCAGAAAAATCGGCCCACTTGGAATATCACGAAGAGCAAAAAAAGTGGGCAAGCTTCTGTTTATAAAAGTTTTAAAATTCGAAAATATAGTCTATGAGGCAACCAAATAACGAGACAAAAGAACGTCAGCTGCGAACACACTAACTGTAACGAATTTTCGACTTCTTTTAAGAATTCGACAGTCTGACATTCAGTTGCTCCTAGACTGCTAGTGCCACTTTTTTTCCACTAGTGGGAGTAGGCATTTACGTTTAGTAACAGAGAGACTTCTAATTCTTTAGGGTTTCAGGATTGGACATTTACAATGGATTTGAGTGCCGTGAACGTCGCAAGAGTCGTCGCCCTAATTGAAGATGGTCGGAGCCAGCGTTACGTCGCCGATGCGCAATGAATTCTAAGAACAACGGTGCCAGAAAGAGCAAGAAGAATTAGAATTGGATAGGTTTTCACATTTTTGTCGGATGAAGGAATTTTTGGCGAGTCGAAGGACAGAATTTGTACGATTCCGGGCAGAAATATAAGCTGAGTGAGAGTCAGGAGTTGGACGGCAACGTTACCTTCTGAAAGCCTCCTCTCTGTTGCGGATAGCATTCGGACAAGCAGATTTAAACCTAGGTTTTTTTTGCATTAGTGGTAGGAATTGAATATGAAATGTACGCCTCCGTGCCCGAGAGAATCACCTCTGTGATGCGCTCAGCACACCCTCAGCACAGCACACAAGGTCCCCGGCCACAGAAGCAATAATCATTCCATGGGAAATCACAGAAGTACTGCCAAATTGCCTCCCAATCAGCGCCGCCAAAGTGACAGAGGCGCCTCCTCTTGGTAGGATCGAAATGCCGAATTGGAGCGATAGGACAGGAAACAGATATAAGATTGTGATCGGAGGAGTTCATCGGCGAAAAGAGTTTAACAGAGTAAGAAGTATGAGAGGTAAGAAATATATCCAGAATGTTGGCCCTACCTCCAATACGATTGAGGATACAAGTAGGGTGCTGTGCTCTAGGTCATTTGGGATAGAAAAGTTGTAAGCTAGTTTACCAGGGATGTCGGTGAAATGGGAGGAAAGCCAAAGTTGGTGGTAAACATTGAAATCTTCTAAAATGGAGGTTTCAGCAAAGGGAGAGCGAGATAGAATGTATTCCCCTTTGGAAGTGAGGTAGTCAAAAAATTTTGGATTGTCAGTAGAATTAGGAGAAAGGTTAACAGCGCAGATATATTTAATTGGCATGTAGGGCGGAGCCAGAGAGTATAGAATTTGGAAGATTCGTGTTCGGGAAAACGAGAAGTTAGGGCATTGCGTACATATACACAACATCCACCTTTGTAGTGAAGTTGAGTATAGAGAATGTAATAGGGTACAGAAAAGGGGTTGCTGCCAGTCGTCTCCGACACCTGAGATTATATATATTATATATATATATATATATATATATATATATATATATATATATATATATATATATATATATATAATCGTTTTAAACGTTTACAATATTAATTAAAATAAATAAATCTGAATTATGCACCGTGGAGTCTCGAAACCCTGATCCCGAGCTCAGATATATAAATATATATTTTATCTATGTGTTCGTAATTGAATTAATACAAAATACAAGAACAGACAAAAAAGTTCATATATTGAATAGATTTCACAATAGTTAGTCCATGGTAACATAGGAACTGCTGCGCAATTTTTCTGGTTACGGCCCTACTTCAATTCAGGATGTATGAAAGAGCCAGAATGTCCAGACCCACATCAGTGACGTAATCAGTGCCACATACAAACTACTACCCACCCCGTGTGACAATTCCAAAATGGAGATTTTCAGTTCGACGTAAATTTTTAAAATTTGTTAAATGTGGCTACTTTTGTAACGAACAGAAATTAGCGCAGTGAAGTTTTTTACTTTTCAATTATTCATACAAACTTCTCAGTTCATTAATTATTTTCAGTTTCAAATTTTATATGTACAGTTGGCCGCATATGTAATGTTCCTAGCCTCACAGGCGACTCCGTACATGTGGCAACGCCGCAACGATAGTCAAGGCACCCCAACAGGGGGAAGGTGTGGTGGAGGGGGGACAACCGAGTCCAACAACATATAACATTGACATACAGGCAAGGCATCGTTCTAAAATTACGTAACGCTATTTTTGCTAAAACCTGACCCCCCCTTCTAACGTTCCGTAACGTGTTGGGTGTGGAATGTGTTAAATAACAGCTTAGGGAGTGCCTGGTCTAGTGTAACAGAACGTTCCTGGGGGATCTGGGGTGTCAGGTTTTAGCAAAAATAGAGTTACGTAATTTTGAACGGCCCTACTTATAATTTAATGTCTGTGTTCATAAAGATACCAATTATCCGGCCTCACTGCGCAATTTTATCTTGAGCTGGATTCATTTTCAAATTCAGTGTTCGTCATACGGTTTAGAAATATGGTATGAACAGAGATCATGCCAGTAACCATGTCATCACCTTGGTTTGGCCCATCATCGTCATTTCACAAACATTAGTATAATATTGTATGCGTTTATAAGTATATACACTGTAAACCAGGTTAATTTCGCGGCAACAAATTTTCGCCCTTTCATATCCTTGGACGAGTTGCGGCATCATAATTTTGCGGTCAACAGTTGCTAGTTATAATTTTGTAGATTAAATGACGTCATGAATGGCGACATTTATTCTGGACTGTGATTGGTCGAGTTTGAGGTCGTATATCAAGGCAAGTTTTACCTCTTGGTATGCGGATAAAGTTTCAGCAGCACTCAACGTAAATGAATCTCTCGGTAAGATAGATTTGAAGCTCTCCACACTGAAACCTGTTCATGCTAAATGGATTGTCTCTGCATGGGATAACCTATACAAAATGAGGGAGACCATTCGGAAGGGTTGGGAAATTAGATGCATTCATGACATTCTTGTTATACAGTAATAATACAGTATAATTTAAAATGTTTTAACTGCTTTTACTTTACAATGTTTTATTACAATATACTGAATTTACTTTTCAAATAACGTATTTTAATGATCTAAGTTTTATTTTCTTACTATCTTCTAAAGATTAGTTTAAACGCGAAAATTTCCTGTAGGCGAACATTTGGCACTCACTAGTATATAAAAAGTTCTCTTTTAATAGCTGCTCATATAGATTTACAGTAATCATAATGGAACCTTATTACTGTATAAGACTAGTAAACTACATGGAGCTCAACGTTGTTCACGATCATATTAATTGTTTATCTTTATGAACACAGATTGGACTCGGTTGTTCCCCTTCCACCCCACCTTACCCCAGTTGAGGTACCTTGACTAGACTGTGGCGCTGCCACATGTACGGAGCCACCTGTGAGGCGAGGAACATTACATATACGGGCACTTTGAAGCACTTTTTTATATTTACTTGGTTTTAAAATAATGAAATAATTAATCAGTGTGGCGTTTGTGTTACTTAATTCATTCATACATAAAACCCTATTAATAACACTGGTTAAAAAAACAAAACTTTTTTCTGCTCCAAGTACTTCAATATCTATTTTTGATGAATTTTTAGGTGCTGATTACGAATATGGCATTGTTTTTGCTGTATCAGAATTTTTGGAATTCTGACCCCCTTACAGAGGAAATTTTGCACATACTGTATAGTCCAAAATTTGGATCATTACGTAAAAGATTCTTATAAATTTTCAAAGCATTTCATTTACTATTTACTTTAAAAAGGAACAAATTACAATGTGTAATTTCATTACACTTATATTTCACACTGATTATACACTGGATGCTCAAAAATGAGTTTTTTTTTAATTTTCGTTTGAACTCAGCACCTGGTTTATCTCTTCTCAGCATCCAGCAAAAGTCAGTCATCATGTGAGGATCCCATCGTCCCTTAAAGTTTTCTTTCATCTTTGATATATCCTGGTGGAATCTTTCTCCGTGCTCATCAAACACATCACAAGATTTTCAGGAAAAAATCAAGATGACTGCACAAAAAGTGAATCTTTGGAGACATACGAGCTCCTAGGTCTTTATAAGCATCTAGAAGTTCTTGGATGAGTATTTTATAGATATCAGCCTTATGACTGCCAAGAAAATTCTGGCACACACTCTTGAAGGAATTCCAAGCACAATTAATTTTGTTCAAGGTGTTCCAGAAATTCATCATTTAGAAGAGTTCTTATCTGAGGCCCAATGAAAATTCCTTCTTTCAATTTAGCATCACTAATACTGGGGAATTTGTCACACAAATACTGAAATCTACGACAGACTTTGTTGAGGGCTTTCACAAAATTTTTCATGAGACCGAGCTTTATGTGAAGTGGTGGTAGATATATCTTTTTTAGATCAACTAATGGTTGATACTTCACACTGTGCTCTCCAGGAACAAAAGTTTCACGAGAAATCCAATCAATCTTCATTTAATGTTGTGTAGCCCTGATGTCTCACAAGCAAAGAAAGCAGCAATATTTCGTGTACCCACTTTGCATGCCAAGAAGGAGTCCAATCACTTTCAAATCACCACAGATATTCCACTGGTAGTTTTCATAACTAAAAGCAGTAAGAAGAATCACCGTGTTTTCATATGACTCTTTCAGGTGAACAGAATGTCCAATTGGTACACTTGGGCAGTTGTTACCATTTAAACTGCGCTTAGATGAATCAAGAAAAAGACGCCATTGTCTGGGATCATGCTGTATATCAAAGAATGAAAATGAACCTTCTATATCAGAGCAGAAGCATAAGCGATTCACAGTTTTGAAAGAGCATGAGTAGTATGGGCGCAAAAGGAGAGAGTGCAATGCAATTGCAAATGTTGAGCAATGTTGCAAGAATGCTAGTACCAGTACCAACCACCTCTAGTTGCAAGGCACCCCCCTAAAGGGGGAGGGGGAATGTTGCAAGAGCAACAAGGGGTTATGCAAATTGGAGGCGGAGTTATCCCCCAAGAGAAAGAGAGGAGAAGGAGAGCGAGGAAGAGAGGTGTTCGCCTGGCAGGAGCCAAGCGCATATTAAGACTTCATCTGAGCGGCCGTTGTCTTAATACGTTCCTAATCAGCCAGTTGGCTTATCTGGCTGAGCTGCCAGATTGCGCTATTTATTTAATTAAAGTATATATTCAGGCTTAATCCGCCAGTTAGCTTAACCAGCCAGTTGACTTAGAAGGCGTAAAGGGCTTGTTCAGATGTACATCATTGAGTTGCCAGATTGCGTTTATTTATTTAATTAAAGCATATATTCTGGCTTCAACAACCAGTTGACTTAGAAGGAGTAAATGGCTTGTTCAGATGTATATTATTAGGGTTGCCAGATTGTGCTATCCAGATATTTTTGGCAGTTGGCTTAGAAATCCGTCAGCCGGTTTAGAAAGCAGCCGTTGGATGTAATTAAATGTCGTGTACAACCAAAAGAATTAAATAAAACACCATTACATCATTCTGTTTATTTAGACGAATTAATGGATTTAATTTCACGAAATATATAGAAAATAAATATACAATGGAATATATATGATCAAAAATAATAATAGCATAAGAAATACGAACGATGAATATATAATAAAAAATATATTTATACTCGATATAAATGGCTTTCATATCGTTCAATACAATTTTTGTGCCCACTTTACATTCGGTTGGCAAGTTATCTTTAAACACGGCTAGAATACAATCAAAAGCACGCACAAAGAGGTCATCGTTAACCACAACATCATTATTAACTACAATTTTATAAACACTCCTTTCCAATCAAGGGTTTTTTCTTACCGTCCTGAGCTTTTCAATCGTGAACTCTTCTTCACTATGCATAGCGGCAATTGAAATAATCTTCCAAGTCGTAACGACAGCTACTTATTATATAGAGATACAGCTCTTCAGGGTGAACAGTGTAGGCAAGCTCTGCCCTGTACCGCTCAAGTGCTTTGTACCAAAGTTCGGGATATTTTGAAGAGTCTAAACCTTTTAAATATGCACCCAGCTCTAGACCATTCTCGCCTTGTTTGTTCCTACATTCGATAAATACGTCGAGCAGAGCCGTGTAGGCGTATTCAAGAACCGTATCAAAATAAATCATATCCGTAATACGAGCGTCTAATATAGGCTTCAGCTTGCGGAACCCGACGATTTCAAACATTCTGTCTAGGATGAAGCGGTTTCGCGTAGGGACAAGAACGTTATTATCAGATGCATTCTTCTACATCAGTCGTATATCAATGCGTGGCTGATCATTATTTATACACAACGTGCAAACAACGGCATATGAGGGGGCATCACTAATCTGTTCTCTTCTTGTACCTACACCTGCAGGTATTTTATAACGGTCCTCACCCCACTTCTCAACTATTACGAAGACTCTATTCATCTCGTCAACACTTAAATAAATAACATTACGTTTGCTTGCTTTCCTGCAAATCGTTTCAAGTACATAGTTAATGGTGCCGGTTTCACGTCTGAACACGCGCAATGAATTCGTCACGGACACATCGTACGCGGCATTGAGAATGCTTGTCAAAGGAAGTTCCATCGTATTTGCACGTCCAGTCGGTTCAAGCTCTGAGATGACTATGAGCCACAGGTGGACGGATCGGCTCGACGGGCGGAGTGAGTCACGCTGGTGAAACGTGTACGGGTTTGTTTGAACTCGTGTGTTTCGGAGGGGTGAGGTACACCGTTGGGCGGCTCGATGGGGGGAGCGAGTCACACCATAAACTGCTGAAGCGTGGACAGGCTTATTCGAATACTTGTGCCCATTATACTGAGCAAACAGAATTTTCCGCTACATGAAGCAATACCGGATTTAATGTTTTATCACTCACCAGACGTACATTTCCACAAACTAAACAGCTTCACAATCCGCTGTACTATTTGAGAGAAACATATGCCCATATTTATCCTTTTTGTTTAACAAGCGATACTCGTCTCTAAAGTCTGTTAAAAACTCACACAGCCCATTAGCCATAACCTCACTACAAACCTCGTCATGATATATATTAATATAGTGGTAAAAATATTTAAGATTCTCCATGATGACAAGATTTACATTCTCAACCGTAGGGTACGAGTAGTCGGTATGGTGTAACATGATATCAGTGGCGGCTCGTGAATAAAAATTCTAGGGGTGCTGTCTCTAAGAATGGGTTGAAATAATTACTGAAATAAAAGGATGAGCATTGAGCAATGAATAAAAGTTTCAAAAGTTATTGAAAAAGTTATTCAGTGAGCTCATCCTTATATTGTTCTTGATTATTTCAATTGTAAATAAAAAATTTAGGGGTACTGCAGTTCCGCAGTGCCTACCGACGAGCCGCCACTGCATGATATAATATCGCTTGTCACTCCACTCATCAACAAGACTCGCTATCCATAACCGTTGCTTATCTTCTGAACGTGTTGCTTCTTCTACTTCGCGGTATATGTGAACCTTTATAAAGGTTAGGTCTATAACATACTTCAATATATCGTCTCTACTACGAAATCCTACAATGCCCTTGCCAGAATACCCGTAGAGTATTTGAACATCTTGGTCCTTCGCACGGCTCAATGTAGCCTTAAAAGTATCAAAGGAGGGGGGAATAGGGAGTTTTCCAGTATCCGCCACATCTTGGCACTTTGCCGAATACCACTTCATAAACGTTGAACACGCAATATTAAAGGTAGCCATTACTATTTTTCGTCTACGCGGGAGAATAACGTCTAAGCTTACAGGTATGCAGAGGTCAACTGAGCACGCAGGGATAGAGATGTGCTCAGGTAGTGGCAGGACTCACGTGACGGATCTTACAGTGGGCGGAGCTTAGCTTTTTACTGTACACACACACACACATATATCTACAGATCTACAGAAGCTAAGACTAACAAAGACCCTAAGATCCACTCTAAGGTTAGCCCGAGAGAAAGGAAAGAGTATGGGGTTAAGAGAAGAGAATAAGGGGTTAAGTAAGTAGCAAAACCTATCACTCGTGGGTTAACATTCATTCAGAAAAGGAGAAAAAAGACTAACCATCATCATCCGCCGGCTACTGCCGACAAGTCAGAAAAATAGTCGGAGAGAATAGGAAAGATTGCAGAACGGTCCTCTACTCCATAAGGAGGTAGAGCCCACTCTGCCGGAAAGGGGTGGAAGATGAAAAGAAGTAAAATAAGAACGCTTGCAAACCATGCAATACATTCTTAACTCAAGAACAACACATTCTTAACTCAAAGCAACACATTCTTCCATCTGTTGCAGACCGATCCTCCACTCCATAGGGAGGTAGAGGATGCATCCCACTAGGCTGGAAAGGCGAGAAAGACGAAAAGAAGTCAAATAAGAACGCATTACAAACCATGCAACACATTCTTAACTCAAACACTATCACACCATGCAAACTACAGACATGCAATAAAGAGAGTTACAGACATGCAAATAAGGAGAGAAGAATAAAAAAGTATAAAGAATAACAAAAAGTGGTGCTCTTCCAATATGTGCTCTACCTTAAAATTTACATTCCAATACGTGATCTACCTTAGATTATTCGGATTAGCAGCAGGTACGTTAGTTAGCCTTATGAGGCTAACTAACGAAAATATCACGACTTAACCTAACCAATCGTCAAGGGCGTATAGTTGACCTAACGATTGGTTAGGTTAAGTCATGATATTTTCGTTAGTTAGCCTTATAAGGCTAATTTCACGGTAGAGCACGTATTGGAATATGGTAGATCACAGTTTCGCGGTAGAGCACATATTGGAAGAGCACCCAAAAAGTGGGTTAATTTACTCAACAAGCTACAACTAAGTTCGTGTTAGTCTAATTTTTTTTTTGCTGGGATATCACACGCTGGCATGTCACAAGCTGGCATTAGACGACAATAGACTCATCTCCTATTACCACCCTCAGAGCTCCTGTTGCCAATTGTTTTTTATTTTAAACAACGTTAATATTTTTAAAATGTCTATATAGACGGTTTTTAAACACATTAACGCTGGTAGAGTTCACGACGGGCGCGGGAAGATTATTTCATTTATCAATTAATTTAAACGTAAAGAGGTTTTTAGCGATATTAGTAATGAAACGTCTGCCACGCAATTTAAATCCGTGAACTTAAATCCGTGAACAATTTGTCAAAATTTACATCATCGATTTTATTAACGATTTTGAAAACTTAAATAAGCTCCCCCCTTAATCTCCTAGTTTTAAGTGAATGCAAGTCTAACTCTTTAATCTTATCTTCATAAGGCTTGTTGCGCAATGACGGAATTAGTTTCGTGGCGCGACGCTGAACCCTTTCTAACCTATCAATATCATCACGCAAATAAGGGCACCAAAACTAAACGGCAAATTCTAAATGAGGCCTGACTTGGGACTTGTAAAGGGGAAATATAATATCCTTCGATTTAAATTCGAAATTACGCGCTATGAAGCCTAACATCCTATTAGCTTTTGCGCAAGACTCCAGGCACTGGTTCCTAACTTTTAAATCCTTAGATACGCGTACGCCTAAATCTACTTCCTCGTCAACGCTCGCTAACTCTCTATCATCCATCGTGTACGTGTAATTATTGTTACGAGAACCTATATGTAAGATTTTACATCTGTCTACGTTAAATTGCATCTGCCACTTATCCGTCCACTCCATAATCCTATTTACATCGTCTTGGAGCCTATTTCTATCGTCCTCGTTAACAACGTTACCGCCTATTTTAGTATCGTCCGCGAATTTTGAAACGTTACTGGTCAATCCTACATCTATGGCGTTAATGTAAATTACGAATAGCAATGGGCCTAACTCTGAACCCTGTGGGACATCACTACCTACATCGAACCACCCCTATTCACTACCATTAAAAACGACCCTCTGTCTCCTAGCACGAAGCCATTCCTCTAACCAGTTAGCTACCTGACCGTGTATACCGTGCGCTTTAACCTTCGCAATTAATCTTCTATGCGGAACTGTATCGAACGCCTTTTTAAAATCTTAAATAACGTCAGCCGCTCTATGCCTATCGTATTTGCGCAGTAATTCGTTATAAAATTCTAACAAATTAGTTAAACAAGATCTATGGCGTCGAAACCCATGCTGACTATTATTAGTCAAATCTCGACTTTCTAAGTGATCGATAATACGATCCCTAACTACAGATTCCAAAAGTTTACCGACAATTGACGTTAAGCTAATGGCCTATAATTGCTAGCTACTGTGCGGTCGCCTTTTTTAAAAATGGGCGTGACGTTAGCTAATTTGAAGTCTTCAGGAATAATCCCCGTTTCGAGTGACTGATTAAAAATCTTCGTTAAGGGGCCTACAATAACGTCTTTCAAATCTTTCAAATGTCTGGGATAAAAAGCGTCAGGGCCTGGAGCCTTGCTAACTTTTAGCCTATCGATATAATGCGCAATCTCACCCTCGTAAACAGTTATTTCATCCAAAATAGTCTCGCTACTAAATGGAACGATATCGTCCACGTCGGGGACATTATTTACGTCTTCTACGGTAAAAACTGTCGCAAAAAAGTTATTGAAAATACCCGCCATCGCCTGAGCGTCAGAAGCCAAAGCGCCGTTAACATCCACTAGAGGGCCTATGTTATCTTTTATCGGCTTACGATTATTGACGTATTCAAAAAACTTTTTTGGATTATGTTTACTATCCGCAGCTATAAGTATCTCTAAATTACGCTTAGCATTCCTAACTGATCTTTTAACCTGACGTCTAAGCTCGATATATCTATTAAAGTTAGCTGCCGTGCCATTGCGCTTATTAAGTCTATACGCTCTGTTACGCTCGTTTATGAACTCGCCTATTTCCCTAGTCCACCACTTGGGCCTACCATGATTTCTAGCGCGCTTGGGCCTACGAGGAATAAACTCCCTTTCAATATTCATAAAACTTTCTTTAAATACCTCCCAACGCAAATTTGTGTCATTACCCATAAATAAGTTATCCCAGTCCACTACTCTCATCCTATCCGCAAAACTATCAAAATTAGCCCTACGAAAACCAGGGACTTCTATTACGTTACTATCCTTAGTGTTTTCTATCAATAACTCAAACCTAAGAATTTGATGATCACTACATCCTAAACTCTCGCCTACTTCTAAACCTTCGACTATATTTTCGCCGTTCGTTATCACCAAATTTAAAATATTGTCACCGCGCGTTTGTTCAGTAATCCTCTGTCGTAAAAAATTATCCTCCATGAACTCAATCAATCTCAAACCCTCCTCATTCCTAGTAAAAGTCTCGTAATTAACATTAGGGCAGTTACTGTAAAGTCTCCGACAATTATACTATTCCGATTGCCAATAAAGTTACCAAGAAGTGAGTAAAATCTAGTATCGGTATCGAGGGGTTGAACGGGAGGTCTATAAACAACAACAAAATTAAAACTAATACTTCGCGCCCTAACTTCAACGCATATGCATTAATTGCTGCTGGAAAATCTATCTTAACCTCGATAGCCCTAAGAGAATTACGAATGTACAGCAAAACGCCGCCACCAATCCTATGAAACCTATCATTAGTAAAGAGTTTAAAACCCGGTATATCAAGTTCCCCCAACAAGTCCCGAGTCACGGTATTTAACCACGTTTCAGTGATAGGAACTATATCGTAGTTGCCGGAATAAATTATCGCCTTAAATTCGTTTAATTTATTTCTAATACTACGCGCTTTACAATGAAAGACGTCTAAGTTATTTTTTACCACGGGCTGGCGTTTTAAACTATTTTTCACGTCGAGCCCGCGTTCCCCGGACCCACAACGTTTAAAGAAGGCTTCGACCTATACAGCTTTCGTACGTTTTCGTCAATTAACCTACTTAGCCTAGCATTACCTATTTCATTAAAATGCACCCCATCTTTTATAAAAAGGCTGGGATCACTGAATTCGGACCACAGCTTTACGAAGGGTACATTTTCGTCAGCACAAATCTCTTCTAATTTAGTATTCAAAAATATCATTTTATGTATACGTAATCCTAAGACCCAAACCGTGCCTAGGGGTAATACCTAGAACTAAAGACCTATCTGACCTCGCCTTTAGGGACCTAATTAACCCCCTATATCTCTCCAAAAGGTCAGGCACTCTCGTATCGGGCCTATACGAGTCGTTGCCCCCTACCATCGTCACCAACATCGAGTGACAGGAGGCAACGTCAATCCTATCCACTTCGTCTCTAACTCTGTCAAACCTGGTCCCTGGGAGACAGACCCTCCTCCTCTTGGTTGGATGCCGTTCAAAGAACTCTGTGTCCATATGGCGCACTAAAGAGTTCCCAATTAAAATAGTTCCCCCCTCATTCACGTCCCTTTCCAAATGGGCGAAAGGGTTCGAAACCTCGATAGGGGGGGGGAGATTCCTATCACCTTACGTACGCGGCCTAGCTCCACCCTTAACTTCTCTAAATCCCTCCCCATCTACTAAACTCAGACCAACCTTAACCCCTTCCTCAACTCTATCCAATCTTCTCGATAAGCTACCTAAACTAGAAACTAGGTTACGCACCTCACCCTTCAAATTACTAACGTCTTCAACGTTAGTATTGGTTCGGCTTTCGTCAACCGTAGCCCTACCCCTGCCCTCATCAAGCGTTGCAGGTCTTTCCGTTACCTCACGTACACTGCGTTTTATGTCAACTATTTCCTCCCTTAACTCGCAAAACAAACAAACTGATCTCTCGGTAATCGCCATAGGACCGCCGTTATAATCTTTAAAATCCGAATACCACCGGTTTACCCCACACCTTACAAACGACGCTTTCTGCGACGGCATCGCGCAGTTAAAATTAGTTTATAACCGTCACAAGTTTAAGTTAAATTAAGCCGGCACGTTATGAAAACTTCTAAATCGCTAAAAACCACTAATATTCAATTACTTAACTATAACAAAGTGAATATAAACACAAGTATATAAAATTCAAAACTTTCCAAAAGTAAAATTATTAGCAATATGCAAAAGTAGAAGCAATATCAGAGAGCTCAGGAAATGCGTCCGTTCAGTACACATGTTAACCCCTCCGTCTATGGCCCTGGGTTGGTTCGAATCGATGGGGGTTCTGGTTGGGAGGCAGCAACGGATATTTCTCGCGATGGTTTTCTTCTATAACATTCCAATTTTTTTCTCTCGCTAAAGGGTCGACAGTTCTTAATTCTTCTCTTTCGATGATACTTTCGATGATACTAAACTTATCGACTTTTCTTCTTATAACTTATCGACTTTACTGACTGAGTTCTCGGACGAGGGCACGGCCCGAAGGAAAAGATAAAAAAACTTCTTTTACTGTAGTTTACTTCTAAAAATGTACAGGTAGTGCTCTGAATTTACAGGGGTAGAGGTTCGACCTCTTTCGACCATGGCTCAGGCCGGAATCTAAAAAATGAAGCAGGAACGGGCCTCTGCCCCCTCCTCGCTGAGAGGCTGCTAACAAGGGAGTGAAGTCGAAGTAAAAGTTAATCATTATTTTACAATTACATGCTTTATATATCTCTAAAATTTGGGGGAGTGCAGTTTGAAGGTTAAGTTCCCCCTTTTAAACACATGATCAGATTTTTGAAAGATTCCAAATAAAAATTTAAAAAAATAAAAATAAAAAATGATCGTATTTTCGCCGAGTATACATTCCTAAAGGCGACATAATTTCGGAGTAGTACATGAGTACAATTGAAGTACATTACTGAGTACATTTTAATTTTGGTTTATTACAATTATGATTACGATTATGGATTAATTCACATTTCACTTAGTATCGTTAATTACAATTCCATTTAAAGTACATTGTTACATTATATATTAAATTATTATCATTAATTACAGTTTCATTAAAGTACATTACATCAATTACATTATTAAGTACATTAGTCACTTACAATTATTACAGTGTTTTTATATTTATAATGGTTTTAGTACAACACGAAGTACATGGGCACATACGGTATGTATTTATATACAACATAATATGTTATAATATATTATAATATGTTATAAATTTGAATCATAGGGACAGGAGGTTTCACGTTTTCAGATGTTCGATTTAAGCTGTGATTAGCGGAATTTGTCCACTTGCCTAAGCATTTATGAATATCTTGCGAGGGGTGAACGCACTTAAAAAAATAATAAAAAAATAATACACGCAATTTGCGCGATTTTGAACGAACAGGTACGGAGGTATAAAGTTTCGTACCATTTCGTAGACTGACACGAGTAAAAATGAATCATTAATAAAATTGATATAGGATAATGGGCAAGATAGGACATGGATGTATGAATGACCAACATATAAATAATGACGTATAGAGTGTACAGTTTTTATTATTATGTTAAAGAATTTCCATACATTGTATACTACAGGGTGGGCCGTAAGTTTCCATACATAGGAAAAATTAAACGTTTGTTTTTATGTTTCAGATACCCTAAGAATATGCGTTTGACGTAAGATCTTGTTTACTGATGAAGCAAATTTTTACGTCAATGGAGAGGTTAATCGGCAAAACATACGTTATTGGAGTAATGCTAACCCTAACTGGCTGAGTCCGACGAAGATGCAAGGTGCCGGTAAAGTGATGGTGTGGGCCGGGATATGGGGTGACAGAATTATTGGACCAATTTTTGTCAGTGGAAATCTTAATGCCGAAAGGTATCTTAACATGTTGCAAGAAGAGATTTTCCCATCCCTGCTAAACGAGGAAGGTAACTTCCCAGTTTACTTCCAGCAAGATGGAGCTCCACCTCATTATGGTCTTCACGTGCGTCGGTATTTGGATCAGCAGTTTCCGGATGCTTGGATTGGTCGGCGTGGTCCTGTGGAGTGGCCTCCCAGATCCCCAGATCTCACCCCCCTTGATTTCTATCTTTGGGGGCACTTGAAGGCCATAGTGTATCAGGAAAAGATACGAGACATAAATCATCTAAAGGAACGTATCACCAACGCCATTACAAGCATAACGTCAACTGTGCTAATGCGTGTTCATCAACAGTGGGGAACACGTATTGAAATGTGTTTTCAAAACAATGGCAACCATGTAGAGCATATTATAGAAATAAAAATGGTTGTCCATAAAAAAATGTTTATTTTTCCTATGTATGGAAACTTACGGCCCACCCTGTAGAGATATGAAGGGAAATTAATGACGGGAAAATGTGAAGTGAATTAAGTTACTTTATGACGTCATAGTTATTTACTTCATTATTGGGAGGATTTAAATGAAACGAATTAGAGACAAAGACTGGGTATTAAGGACTACGAAGTACAACTACGGGTTCCAATCCTGTTATATGCAATGTGTATGCATAATCTAGGGACAAGGGTGAGATGCAAGACAACCATAATTAATTACAATAAATTCTATAACAAATGAAAAATGGAAATATGGATACGACTAAACCATAGAAATGGTAGATAGTAGAGTTGTGACACAAACAAAAATAGAAAGCAATAAATAAAATTTTTATCCAAAATCGCATCAGGCGACTTTGGCTCCTCATGTAAAAATGAGTATGGATTATTCATTGTTCATTTTTACACACACACACACATATATATAAATACAATCAAGGATTAAGGTAGCCAAAGGGTACGATATCATAGGTACCAGGCACCTGGTAACGCTTCCTGTAGGTGTTACGGCATACGTTCGTGCCCCTACGTTCATTCACACACCCCAGTTTCTGCGCCCGAAAATTGTGCGTCCCCACAGTCAGTTGGGATAGCTCGTCACCCTCATCGCACACCAGATCCTTCAACGAGTCAAAGTTAACGCATGGTTAAGCGATAAGCGTGATATCCTTAGCTTTCACGATATAATTCATATCATCCCCCACCCTCACCCGTACCCGATACGTTTTTGGCGCTGTTGATACAAACGAGTCTGCGTATGCACCATCACCATACTCATCCTTGATCTCGTCAGTTAGCTCTCCGAGGAATTCCCCAATAGCAGACATGTATTCACCCTCCCTCGCTGTGTCAGCGTACAACACTCTCCGTCCAAGAGAGTGCAGTAGACCCCAAAGTTTGATGCGGGCGTAGGCTGTCGTGAAGCTGGCTACAAGTATGTTTGTAACCCGTGAGGTATATGTGGCCAGTTCGGTGATGTTGTACTTTATTTTGTAAGTATTACCTACATTCACGATTTCCATAACCTATTTATCGGGAGCGTTGGCATAATCCCAGACTTCACTATAACTTTGAGCCAATGAACCGTTTCCTGCACGTGCCAAATGATTTATGGAGTTCAAAGCATTTATTATCGAAAAATGTGCGTCTACACACACATTACATTCCCTCTTCTCGGTTTCAACTACACGACTTTCACATTTACGGCTTTTACACTGCTCATATACCATGTAGCAATCCTTACAATGTTTCACCATATCATCAGCAAACTCAAGACACCCCTTACACAAATCATGATGCCTTCAATATTTTCGACTTTTATCATAACTGGCGTAGAGAGCCCTTATGTTACGGATGGGGAGATACAATGTTCCTGACAATCCTAAAATAAGTAGAGGTCTTGTACGATCTCTCACGCTGCTTTTCAAAACATACACAGCCCTATGACGATCATCCATTCCAAATACGACCATACGTGCATTCATTTCCTGCTCGGCCCTTCTCAGTTCTTCAGAACCCATATTACACTCAAACTCAAGCTTACAATCTGAAACCAGTTTACGGGCACGCTGCACAACCGTAGGCAGCCAAATTTTTTGCGTCCAAATATTTAGCACAGTGAACATATAAGCTAAGATTATTGCTATAAAACCACAACCACGATCGACGTTTAAATGCTCTGTAAATAACGAGAATTGAAATTAAGATTATAAGGTGTGGCACTATGACCCGCAACACGGAATACTCTATCAATATCTACCATGAAGTTGTCCATATTGAAGGCTGTACTACTTTGAGAGGCTTGCATTATACGGCCCAGATATATTCTATGTCTACAGCCGCCAAACGTCTGAACGGTATTACTACCAAAAATCATCTACGTCCCCGTCATCTGACCAGAACCTGAAGGACAACCTCGTCCGGACTTCACGTTCGTCGCGGTTCTGAAGGGCAAACTCCACAATACGTTCAATTACGCGCCGCAGTCCGTTGGTATACAGGGATCCAGTGTCAACCCTGACCACGTGCCGATTTCTAGTCAGGGCAGGGGTGGGGGTGGCGGTGCTCACCAACTCAAATGTTATACCATCCTCCACAGTATGAGAAGCTGCTGTGGAGGAATTACCCGGAACTGAATAATGGGGCATATTTGAGGAAGGTACTATTGTGGGGGTTTTGTTGTAAGACATAGAGGGTTGGGGCTCTATTACTAGGGGTCTAACAACCGGCGCAATCCTGGCACGCTTTATACCTGACGTGGAAGGCTCTTCATCATGCTTCCGCTTTGAACTGTCGCATGTTATAGGTGTCGCTGGTGAGGATTCGTCAGCGGGGAAGGGTTCTGTAGCTGCACGGTCACCGGGTTCGTCTGTGATATCGATGATGGGGGGGCTGTACATCGTCGTCATTCACGGTTGTGTGGAAGAAGAAAAACAAAATATAAGGAACAGCAGTCAAAATTTGTAATATTTTGTAAATGACCCACTTAGGGGTGTGACATGTTAAAGATGGAATCTGTAGAAAAATTCATGTTCACTAACCCCTCCACATGTATTATATCTGGCCCTACAGGATGTGTAAAAACTGTATTTATGCTTAAAATCATTAAAGATAAGGGGGAGATGTTCTCAAAATTTGTACATAAAGTAATATGGTACCATTCGACGTATCAGTCAGTGTTCAACGAGTACCAAGATGAAATTTTGTTCCACAAGGGTGTATATGACGTTAATTCGTTAAAAGGTAATGAGCATACAGTTACTGTAATTGATGATCTCATGATGGAAATAGATAAAACGTTTGCCGTGACATTTACAGTGTTCTCCCACCATCTTAACATAAGCGTATTCTTCATCAATCAGAATCTATTTTCCAAAAATAGATACAAGCGCGATGTGTTGCTAAATACACAATATCTAGTCTTATTCGCACAACGTAGAGATGCATCACAAATTGGGGTATTAGCCAATCAAATGTTCCCGAATCAACGTAAGGAGTTTTTGGAGGTTTATAAAGAAGCCACAAGTCAGCGTTATGGATATTTGCTTTGTGACCTTCAACGCGCGAAACACGTTTAGGGTGCTTCTAAGAACGAATATATTCCCAAACGAACCTGAAACGGTGTGTATTCCAGAATGACAAATAGGCTGAAGAAATATCGTGAATTAATAAAAATCTATCAACGATTGCCCCGGGCAATGCAACAGATGTTTGTTAAAAACATCGACTCCGACTTTTTAAAATGCAATTGTGAAATCTGACTTAATGCTATAAAGTGTAATGTGCCAATGAAACCCCCTCAGAAGGCTCGCTTACGTCGTTAAAAGAACATAATACGAGCGCTCGCTCATAAAAGTCAAACTGTGGGGAAGAAAAAGCGAATTATTGTACAAAGAGGAGGATCATTCCTCCCCATTTTATTTTCAGTTTTGGGTCCTTTACTGACTAGATTAATATAATGAAGAAGGTGGTAGTGATTCCGCATGAGGTGTATGCTTCATTGCAAAGTTCAAAGATTCCAGACACGGCTCTAGAACCACGTAAAAGTATGCTTAAAAAATGGAAAGCGAGTCACTAGCCCATTAAACAGTGAAAAGTCACCTGATGAGGAAAGGATATTGTACCAAGAGGCTTTGCAGAAATTTCTTCATGAGTACAAAGATTATAAGAATCCGACAGAGCTCCCCGTGGTTATTAGGCACAGCGCAAGCAGCGCTGAGCATAGCGACACAGGACCTGGGTCCGACGTTAGAGATGACCAACCAAAGAACAACGGAACACAACACATCGAACATGTGTTAAAAAACAGTCTCCCACATACATTGAGGAATAAAGGCTTAAGTCTTTATGATCTATTGAGTGAGGACCCCATTATAGAGTGGGCCGATACAGGTGAGGTCATTGTTGAAGGAACAAGGGTACAAGGATCCAACATCGTTGACATTGTTCATGATCTGGTAAGAAAGTGGGATAGGCCCTCACCAACAGGATGGAAGCATATTAAAGCAAGATTACAACAAATAAATGTCCCCAAAACATTGATAGGTAATCTGAATAGGTTAAAAGACCTGGATCAAGTCTCGCATGTGTCATAACTGAGTACGCCATTGCCCCCAGCAGCAGCGTCTCTGAAGAAGAGAAAAGAGAACAAACGGCCAACCTTATCCACGTGTCTCTAAAATACGCAAATGGCTAACATATTAAGTAAATGCTATTATGACATTTCTAACCCCGCCTCCTATTTATCTACAGAGGTGTTTACGGAGTAGGGAAAAAAGATGTTGAAAGGTTTTTGCGGGAGCAGGATACCTATACACTTCATAAACCGGTGAGAAATAGGTTTAAAACGGCCAAGACAACTGCGGCTTCGAGTGACTCTATTTGGCAAGCGGATTTAACAGACATGCAAAGATATTCACTGTACATATAATGACGGATACCGCAGTGTTAGGGCCATTGCTATTCGTAATTTACATTAACGACATAGATGTAGGATTGACCAGTAACGTGTCAAAATTCGCGGACGATACTAAAATAGGCGGTAACGTTGTTAACGAAAACGATAGAAATAGGCTCCAAGACGATGTAAATAGGATTATGGAGTGGACGGATAAGTGGCAGATGCAATTTAACGTAGACAAATGTAAAGTCTTACATATAGGTTCTCGTAACAACAACTACACGTACACGATGGATGATAGAGAGTTAGCGAGCGTTGACGAGGAAGTAGATTTAGGCGTACGCGTATCTAAGGATTTAAAAGTTAGGAACCAGTGCCTGGAGTTTTGCTCAAAAGCTAATAGGATGTTAGGCTTCATATCGCGTAATTTCGAATTTAAATCGAAGAATATTATATTTCCCCTTTTCAAGTCCCTAGTCAGGCCTCATTTAGAATATGCCGTTCAGTTTTGGTGCCCGTATTTGCGTGGGAATATTGATAGGTTAGAAAGGGTTCAGCGTCGCGCCACGAAACTAATTCCGTCATTGCGCAACAAGCCTTATGAAGATAGGATTAAAGAGTTAGACTTCCATTCACTCAAGACTAGAAGATTAAGGGGGGAGCTTATTGAAGTTTTCAAAATCGTTAATAATATCGATAACGTAAATTTTGATAAACTCTTCACTTTCGATAATAGCAATACTCGTAACAACGGATTTAAGTTGCGTGGCAGACGTTTCATTACTAATATCGCTAAAAACGTCTTTACGTTGAAAGTAATTGATAAATGGAATAATCTTCCCGCGTCAGTTGTGAACTCTACCAGCGTTAATATGTTTAAGAACCGTTTAGATAGGCATCTTAAAAATATTGACATTGTTTAGTATAATAATAAAACAATTAGTAACAGGAGCTATTGGGGTGGTGATCGGGGATGAATGTTGACGACTAATGCCAGCTTGTGACATGTCACCGTGTGATATGCCAGCAGAAAAAAAAAATAGACTAACACGAACTTAGATGTAGCTCGTAGCGTAAACTAACCCAGTTTTATTTATTCTTTATTCTTTTTTTTTGATTGCATGTCTGTAGTTTGCATGGTATGATAGTGTTTGAGTTAAGAATGTGTTGCATGGTTTGTAATGCGTTCTTATTTTACTTCTTTTCATCTTCCACCCCTTTCCGGCAGAGTGGGTTGCATCCTCTACCTCCCTATGGAGTGAAGGACCGGTCTGCAACTGCTGGAGGTATGTGTTGCTTTGAGTTAAGAATGTGTTGCTCTTGAGTTAAGAATGTGTTGCATGGTTTGTAATGCGTTCTTATTTTACTTCTTTTCATCTTTCACCCATTTCCGGCAGAGTGGGCTGCATCCTCTTCCTCCCTATGGAGTGGAGGACCAGTCTGCAACAGCTGGAAGTATTCTCTTCGATTATTTTTCCGACTTGTCGGCAGTGGCCGGCGGATGATGATGGTGTCTTTCTTTCTCTTTTTCTGAATGAATTTTAACCCACGAGTGATAGGTTTTGCTACTTACCTAACCCCTTATTCTCTTCTTTTAACCCCTTACTTTATTCTTTCTCTCGGGCTAACCTTAGAGTGGATCTTAGGGTCTTTATTAGCCTTAGCTTCTGTAGATCTGTAGATCCTATTCATAATAGGTGTATTCTCTAGATATCTGTGGCTAATTCCACTGCTAAAGAGACAAAAACATTGATGTTAAAAGAAGATAGGGTTCCTGGCTATTTTTGTACGGATATGGGGAAAGAATTTATGGGTCGAGCTTTGCAGAACATGCTGACAGAGTTTAATATCAGTTACTACACTAGCAGTTGTATACATAAGGCCTCTTTAGCTGAAAGAGTTCAACGTACCATAAAAGAACGCATGCATCGTTATTTTACACATAAAAACACATACAGATATATAACGTTCTCGGGTCATCGGCGTCGTCATACAACCGTTCACACCACCGTACGATTGGCACAACACCTAACGAAGTTTTAGAAAGAGGTACGCGGCGTCCAGAGGTGAGAAGAGATGGAGCACCGCCACCACACACTACACATTTCAAAATAAATGATTATGTAAGGATCACGTTCGGGAAATAAATTCGCGAAGGGAGTTGAGCAAGGATGGACACGTGAGATTTTTAAAGTTAGTGCTATGAGACCTAAAGGCGAAATAATGATGTACTTCGTTGAAGATTTGAATGGGGAAGAGATCGCTGGAGGCTTTTACCGCGAGGAGTTGCAGAAAGTGACATTTAATTTAGGAAACAGCGTATTTGAAATTGAAAAAATTTTAGGCAGCAAAGGTTCAGGAAAGAGATAAATGTACCTGGTGAAATGGTTGGGTTACCCAGAAAGCTTCAACATCTATATAAAAGCTGCTGCAATAATGAAACTTAAATAGTATGTAACATGGCGCCTAGCCACTTCTATGTCACACTCCCGTCCTCTTCTTCTCTGTCTGTACATCCTTACAACACCCTGGCCAACTTTGTGACAGAACTCCACGGACCCATTGAATTGGAGCGTGATTCGTATGAGGTGGGTTTATGTGATCTCTAGTTAGTCTCCAAATTTTTAACTCTTGAAAATGAGCAAATCACATTTCTGATCCTTAGAAAAATCGATTAGTGCGAAAAATTAGACATAAACTTAGACAATACTATGCGATCAGTCCTGTTCGGTGAGGTGCAATACTGTAGCACAAATGTTTTGCTAGGAATAGGCTATTATGATACAGCCGTGGACATTGTGACGGGGTTAAACAACAGTCTTGAAAAGTCGTACCTGACAAACGATTTACTTTTTGAAATCGTAAACATAGACACGCCTGCATGCACATTGAAGTTAAAATCAACGCTTAGTAGAAATATTAAAGATAAAGAGCTGTTCACAATTGTGGCTGAAGGCCGATATAGCGCAGCTCTCCAAAGAGATACCTTTCACGAGGCACAGTATGATTTGTCGAGCTTAATGTATCAATTGAAGATGGAGAAATTGGGTGAAAGCTTTCCATCTCCAGACATGTGCTATATTTACAGCAATATCGTAGAGCACCAATTTGTTGGGGACACCCAGGCGCGCCTGCTGCGCATTGCACACATCCCCAACCATAGAGGGAAAAGTTTCAGCATTACATATGACAAGCCCCATTATGTGAATGTTGCGACTAATCTATTAACCAACATCTCGATATATATAAGAACGATTGAGGGAAAAAATTTCCCATTCGGTGATGGAAGCTTAACAGTGAAACTACACTTTCGTCGTTTATAATGACTCGAAGGCCATTCACAGTCTATCGAGGGTGAGATATCAGCGTGGGAGTGGGCTTAGATCCATTTTTTCATCCATACTACGCACCGCTGTCCCACTGTTGAAGAGGGGTGCTAGATACCTAGGAAGGAAGGCATTACAAACATGTTTTAACGCGGCAGAAGACATAATGGGTGGAACTAAGCCTAAAGAAGCTCTAAAAACGTACACGGGACGAAATCATCAAAGATGCAAAGAGGAAAATGCGTGGTGGCGGAAAGAAGAGAGCTGCCAGGAAGAAGGGGTTACCATCACGTGACGTTAAACGTAAAAGGAAATAAAAAAAGAAGTGCTCTAAACGTATGAAGCCTATGGCTGATTATTTTTTTAACTGATATAAGCTGAGGACACTATTCTCACGAATCATAGGCTGATTACTAGTTGTCGAGAGAGGTGGCACTCTTTCTGACTCGTCATGGCGCATTTCATCCATCCGTGTAGTTCACAATGCTGTAAATCAGAACTGTCCCTCTTTGATATGCCCCCCACTCAGGTCTCTATTGAACACAGTGACTTTATTACTATTACAATTAACTCATTAAACACAATTAGTTCGCCCAGTGCCCCTATAGAATTCGTGATACCCAGCTCAGGCCCTTACTTTTTTGACCCGAGCTGCATGCACATGTACGCTAAACTGCGTATAACCCATTCAGATGGAACGGACTGCGATGATAGTTACTCAGCATACCCTGAAACCAACTTTTTACACTCCATATTCAGCCAGTGTGAGGTGTATTTAAATCAGTTTAACAGCGTCGGCAGGAACAGGGTATTATCATCTACGAGCCTATCTGGAAAATGTCCTCAACTTTTCAAAAGAAGCGAATGACACCTTTTTAACCGCGGAGGGCTATTATCAGACTAAAGATGAAAATGGTATAAAGGAAAAATTTTAAAATTCTAAAAAAAAGATATACGAATTTTTTGGACGTCTTCATACAGATTTCGCATTTCAGGAGAAACTGCTTATGAACGGGGTGGATATGAAGTTGAAGCTTACCCACACGATTCCTGAGATCTGCATAAATCTGGGGTCTGATCAAGAAGGGGGCGCGAAACCCGTTGTGATTCACATCATGGAGACGTATTTGCGTGTACGCCGAGTGAAATTAAGTTCGCCAAAACAAAGAGAAATTGAGAAAGACTTAATACACGCCACAGTAAAATACCCAATTAACAGGGTACAGATTAAACTATACACGGTGCCCGCCGGGTTGGCCTCGAAGCAACTAGAAAACGTGGCCCTTGGAGTCCTACCTAAAAGGATATTAATTGGAATGCAGGACCACGCCTTGACGAATGGAAAATATAAAAAGAGTGGATGTTAATGGCGCTTTGGTTTCTGACGCTCAGGCGATGGCGGGTATTTTCAATAACTTTTTTGCGACAGTTTTTACCGTAGAAGACGTAAATAATGTCCCCGACGTGAATGATATCGTTCCATTTAGTAGCGAGACTATTTTGGATGAAATAACTGTTTACGAGGCTGAGATTGCGCATTATATCGATAGGCTAAAAGTTAGCAAGGCTCCAGGCCCTGACGCTTTTTATCCCAGACATTTGAAAGATTTGAAAGAAGTTATCGTAGGCCCCTTAACGAAGATCTTTAATCAGTCACTCGAAACGGGGATTATTCCTGAAGACTTTAAATTAGCTAACGTCACGCCTATTTTTAAAAAAGGCGACCGCGCGGTAGCTAGCAATTATAGGCCCATTAGCTTAACGTCAATTGTAGGTAAACTTTTGGAATCTGTAGTTAGGGATCGTATTATCGATCACTTAGAAAGTAGAGATTTGATTAATAGTAGTCAGCATGGGTTTCGACGCCATAGGTCTTGTTTAACTAATTTGTTAGAATTTTATAACGAAATAGTGCGCGAATACGATAGGCATAGAGCAGCTGACGTTATTTATTTAGATTTTAAAAAGGCGTTCGATAGAGTTCCGCATAGGAGACTAATTGCGAAGGTTAAAGCGCACGGTATACGCGGTCAGGTAGCTAACTGGTTAGAAGAATGGCTTCGTGCTAGGAGACAGAGGGTCGTAGTTAATGGTAGTGAATCAGGGTGGTTAGATGTAAGTAGCGGTGTCCCACAGGGTTCAGTGTTAGGCCCATTGCTATTCGTAATTTACATTAACGACATAGATGTAGGATTGACTAGTAACGTGTCAAAATTCGCGGACGATACTAAAATAGGCGGTAGGGTTGTTAACGAGGACGATAGAAATAGGATTCAAGACGATGTAAATAGATTATGGAGGGGACAGATAAGTGGCAGATGCAATTTAACGTAGACAAATGTAAAGTTTTGCATATAGGTTCTCGCAACAATAATTACGCGTATACGATGGATGATAGGGAGTTAGCGAGCGTTGACGAGGAAGTAGATTTAGGCGTACGCGTATCTAAGGATTTAAAGGTTAGGAACCAGTGCCTGGAGTCTTGCTCAAAAGCTAATAGGATGTTAGGCTTCATAGCGCGTAATTTCGAATTTAAATCGAAGGATATTATATTGGCCCTTTACAAGTCCCTAGTCAGGCCTCATTTAGAATATGCCGTTCAGTTTTGGTGCCCGTACTTGCGTGAGGATATTGATAGGTTAGAAAGGGTTCAGCGTCGTGCCACGAAACTTATTCTGTCATTGTGCAATAGGCCTTATGAAGATAGGATTAAAGAGTTAGACCTGTATTCACTCGAAACTAGAAGATTAAGGGGGGAGCTTATTGAAGTTTTCAAAATCGTTAATAACATCGATAACGTAAATTTTGATAAATTGTTTACTTTCGATAATAGTAATACTCGCAATAACGGATTTAAGTTGCGTGGCAGACGTTTCATTACTAATATCGCTAAAAACTTTACGTTTAAAGTAATTGATAAATGGAATAATCTTCCCGCGTCAGTCGTTCATTCTACCAGCGTTAATATGTTTAAGAACCGTCTTGACAGACATTTTAAAAATGTTAACGTTGTTTAAAATTAAATAAGAAAGTTAACAACAGGAGCTCTGGTGGTGGTGCTCGAGGATGAATCTGTTGACGATGAATGCCAGCTTGTGACATGCCAGCGTGTGATGCCAGCAATAAAAAAAAAAAAAAAAATTAGACTAACACGAACGTAGATGTAGCTCGTAACGTAAACTAACCCACTTTTTGTTTAACTTTACCTACTTTTTTTTTCTTTCTTTGCATGTCTGTAACTCTACTTGCATGTTTGTAGTTTGCATGGTATGACAGTGAGTTAAGACTGTGTTTGCATGGTTTGTAAGCGTTCTTATTTTGCTTCTTTTCATCTTTCACCCCCCTCCTATTTTCTCCGACTATTTTTCTGACTTGTCGGCAGTGGCCGGCGGATGATGATGGTGAGACTTTTTTCCTCTTTTTCTGAATGAATGTTAACCCACGAATGATAGGTGTTGCTCCTTACTTAACCCCTTATTCTCTTCTCTTCTCTTAACCTCCTACTCTTTCCTTTCTCTCGGGCTAGCCTTAGAGTGGATCTTAGGGTCTTTGTTAGCCTTAGCTTCTGTAGATCTGTAAATAGCATCGCTTTGGGAGGGACTATGATTACGGACTACTCATGAAATGCTGTGTTCCTGCTCTGCGCGAGAGCTTATAGTAGTCTGGCTCATAATGCAGGAGCATGTGACGAGCTTGGGTTTGGCGTTGTCAATTCAGCAGTACCTGGCGAAGCACAACGTTGTAGTCGGTCTCCAGCCCCGTATTCTCTAGATCTATCCCAGCAGACTTTATCCTTTCCCCCAAATTTAAATTTGCATTGAAAGGTCGAAGATTTCAAAGTGTAGAAGAAATTATTCAAAATGCAACAAACGAACTGAAGACTGTCAGGAATACGGCCTTCCACGAATACTTTCAAAAGTGGAAACGCAGTTGGAAGCGATGTATAGCTACACAGGGAGACTACTTTGAAGTGGACAGCATCAATTATATCGTAATTGTTACCAGAAAGATTTTGTGGGATCAGTCCGGGAACCTTTTGAACACACCTCGTGTGTATATATACAGGGTGTCCCATAAGTCCGACATCATAGGAGAAATTCATAGTTTTCTATTTCTACAAACCATAATTCATATTTTTCTCTTTCTACAGGCCATAATGTCTGTGAGCAAGGAAGAATGAATCCAGATAATTCTACTCATAGGGAATCGGAGTCAAAGAGAGACCGCTGCTGAATTTAACAGACTGCATCCAGACCGCGAGCCGATAACAGAGTTGTGTTAGCAGACTTGTTGCAAAGTTTAAGGAAACAGGATCCATAGAAGATAAACCACGCAGTGGACCTTCAAGGAGGTCCACTAACGATGATACAGCGACTGCTATCCTGGCTCATTTTAACAGAAGTCCCAATAAGTCTCTTCGGCGATTGTCCGCCGACACAGGAGTGTCGAAAAGTAGCATCCATCGCATTCTTCAGGCTCACAAATGGCATCCATATAAACTTCAGATCCTACAGAAATTAAGCGAAGATGATCCCGACCGGCGGATGGAATTTTGTGAATGGGCTACGGAACAATATGCTCGGGATACCAATTTCCCGTCCACCATTCTGTTTAGTGACGAGGCTGTTTTTTATGGAAATGGTGGGGTAAATCGACAGAACACCCGCTACTGGCCTCAAAACAACCCTCACTGGTATACCTCTTCAAAGGAACAAGGTGCATCTCGGGTGATGGTATGGTGTGGCATTTGGAAGGATCGCATCATAGGCCCCCTCTTTTTCGATGAATGTCACTGGAGGCACCTACCTACGTATACTCAAGGAAGAAGCATTTCTCAGTTTCTTGAACGAAGAAGGAAATTTCCCAACATGGTTCCAGCAAGACGGCGCTCCTGCACATTACAGCACCCAAGTAAGGGAATACCTGTACCAACAATTCCCTGGTCATTGGATAGGACGTCGAGGGCCTGTGGAATGGCCAGCTAGAAGCCCGGATCTCACGCCACTAGATTTTTATCTCTGGGGCCACTTGAAAGCGCTGGTATACGCAGAGAAAATTAGGAGTGTTGAACATTTGCGGCAGCGCATTATTGGGGCATGTAACACCATTACTCCTGTCATCATTCACCGTGTGCTTGCTGACTGGGTATCACGTCTGAAATTGTGTATTGAAAACAATGGTAGACATATTGAGCACGTTTTGTAAATAAAAGCTTTTGTTTTGCCTTTTTTTATTATTTTTCCTATGATGCCGGACTTATGGGACACCCTGTATATGTAAAAATGAACAATGAATAATCAATATTCATTTTTACATAAGAACCAAAATCGCTTAACGCGAGTTTGGATAGAATTTTTATTTGTTGCTTTCTATTTTTGTTTCAGTGTCACAACCATGTGACCTACCATTTCTATGGTTTAGTCGTATCCATTTTCCATTTGTTGTAGAAGTTATTATAATTAATTATGATTGTCTTGCATCTAACCCGTAGTGAACTTAGTCCTTATTACCACTCTTTGTCTCTAATTCGTTCCTTTTAAATCCTCCCATTACTTATACGTTGTTCATTCGTACATCCATGTCCTTTCTTGACCTTCATCTTTTGTTAATTTTATTACTCATTCATTCAGCTACCTATTGTCTATCATTGTCTACCTGTTGTATGACTACCCATATGTGTACAATACTTTGTGCATTCGTACTTGTCCCCTGATGATCATGATTACGTACATAGTTACGTACATGTACATACGTTCACGTGTATTCTTTTTATTTTTTATTTTTTATTATTTCACCTCCCGCAATGAACTCGAAAACGTTTAGTCAAGTGATCAAATTCCGCTAACTACGGCAGAAGCGAACGCTTCTAAGATAAAAATCTCCTCTCGCTCTGATTCAAATTTATAACATATTATAACATAATATAACATATTATGTTGTATATAAATACATACCGTATGTGCTCATGTACAGTACTTACAATAAGTCTCGCGCTTCTGTCTCGTCCAAAGCTAGTCTGTTAGGTATAAAATGGGCGGTCCTTATGGCAGCGGAGGTGTGTTCGGATTGGTGCACATAATTGCTCTAACCCCATCAATGACGTCCATTATTACGTCACTTCTGCTACATTTTAGTGTTTAAAATACAAATGATTAAGAAGCAGAATGACCAAGTTTCGGGATGTTGGGATGGTTATGGAGCAATCCTAGTCATCATAATATTAGCTGGGCATTACATTATACTGTCTCAATATGTACTGTAGACTATAGAGAACGACTAATTCGCAAATATCCCAAATCATGGCATGATACCTAAGTTATTTTGACGCAGGTCTAAATTATTTGCTCAAATGCAATGATTGATATTAAGTAATTGTTGGGAATTGTTGTCAATATTGTTGTTTGATACATATCCTACGTGAAGAATCTAATGATCAAATTCCTCAGTGAACCTCTCACGCGCTCGCATTTCGAGGAAGTCACGGTCGTCTCACTAATAGATAGTTTATCCATTGTTTTAAGTGGTAACCTATTCCATCTTATGAAAGTCATTAGTCTAAAGCAAGACTGGTGGGCCGTGAATCAGAGAAATTTGCATTTGATTTGTTCATCGTAATTATTACGTAATATAGTATACTGTATATAGTAGTATATAAGAGTTTATTGGTAGCATATCATATGACAATTCCCATAAACATGTGATGGCCTCGATGTTGCCAGTTTTTATTTTTTTCCTGAAACTATTACCTTCTCATAGTTTGTTTCAACAATGCATATATTATCATCTCCACGAGCGTAGACATTGCAAGAAAAGATTCTAACTAAGGATAAGTAAAGTTCTTTCATGGTCACAATATATACTTTTATAGATGTCAAACATAAAAATATAATAAAATTCTATATTAACATAAATATATATTCGATACACATTTACGTCATGGCTTTAACATCAGTATTTGTATAGCTTCCTCCGGCATCAATAATTTCTTGCAATCGTTGCGGCATAGAAGAGGCCAGATTGTAGGGAATGTTTGGTGTTCGACGTAAGCTCTCCCAACTATTCCTCGTGTGAGCTAAAAGTGCTTCAAATGTTCTTTCATTGCGTTGCTCCCATTCGTTAATCATTATTGCCCAAAGGTTTTCAATCGGATTCATATCAGGAGAAGTGGTGGCAGAATTAGATTAATAATCTCTGGCTCCCTTTCCTCCTCCCTTCGTAATTCCCCACCCAACCTCGTTTCCTTCGACATAGCAACGCTTACCTCCATCCTCATTCCACTTCCTTCATTAAACCTATTATCGCTTTTACTGTCCCTTCCTTCCATCCTTCAATGCCAGCGTTCTTAAACCTAGCACATAAATTATATAATATGGAATCTAACACCTTAGATCTCTACGCATTCATGTTACTTGAAGACGCCTGTGTCTTAGGGGAATCTAAGTGTTGAGAGTGGGCTTGAGGGGTAGTCTATAGATTACTACAGATGACCTTGAACGCTCCAACTATTTAAAAATGATTATTTATTACGCACATCATATGGCATAATACACACATGAATTTAAGTATCTTACACTATAGGAATGGAATTGAATCCTACCAGAGTTAAAAAGTCGCAAAATATGATAGATTAGTTTGTATTAAGAGGTTACTAAGAGAAAAGGATTTGGGATAGAGCGGAAGGCAGAGAGTATATTTTCTCGAGTTTCGGTTATTATTAACGTTATATGGATACATTGCCATGCGGTGTGATGAGAGAGAGAGAGAGAGAGTTACAAGGAGTTACAAGGAAAAGAAGTACCTCAAAAGGCCTTGCGGCCCATACCGAGGAGGTACCAATGGCAACGGGTGCCAGGGAAAATTTTCTACACCCTCAAATAGTGTGCAAGATTTGGTCTAACCTTTTCTTGAACTGATCCACAGAGGAACTGTTCACAACTTCTGAAGGTAACCTGTTCCACGTGTACAGATCTTATACGTAAAGTAATTCCCACACACACTAGTCCTAAACCGCTTCAAATCCAACTTCCAACCATTGTTGCGAGTTGGGTTATCATTTAAACTAAACATGCTTCTAAAATCGACATCGTTGAACCCGCGTAAGAACTTGAAAACCTCGATCAGTTGACCGCGCAGCCTCCGAGTTTCCAGCGAAAACAAGTTCAGGGCGCGTAACCGTCGATTGTAGCCCATATGCCTAACGGAAGGGATTAACTTTGTGGCCCTCGCTGCACTCGCTCCAGCCTCTCAATATCTTTCCTGAGGGTGGGCGACCAAAACTGCACAGCATATTCCAGGTGCGGCCGAACCAGGGAATTGTACAGAAGAGCACAATCTCCTTGTTCCGAAACTGAAATTGCCTCCTGATATAACCTAACAGCTTCTGGGCTTTCTTTTCAACCTCTACGCACTGTTTGGTAAATTTAAGGTCGCTGCTAATTAACACCCAAGTCCTTTTCCAAATCAGTCGCCTCGATATTACTCCCCAACATACTTTGCATTTACCCAAGTTAAACGGCATTTGCCATTTTTCGGACCACTCTCCTATCCTACCTAGGTCCGCACGCAGTTCCTCGATCGCTTCGGGCGTCCCAACATTGGCCCCAAGCTTGGTGTCATCAGCGAATTTGGCGATCCGACTGACGATGCCACCGTCGATATCATTTATGTAAATGATAAACAACAGTGGCCCCAAAACGGAACCCTGAGGAACCCCACTAGTGACCGAGGCCCAACCCGAACTAACCCCTTTAATTACAACCCTCTGCCGCCTATTCTTCAGCCAGTTTTCAATCCACCTACCTATTCCCCACCGATACCCAGCGCGCGCACTTTCGCCATTAGCCGGCGGTGAGATACCTTATCAAAGGCTTTCTGAGAGAGAGAGAGAGATGGAGAGAGAGAGAGAGGGGAGAGTTACAAGGAGTTACAAGGAAAAGAAGTACCTCAAAAGGCCTTGCGGCCCATACCGAGGAGGTACCAATGGCAACGGGTGCCAGGAAAATTTTTACACACTCAAATAGTGTGCAAGATTTGGTCTAACCTTTTCTTGAACTGATCCACAGAGGAACTGTTCACAACTTCCGAAGGTAACCTGTTCCATGTGTCACAGATCTTATACGTAAAGTAATTCCCACACACACTAGTCCTAAACCGTTTCAAATCCAACTTCCAACCATTGTTGCGAGTTGGGTTATCATTTAAACTAAACATACTTCTAAAATCGACATCGTTCAACCCGCGTAAGAGCTTGAAAACCTCGATCAGTTGACCGCGCAGCCTCCGAGTTTCAAGCGAAAACAAGTTCAGGGCGCGTAACCGTCGATTGTAGCCCATATGCCTAACGGAAGGGATTAACTTTGTGGCCCTCGCCTGCACTCGCTCCAGCCTCTCAATATCTTTCCTGAGGGTGGGCGACCAGAACTGCACAGCATACTCCAGGTGCGGCCGAACAAGGGAATTGTACAGTGAGAGCACAATCTCCTTGTTCCGAAACTGAAATTGCCTCCTGATATAACCCAATAGTTTCTGGGCTTTCTTTTCCACCTCTACACACTGTTTCGTAAACTTAAGGTCGCTGCTAATTAGCACACCCAAGTCCTTTTCTAAATCAGTCACCTCGATATTACTACCCAACATCGAGTAGTCCGACTTGGGATTGGCGTAGCCAATGTGCATCACTTTGCATTTACCCAAGTTAAACGGCATTTGCCATTTTTCGGACCACTCTCCTATCCTACCTAGGTCCGCACGCAGTTCCTCGATCGCTTCGGGCGTCCCAACATTGGCCCCAAGCTTGGTGTCATCAGCGAATTTGGCGATCCGACTGACGATGCCACCGTCGATATCATTTATGTAAATGATAAACAACAGTGGCCCCAAAACGGAACCCTGAGGAACCCCACTAGTGACCGAGGCCCAACCCGAACTAGCCCTTTAATTACCACCCTCTGCCGCCTATTCCTCAGCCAGTTTTCAATCCACCTACCTATTTCCCCACCGATACCCAGCGCGCGCACTTTCGCCATTAGCCGGCGGTGAGGTACCTTATCAAAGGCTTTCTGAAAGTCGAGATAAAGTATATCAATCGCCCTACTCTTATCGTACTCACTCAACATGACGTGGAAAAACTCGAGCAAGTTGGTGAGACACGACCTATGCCGTCTAAACCCATGTTGGGAGTCCCCAAGCAGCTTGTAGGAATCCAAATGGTCAACGATCCTATCAGCTATTATCCCTTCTAATAATTTACCTACAACTGAAGTGAGACTAATGGGACGATAGTTCCCTGGACTTTCGTGATCCCCTTTCTTAAAGATAGGGGTCACGTTGGCTTCCCTCCAGTCACCAGGCACCTGGCCCCTCCAACGATTTGTTGAAGACTGTAGCCAGGTGGGGAGCCACCTGGTCGCGCACTTCTCGCAACACTCTGGGGAGAAACTGGTCTGGCCCAGGAGCCTTAAACGCGCTCAGTTTGTCTATTCTATCGGCAACGACTGTCGCGGTACATCGAACACTATCCAGGCCAGCACCTTCGTGCCTCACGCCTGGCTCGGGGATGACGCGGGTATCCTCCCTGGTGAACACTCCCGCAAAGTACTCATTAAGCACATTAGCGATGTCCGCGTCGGAGGTTCGCAGAACGCCGCTTCTAATGGGCTTTCTACTATTAACATAACTGAAGAACTCCTTAGGGTTCCCCTTGCAGAGGCTTGCCACCCGTAGTTCTTCGTTACGTTTCGCTAGCCTAACCTTCGCCTTCACTTCCCTACACAGGCGGACATACGCTTCAGTGTTCTCATGGGAACGATTGGCCTTCGCCCTCCTATACGCTACTTTCCTATTTCGGATAGCCGAAGATGTCACGATTGAACCACTTAGGCTCGTTGAAGCAGGGGTGACCGGTTTTGAGGGTATGGCAGCAGACTGCAGCACCATAAACTCGTCCCGGAATGCACTCCACACTCCCTCAACATCGCCGCCGACCTCTAACCCCATCTCTCCTACGCTATCCCTGAGGCTAACAAAGTTCGCCCGCCGGAGATCGAGCTTACTGCCTCTCGAGTTACTACGCTTCACCGAGGGACGCACACACGGAACCTAATAAGACCGTGATCACTCCCGCCCAACGATTCGTCAACGTGAGGCCAGTGACGAGGTTGTCTTCGGTCGTGAATACTAAGTCTAGAACGCTTTCGCCTCGTGTAGGCTCGTTGACCCACTGAGTGAGGAAGTTCTCATCAGCAAAGTCAACTAGCCTCCTCCCTTCAGCATCAGCAGTCCTGTTTTCCCACTTTATGCCGCGACAGTTGAAGTCTCCTAAAACTACACACACCCTATCCCCTAGCAGGCTACTGAGTTCGGTGTACAGGGCTGTATCCTCCTCGAGGAGGAGATGCGGAGGTCTGTACACCAAGATTAACCTATAGCTCGTCCCTCCCACATTCAGATCGACGCCAAGCAGCTCCCGTTCCGACCGGAACTGGCAGTCAACCGGACTCAACGTGTCTCTGACGTATATTAGTACCCCACCCCCCTCCCACGGGTGCGGTCTTTGCGAAACATTCTATACCCGGGAATTTCGAACTCCCCAACGTAGTCCCTACGATCAGTATGAATCCAGGACTCGGTGATAGCAACGATATCCTGGTATTCTGATGCTAAGAGCGCCCGTAGCTCGCAAAACTTGTTCCTAATTGACCTAGCATTAAAAAGCATTCACGGAGGAGCCTCCCTATTCTGACCGCCCCCTAGCACGACCCGTTTCCCGAACAGCCAGGGCTGTCGGGAGTTGAAGAGCCCCTCACTAACGAGGGGGCAACTTCCGCAGGAGCCTGAGCCCCCTCCAACGTGGAAGGAGAGTCACCCACCTGTACCTGGACGCACCCTTCAGTTGAAGGTACGTCCGCCACCCTCATCATCATCCCTCCCCGGTGGGGGCCATATCTCTCCCCGGACTCGACCTCACCATACGTATAGGTGTCGGTCAAGCAGCGTGCCTAGCACACCTTTACCCCTGACATTGAGGTGGCACCATCCCTCTGATACAGGTCCCACCTACCCGAAAACGCGTCGAACGGGTCAACAAACCTCACGCCCAGTGGGACGCATAAGTCTTGCACCCTCTCGTTGATGCCAATGACCTTACTGAGCGCGTGGTCACTGGCATTCATCCGCGGTAAACGTGGTCACTGGCATTCATCCGCGGAGAGAGAGAGAGAGAGAGAGGATGGGGGGAGAGAGAGAGAGAGAGAGAGAGAGAGAGAGAGAGAGGATGGAGAAAGAGAGAAGAGAGAGAGAGAGAGAGGAGAGAGAGAGAGAGAGAGAGAGTGAGAGAGAGAGAGAGAGAGAGAGAGAGAGAGAGAGAGGATGGAGAGAGAGAGAGGATGGAGAGAGAGAGAGAGAGAGAGAGGATGGAGAGTTACAAGGAAAAGAAGTAAAGAAGTACCTCAAAAGGCCTTGCGGCCCATACCGAGGAGGTACCAATGGCAACGGGTGCCAGGGAAAATTTTGTAAGAGTTTATTTTTCTTTCAACTATCCTAGCAGTAGTAGAAAACTGGATAGAAAAGTAGAAGGCTCTCTCCCCACCCTCCGCTCCCTCCCTGCCAGAGGCAGGTACGGAAAAAGGTTGAAGAAAATACCTTGACCCTGGAAAAGTAGCCTAGGAAATTTTACAGGAAAGTGGAGAATATATAAATAGCTCTATATTTAGCTTGCTCACAGAGACACCGTGCAAGCGATCTCCTGCAGAGTTTTCTTATGTTTTAGTCTTGAACTATGAGAGTATTCAGTACTTGTCTAGCCTATTTTTAAACACATTTACACTTTGACTGGAAACAACCTCTGAGGGAAGTTGGTTCCAGATATTAACTATTTTATATACGAAAGAAATTTCCGCAGACTGAGGTCCTAAATGTCTTTACACACTCAAATAGTGTGCAAGATTTCGTCTACCCTTTTCTTGAACTGATCCACAGAGGAACTGTTCACAACTTCCGAAGGTAACCTGTTCCATGTGTCACAGATCTTATACGTAAAGTAATTCCCACACACACTAGTCCTAAACCGTTTCAAATCCAACTTCCAACCATTGTTACGAGTTGGGTTATCATTTAAACTAAACATACTTCTAAAATCGACATCGTTGAACCCGCGTAAGAGCTTGAAAACCTCGATCAGTTGACCGCGCAGCCTCCGAGTTTCAAGCGAAAACAAGTTCAGGGCGCGTAACCGTCGATTGTAGCCCATATGCCTAACGGAAGGGATTAACTTTGTGGCCCTCGCCTACACTCGCTCCAGCCTCTCAATATCTTTCCTGAGGGTGGGCGACCAGAACTGCACAGCATACTCCAGGTGCGGCCGAACAAGGGAATTGTACAGTGAGAGCACAATCTCCTTGTTCCGAAACTGAAATTGCCTCCTGGGCTTTCTTTTCCACCTCTACACACTGTTTCGTAAACTTAAGATCGCTGCTAATTAGCACACCCAAGTCCTTTTCTAGAGAGAGAGAGAGGATGGAGAGAGAGAAAGAGAGAGAGAGGATGGAGAGAGAGAGAGAGAGAGAGAGAGAGAGAGAGAGAGAGAGTGCGTTATCTCCGGCCTACTCTCTATATATCTATATACAGTATGTCTCTATATATAAATAGATAGAGTGATCGACACAATGATAATGTGGACGTCATTGATGGGGTTAGAGCAATTATGTGCACCAATCCGAACACACCTCCGCTGCCATAAGGACCGCCCATTTTATACCTAACAGACTAGCTTGGGACGAGACAGAGGCGCGAGACTTATTGTAAGTACTGTACTTTGTATTATATTTCTAACATCTTAATTGTCTATTAATATGAAACACCGTAAAAACAAAACAACAGTATAGTAACTGTTTAATTGTAATTAACTGTAATACTTTAATTTAATATAATGTAATGTACTTTAATGAAACTGTAATTAATGATAATAGTTTAATATATAATGTAATAATGTACTTTAAATGGAATTGTAATTAACGATACTAAGTGAAACGTGAATTAATCCATAATCGTAATCATAATTGTAATAAACCAAAATTGAAATGTACTCAGTAATGTACTTAAATTGTACTTATGTACTACTACGAAATTATATCGCCTTCAGAAATGTATACTCGGCGAAAATACGATTAGTTTTTATTTTGTTTGTTTTAATTTGTATTTAGAATCTTTCATCTGATCATGTGTTTAAAAGGGGGGAACTTAACCTCCAACTGCATTCCCCCAACATTTAGACTTATATGATACATGTAATTGTAAAATTAACTTCACTTCATTACTGCACTCTTCTTTGGTCACTACTACGAGACTCCCTTGTTGGCAGCCTCGCTGCGAGGAGGGGGCAGAGGCCCCTTGCCTCCTTAATTTTTAGATTCTGGCCTGAGCCATGGTCGAAAGAGGTCGAACCTCTACCCCTGTAAATTCAGAGCACTACCTGTACATTTTTAGAAGTAAATTACAGTGAGAGAAACTTTTTATTTTTCCCCTTCGAGTTGGGCTCTCTTCAGAACTTAGTCAGTAAAGTCGATAAGTTATAAAAGAAAAGTCGATAATTTTAGTATCAGAGAAAGTATCATAGTATTATAGAAAGAGAAAAAAGAAATGAGAGAAAAATTAGAATATTATAGAAGAAAACCATCGCGAGAAATATCCGTTGCTGCCTCCCAACCAGAACTCCTGTCGACTCCGAACCGACTCAGGGCCATAAAAGGAGTGGTTAACAGTCTGGCGACCCTGCCAGGATAACATTTGGTGACTCTACTACCAAGATAATAAGATCCACCAGTTGACCGGCGTGTCACGACTTCCAGTTCGTAACATCTACCCTTGAACCGGTGTGTCACGACTCCAAGTTCCCCACGCCTAGTTTTCATCCAAGAAGAAGTAGCCAGCAAGACACGACTTCAGGACACGTCGTCTCTAAGAATTTCGCCGTAGAAATTTTAAGTACAGTTTTTTTTTTTTTAAGTAATTTGTAAACATTTGAAAAGTCAATATTATTAACAGTTAATAATGAGTATCAAGCCAGAATTTACAAGAAACACAATGAACATTTCAGACACCAGTGATACATTTTTTTTATTGAAACAGTAATTGTCACAGAAGTTTATTGTCACAGAGGTTTATTGTCACAGAAGTTTATTGTCACAGAGTTAAAGTCACAGAGTTATTGTCACAGAGTTATTTTCAATTATTTTCACTATTATAGTTAGTATAGAATAATTTTATTTTATGTTTCAAACATAATATTACTGTACCTTCGCGTACCTTCGAGTGAAATGTGTTTACATTTCGTATTTTTGTTTACAATTTTTTCACATTATTGAATTGAATTGACTTGCAAATTAAGAAAGAGAGAGTTTATAGAGAGTTTATAGAGTTATAGAGATACTTGAAGTAGTTTCAAGTCAGTTTTAGTTGCAAATAAGTTGCAAATCAGTTTTCAGTTTCAGTTGGTTGCATCCAAGAGCGACAACCAAACCCCAGAGATTTATAGAGATACTTGAAGTAGTTTCAAGTCAGTTTTAGTTGCAAATAAGTGGCAAATCAGTTTTCAGACAGTTTCAGTCGGTTGCACCAAGAGGGAGAACCAAACCCAGAGAATAATAGACTTCACTTGATAGCAGTTCAAGTGCATTTTCAGTTTTCAGACAGTTTCAGTTGGTTGGATCCAAGAGGGACAACCAAAACCCAGAAAATAATAGACTTCACTTGATAGAAGTTCGAGTGCAGTCAATTTCAGTTTACAGTCAGTTTTCAGTCAGTCAGTTTCCAGTCAGTTGGTTATATCCAAGAAGGACAACCAAACCCCAGAGATTAATAGTCTGCACTTGATAGCAGTTCAAGTGCAAGTCAGCTTCAGTTGCAAGTCAGTTTCAATTTCAAGTCTCAGTCAATTTCAAGTCTCAGTCAGTTTGAAGTCAGTCAGTCGAAGTTTCAGTCAGTTTTGAAGTCAGTTTGTTTTATTTGAAGTCTGTTTTATTTGAAGTCAGTTTGTTTTATTTGAAGTCAGTTTGTTTTATTTGAAGTAAGTTAGTTTTATTTGAAGTAAGTTAGTTTTATTTGAAATTAGTTTTGTTTAAAGTTAGTTTTGAAGTCCCAAGTCAGTTTTGAAGTCCCAAGTCATTTCAATGCAGTCAATTGAATTCTACTTTTTTTAGTTGTTTAAGAGAAATTAGTTTAAGAGAATGGAATTTAAGATAATTTAAGTCAACCTTCCTTTTTGTAAAAGAGAATTTAATTCAACCTGAATTGGCAGGTTGTCTTTAATTTAACCTTTTTTTTTTTTTTGTAAGAAGGAAATTGACCGATTTGTCTTTTCTTTTCATGCCATTGTTGCGTATATAAATATATAGGTAAAATGACATATTTTATTGTTTGCAACCAAAACCGTTTTTACAATTGTTTATAACAATTTTTATAATTATTGTGATTATATGATGAGAGTAATTGTGTAATAATTAATCGATCATGTACCTAATTTATCCTGCTCTGTACGGTCGGGAAATTTACCCGTAGGACCGCACATACCCTAAATTTCAGTTGTGTTTATTTTTTTTTTGTCATTTAATTTTAATAAAACTTCTACACAATAAAACATATGTATTTATCTATATGCAAACAAGTTTTCAGACTAAAATATCAAATAATTCAAATTCTATCAACATTTAACGAAAGAGTATGATTTTTCTACTTAACATTGCAAAAATTATTAAACCTTTTTAATATTCTTTTTAATATAAAAATAATTTTTAATGTAAAATTTACCTGAAATTAATAAAAAAAAATTGTTCGAAATGCTTTCCTTCCATTTCAATAACTTTTTTATTCTTGGACGAAATTCATCTATGGCTCGATTTACTTTTATTTTTAACTATATTATATGTTTAGTTCATTAAAATGCATAATTGACTTCTATTTTTAATTTGTATTCTTAATTTTCTTAATTCAATTATCGTACCGATACTTCTGGTTAATGTTAATGGTTATATAGTTCATATATAGCTAGGAATGTTACTAGTCGAATTTAATTCCATCTTCAAAATTTAATTTTTAATACCGCTAGATTTACTTTCATTAATTGTAAGTTCTTTTTTAGTGCGTATTTATTTTAATTACCTTAATACGCGCAACTGATTAATTACGTAAACTCGATAATTCCGATTGAATTTTATTACTTTTGACACATATTCGAATTCATTAAAACTTATACGCATACACCATCATTAATACTACGTGTAATTAGATTTTAATAATAATCGATCTTGAACTTAAAGGATTTTATAATAATAATAATAATAATAATAATAATAATAATTGACTTAAACTTGAAAGATTTTATAACCCTAAACCCATCTTAAATATTATACATTATTTTTAAACTTTGTTAATTAAAAAACCTCCCAAATCCTTACACACACACACACATGTACGCACACTATATATACTACAGGGTGTTTGAAAACTTTCTGTACAAATTGTAATGGGGGATAGGCAACACCAAGACAAACCCTTTTCGTCTATAAGTGTATGTCCGCTGACGTCACCATTCGGCGCGAGAGGGCGCCGCTGCAATTGGCTAAAAGGTGAAGTGGGCTACACTCGCGCTTGCCGCGGGCATTCTTAAATCGGACGTAATACGCGTAACATGGAGCGCTTCACGACTGCTGAGATGGCTGACATGCATATGGTGTATGGGGCTGCCAATGGAAACGGAAGAGCTGCTGTGAGGTTGTACCGACAGCGCTTCCCAAACAGACGTGTGCCAAACCACCAAACGTTTGCGCATTTGCATCGGCGACTGCGAGAAACTGGAACATTCCATGCAAACATGCATGACACTGGTCGGGAGAGAAACGTGCGCATTCCTGACGTCGAGTCGGGCAGGCAGCAGGTACGGCCCAATCAACTTGCCATGGACGATACCCGCCCAAACATTGACGGCGAACCGTTCTTGATGAGCATGCACCCGTGTAGCATGTGGATTTGCGTGCGCCCACACGTGAGAATTGTGCATTAAACACACCCTCACGTGTGAAACAGGCCTCATCTGAGAACAGCACATAAGCCTGAAAATTAGGCTGCACCGCTGTCTGCTGCAGAAACCAGCGTGCGAATTCCACACGAAGAGGGTAATCCCGAGGTTGTAATGCCTGGACTCTCTGACGATGAAACGGATGTAACTGCTGCTCGTGCAACACTCTCCAGACCAGGTCGTGGTTCACACGAGGATACGTGCAACACCTCGCGTGCTTGCGCTTGGATTGTCCTCAAATCGCCGTAGGATTTCTTCTTCCATATCAGGAGTGCGCACGTTTCTCTCCCGACCAGTGTCATGCATGTTTGCATGGAATGTTCCAGTTTCTCGCAGTCGCCGATGCAAATGCGCAAACGTTTGGTGGTTTGGTACACGTCTGTTTGGGAAGCGCTGTCGGTACAACCTCACAGCAGCTCTTCCGTTTCCATTGGCAGCCCCATACACCATATGCATGTCAGCCATCTCAGCAGTCGTGAAGCGCTCCATGTTACGCGTACTACGTCCGATTTAAGAATGCCCGCGGCAAGCGCGAGTCTAGCCCACTTCACCTTTAAGCCAATTGCAGCGGCGCCCTCTCGCGCCGAATGGTGACGTCAGCGGACATACGCTTATAGACGAAAAGGGTTTGTCTTGGTGTTGCCTATCCCCATTACAATTTGTACAGAAAGTTTTCAAACACCCTGTATATATACAAACCTTATGCTAAAATCATTGGATATCACAATAAACTATTTAATTTAATCTTAATCATTTTTGCTTTCTATATATATCTTGCTCATGCATTTATTCAGTTAATTTAACAATCCTCTCAGGTAATCTGTCCCTCAAAATTATAAGATACACATTAAACACTTTGTACCTAATACACACAAATACACATTTGACCACAGGTCTATACATCATCCATTACGTAATTCGATTTTTACCTACAATAGTCAATAAAACTAGTTTATAGATTGTACGATCATGGTAACTTTGAAAATTCCTGAACTTTAAAATTTATATTTTTCCCTTTTACCCACTATTCATTATGTATGTATTTTTTTCCACAAGAAAATAAAATTTCGTTAAAAATTTAACAATATCATTCTTTGTCTAACTTAATTGTTTGTCTAAATTAACATATTAATCATTTTATCCTGTTTGTATAAAATTAAAGTTTTAATCTCTGAATTCTTATATTTTATAATAACACTCTAAGCAAGTGTCATGTTAAAGATTTGGTTACTCTGCATTGTATCCAACCACCCGAACTCACTTGCTCTGTATAAAATTTGTAATGTAAAAGAAAAATTCGTCATCATCTAATTTGAATTCATTAGGATGTTACCTTTATGTTATTTTATTGTATTAATTGTACCCCATTATATTATTGTATAAATATCATTTTAAAGGGGAGAGCAATGTAAAAATGAACAATGAATAATCAATATTCATTTTTACATAAGAACCAAAATCGCTTAACGCGAGTTTGGATAGAATTTTTATTTGTTGCTTTCTATTTTTGTTTCAGTGTCACAACCATGTGACCTACCATTTCTATGGTTTAGTCGTATCCATTTTCCATTTGTTATAGAAGTTATTATAATTAATTATGATTGTCTTGCCTCTAACCCGTAGTGAACTTAGTCCTTATTACCACTCTTTGTCTCTAATTCGTTCCTTTTAAATCCTCCCATTATTTATACGTTGTTCATTCGTACATCCATGTCCTTTCTTGACTTTCATCTTTTGTTCATTTTATTACTCATTCATTCAGCTACCTATTGTCTATCATTGTCAACCTGTTGTATGACTACCCATATGTGTACAATACTTTGTGCATTCGTACTTGTCCCCTGATGATCATGATTACGTACATAGTTACGTACATGTACATACGTTCACGTGTATTCTTTTTATTTTTTATTTTTTATTATTTCACATCCCGCAATGAACTCGAAAACGTTTCGTCAAGTGATCAAATTCGCTATCTACGGCAGAAGCGAACGCTTCTAAGATAAAAATCTCCTCTCGCTCTGATTCAAATTTATAACATATTATAACAATATAACATATTATGTTGTATATAAATACATACCGTATGTGCTCATGTACTTTGTATTATATTTCTAACATCTTAATTGTCTATTAATATGAAACACTGTAAAAACAAAACAGCATTATAGTAACTGTTTAATTGTAATTAACTGTAATACTTTAATTTAATATAATGTAATGTTCTTTAATGAAACGGTAATTAATGATAACAGTTTAATATATAATGTAATAATGTACTTTCAATGGAATTGTAATTAACGATACTAAGTGAAACGTGAATTAATCCATAATCGTAATCATAATTGTAATACACCAAAATTGAAATGTACTCAGTAATGTACTTAAATTGTACTTATGTACTACTACGAAATTATATCGCCTTCAGAAATGTATACTCGGCGAAAATACGATTAGTTTTTATTTTGTTTTTTTAATTTTTATTTGGAATCTTTCATCTGATCATGTGTTTAAAAGGGGGGGACTTAACTTTCAACTGCATTCCCCCAACATTTAGACTTATATGATACATGTAATTGTAAAATTAACTTCACTTCATTACTGCACTCTTCTTTGGTCACTACTACGAGACTCCGTTGTTAGCAGCCTCGCTGCGAGGAAGGGGCAGAGGCCCCTTGCCTCCTTAATTTTTAGATTTCGGCCTGAGCCATAGTCGAAAGAGGTCGAACCTCTTCCCCTGTAAATTCAGAGCACTACCTGTACATTTTGAGAAGTAAATTACAGTGAGAGAAACTTTTTATTTTTCCCTTTCGAGTTGGGCTCTCTTCAGAAGAACTTAGTCAGTAAAGTCGATAAGTTACAAAAAAAAGTCGATAATTTTAGTATCAGAGAAAGTATCAGAGTATTATAGAAAGAGAAAAAAGAAATGAGAGAAAAATTAGAATACTATAGAAGAAAACCATCGCGAGAAATATCCGTTGCTGCTTCCCAACCAGAACCCCCGTCGACTCCGAACCGACTCAGGGCCATAAAGGAGGGGTTAACATATACATATACACTTTGTGTATATATATATATATACACGTACTTATATATACCGTGTGTGTGTATATATATATATATATATATATATATATATATATAACTTATATATATATATATATATATATATATAGTATATATATATATATATAATATATATATATATATATATATATATACAGACACAGGGTGTTTCATAACATGTGGGACGCACTTTCAGGATGGATTCACGACCTGAAAACAATGAAAAAGGTTTATGTAAACATATGGCCGAAATCGCTTTGTTTCCGAGTTACAGCCCGTTTTGTGTTCCAGCAATTCTTTCCACAAATTGTTTGCAAACACCGCTTGCTGACACTGTTTGTGAGTGTGTACGAGACTTATCTCATGTATGGCCTTGTCGATTGTAATGTTTCGCACACTCTATGACATGTTTCAATATCGTTGAGTGTAAAGCCATCAGTCAGTCAGAGGTGCATCGCGGTGTTTCACTGTTCGTATTTGTAACTTCTTACCGTGAATAAGTGCAGTCCACTGAAAAAAAGCCCTTAAAAGTTTTTGTGTAATTCAGTGATAGTGGATATTTGAAGTGAGAATGAAGGCTTATTCAGAGACATTCAAACAGGCAGACATGCATCTCATGTATGGACTTGCCGAGTGTAATGCGGCCGCAGCAAGACGCCTGTATGTGGAAAGGTTTCCGAATCGCCGTCTGCCAGATAAGAAGACTTTTCAGAGAATAGACGAGCGTGTTGGTGACACAGGATCATTCAACAAGCGAGTTTCAGATGGTGGTAGACCAATCAGCAGAGGGTGTAAGATACACAAATGTGTGGAGAATTTTACGGGAACAACAGCTTTACCTATATCACATTCAGAGAGTACAAGGCCTTACTGAAGCTGATTTCCCACCACGAGAGGTTTTTGTAATTGGTTCCTTCAACAGTGTGCTCGCGATCCTCTTTTTCTATCCTCCGTGTTGTTTTTTGATGAGGCTGCCTTCACAAGAAATGGCGTGATCAATGTTCACAACACTCATCACTGGGAAGAAGAGAATCCGCATGCCATCATCCAGTCAAGGCACCAACAACAATTTAGTATCACTGTATGGGTAGGACTTATTGCCGACAACTTAATCGGTCCTTTTGTTTTGCCTGGAAAATTAACAGGAGAAGCCTATTCGAATTTTTTAAGGAATGATTTAGCGATTTACTAGATGAAGTTCCTCTTGGTGTCCGACGTCGTATGTGGTTTATGCATGACGGCGCTCCGCCTCATTTTAGTTGAGTAGCCAGAGACTATTTGGATGACCATTTCTTTGATAAATGGATAAGCCATTGAGGACCCATTGGCCAGTGGCCTGCTCACTCCCCGGACCTGAATCCACTAGAGTTTTTAACCTGTGGGTCATCTGAAATCCATCGTTTACGTGACACCCATTGACAACGTTGAAATGCTTTGCCATCGTGTAGAACAAGGATGCCAAAAAATCCGAGCAATACCTGGGATGTTTGAACGCGTCAGGCAGTCTATGACGAGGCGTGTTCAGGCGTTTACTTAAGCGCAAGACGGTCATTTTGAGCACTTCCTTTAAAGGTAAGGCGGGTACTCGCTGGAACACATAACGGGCTGTAACTCGGAAACAAAGCGATTTCGGGCATATGTTTATATAAACTTTTTCATTGTTTTCAGGTCCTGAATCCATCCTGAAAATGCATCTCACATGTTATGAAACACCCTTTGTGTATATATATTATATAATATATATAATATATATATATTATATATATAATATAGAGAGAGAGAGAGAGAGAGAGAGAGAGAGAGAGAGAGAGAGAGAGAAGAGAGAGCGTTTTCATGGTATTTAGTCACCACAACTCTCACTTTACTTAGGTCATGAAAAGGTGACATCCCCATCAAGAAAGCTATATTCCTTTCTATGTTTCCCCATGCTCTTAGGATTTGAAAGATTTGAACACGCGTGTAAAACAACATCAATATTCCATTAGAACGGGATAGTCGTCGAATGCCCTTTTTGTCCATTTGTCATAGCTGTCGCCTTGAATTGATTGGAATAATCCTTCAGTTATGTTTCACTCAAGCAACATCGTCAACAGAAACATTCTTGAGTCTGCCATCATTTATCTTACAAACAATTTCAACCTTAGCCAGGGCCTTTTTTCGCTCGATCCTTTTATTCTGAATTCTTTCAGATCAAATATAGATACGAAGGGCAAGGTGCTAAAACTCTGGTAGATTTTGCACATGGATTTATGTTCCTGCTTCAATATTCTCTGCACCAATCATATAATTTTGGTTTTCTTTTTGAATTGTAGATACTGTACTCTCTTGATCGTGTTATTAATTTCAGTGTTCGTGAGGATGTCATTAGACGAAAGAGCTTGAGCATTATTTTGTGCTCAGAGCTTTATGTGAAGAAACTCCAAGAAAAATAAACGGCGCCTTATCACAAATTGAACCGAGTTTTCTCTCTTTACGTCCAACAAAATTTTATGTGTACACACACACACACACACACACACACCACACACATATATATATATATATATATATATATATATACACACACGAGGAGTGATCAAAAAGTATCGATAATTTTATTGCTACGGAAAAATGAATGCAAATAAGAAATAACCGTTTACATATGTGAGTCTTCCTGCCCTCTGGCGTATGCAGTCTGAAGCAAAATCTGCTACCATGAGTCAGTAGTTGGTTGGAGCGCTTAAAAAGAAGGTGTGTTTTTGCAGTACGTATAAATCTCTGAAATGGAACAACGCGCGTTAGGAGACGAACGAAATGATTAAAACAACTTTTGAAAATGATGCTCTCAGTGTAGCTAACGTTTACAAATGGCACAAAAAGTTCAAAAAATGGAGAAACATCGCTTGAAGACAAGGAACGCAGTGGCCGCTCTTCCACTTCTCGTAAGGATGAAAATGTCCAACAGATTCGAGTTCTAGTACGAGCAAATGTTTCTCCATTTTTAAACATTTTGTGCCATTTGTAAACGTTAGCTACACTGAGAGCATCATTTCCAAAAGCTGTTTTAATCATTTCGTTCGTCTCCGAACGTGCGTTGTTCCATTTCAGAGATTTATACGTACTGCAAAAACACACCCTCCTTCTAAGCGCTCCAACCAACTACTGACTCATGGTAGCAGATTTTGCTTCAGACTGCAGACGCCAGAGGGCAGGAAGACTCACATATGTAAACGGTTATTTCTTATTTGCATTCATTTGTCCGTAGCAATAAAATTATCGATACTTTTTGATCACTCCTCGTGTGTATATATATATATATATATATATATATATATATATAACGAAAATACTCCAACGCTTCTGTATATGGAGAAATAGGTATGTCTGTTTGTGCGTAAACATTGGGGCAGCGTGCTGATTTTAAGAATCAGATGATTATCGTTTAAGCGGCGGCTTAAGTTCATAGTATGACGTCACACACACACACACACGCACACATGTATACTGTATATACAAAAAAAATTGTTTTCCAGTTTGGAGTCGGTTAGATTAGTTTAGATTAGGTTACCATACTCGATATTCATTTTTTATTTTTTGGAGGGTTGGCCTTGGCACTCTCTACTTGGCACTGGCAAGTATTAGTATTTTTTTATTTTTATGAAATTTTATTCTTTGGAGGCAATGTTGTTTTTGCAACGGTATATATTTTGATTTAAAAATTTTCCCTTATTTCTGTTAAATTTAAACTTCAAATTTGTATTAAAATCATACCATTAGAAACTAAGATTGACTAAAAACAAGCCAACTTTCAAAATACGGAAGAAATTTGTATTTTTTTTAAATGAAGTAATATATTTCCCTTATTTCTGTTAAATTTAAACTTCAAATTTGTATTAAAATCATACCATTAGAAACTAAGATTGACTAAAAACAAGCCAACTTTCAAAATACGGAAGAAATTTGTATTTTTTTTAAATGAAGTAATATATAAATAACGAAGATGGCCATTTTTATGTTGCCTTTCACTCACATTATGCTAATCAAATGACATAATAGAAGCATTTTTATGATAGGAGGCGTTTTTTCTGAGTTTTTACCTCGGCTTCTATGAATTGCATAATATATCTATGAATTTGTAAAGTACTTTCTAACCCGATTTAGTCAGTAACAACTCTTTGTCAACGCACTCGAAGTCATCTGCAAGTTCGATAAACTACTTCTCAGGAGAGCATTATATACTGTACATTTAAATAATGCAAATAATAAATTATGATTGTTGTATTATTATATGAACATTTTTTTGACCACTGAAATAAAAGTTTATATTTATTAACAAATAACTACACTACCTCTTTCTAGTCTGGCATATCGGTAGTCCGGCAACTTGGTAGTCCGACATTTTTCAGTTGTGACATAGCTCCTAATAATCCAATAGTTCCCTCTGATCGTCCGGCACCTTGTAATAAATCATTAAGATATAGCCATTCATACTTTACCTATCGTATTCCCGATGAATGCTAAAAATGACGATACCCCAGCAGTGATCCAAACCAATGGAGGAGAGCTGGTCAGGTAAAGACCCAACCTGTTTAATTAAGCTAGTGTAAGTGTTTAGAAACAGATAATAGCAACGAATTATTAACTTAACAGGGGTGTACCAGTGATGCATACCAGGTTGTCGGGGGTCACTCGGTACTCTGTAAAATTTACCAGTTCAGTATGCCTCCGGAACCAATCGTGCATGATTTTCTATAATACAACATTAAACCCTACCAGAATTTGATCCTGGAATCTCTCAGCAGAAGTCCAGAGCACTAACCACCGAACTACAATATAGGGTTAATAAAACGTCCGGAGGGCCAGAGACTGGCATAGCGCTCAGGCCAACTAATGCCTACAGAGTTACGATCGCTGGCGTCCAGTGCGCTAACTCCTGGATTATTATTAATTAGCACCATCGGAAGTCGAAGCCACACTGTAAAGTAAAGTTGTTCCATATAAACCAACGTTTCTAAACAAATATTTGTTCCATTTCAACCGAATATGGAACAATTTTTAATCAATTACATATTTAATGTCGATATAACTAGTTTAAAATCTGTTCAGAAAGGAAAGTTGTTCCAGCGGTTTCAATGATGGACCATTCTTTTAACAAAGAAATCGCTCCATAATCGGTTCATGCAGCGAATGGAGCAATTAATTAATCTCTATGAAACAACTTTACTTCACAGTGTTGGAACATCTTACCTTTCTGGACTGATTCTGAACCAGTTATATCGATATTACAAAATGAAATTAATTCAAAATCGTTCTATATTCAGTCAAATGAAGCAATAATTTTTTTATGAACAGTATATATGGAACGGTGTATATGGAACGGTGTATATATGAACGGTGTGTATATATGAACGGTGTATATATGAACGGTGTATATGGAACAACTTTATAGTACAGCATCCACAGATCAGTAGATAACACCGTTTCCTCCTAAACTAAAATGAAGACACTATATAAGGTCAGTGGTTCGAATCCCGATAGTGCTGGTAATAACAATCCAGGAGTTAATGTAATGGGCCGCATTAGTTCGGCTTGAGCGCTGTGCCAATTCCTGGCTCTCCTGATTGATTGTTATTAAGTCGTGTATTGGTTTCTAATAGGAAATTTGATAATGTTTTTTTGAGTGTAGTAAACTGATTTCATTGTTTGAAACTAACATGTAAAATGTAAGTCTTTGAAATATAAAACACTAGTTAGCAATATGGAGAGAGATTTGAAATGCGCCGAGGGCCGGAGGTACTGTATATAATACCTAGTCTCGTGATGGAGTATTTAGAAAAAGGTCGTTGTTGTGTTAAAAATGTAATTTTTTATTTAAAATTTATTTACATTTCTGCTCCGCAGAAATCTAATTATTTTTGTTCAAATTATTATTATTATTATTATTATTATTATTATTATTATTATTGTTATTATTATTATTATCCTTTGGTCACGGCTACAGCCTTAACTTACCATAAGATCTTCATGAAACTTGGTGGAAATGTTGGAAATATGATCTGCTCTGGAATTTATCCGAACCGGCTGAATATCGACAATTTTTACTACCCGTAGGTCAGTGTATCAACTCTAAAAATATTTCGCGCGAGGAAGAGCGATAGTGTTAAACATTTCTCCTTAAAACAGAATCTCATACTGTTTGCTCAAAATTTCGTTGTTACTAATAGTATTATCAGTATTAGTGATACTTTTCAAAATCTTGAATTTTCAACTTATCGTGATGAAATTTGGCAGTAATGTTTAGAAAAAATATTTTTTTTTGAATTATTGTCATTTCAGCCAAATTTAATTATTTGTGATCGCAGTGCATCCTATCAATGTGCGAAACAATTCGACAAAAATTGAAATGTTTCCCCAAACAGATTTTAGGTATGCTCCTCTACTTTTAGGAAAAGTATGTGGTATATCTGTGATATGCGCCGTATAAGACGCATTTCTTTTTAGAGGGACCCAACACGCACCTTACTTCTGTAATATATCACAGGATTCTAATAAAACTTGGTGAAAATGTTGTCACTATATAGATCTCTGGAATTTATCCGAACCGACTGATTCCCACCATTTTCGACAATAGGTCAGTGTATCAACTCCAAAAATATTGTCCAAGCGAACAAAAGTGATAGAAATGGAAATGTTTTCTTTGAAAGGCAAGATAATATTGTCATCTCAAAATCTTGGTATTATTGATAGTAAAGGCTTAAAACAAAAGAAAATTTTAATTCTTATAGAATATGAAATACTCAACGGAGGACTTTGAATGTTCCATCAGTCTGTAGGAAATAATTTCCTCTATATATGGTACAAATTTAATTTTTATATCTCTCTTAGATTTTGTTATATTAAATTCTGAAGAACAGAATCTGTTTTAGGCTTAAAATGGAATTTTGGAGAAAATTCCCTCAAAGATATCAACTTTTTATGTCATTTTAAAGAACAGAATTTTTTTTATCATATTACATACTTTTTAATTTCAAAGGTTAAAATTCACCATTGAATTTTATCAAAAGAAAGTATTTTTTTTAGAATGTTTTGCGTTGAACACCAAATAACATCGTTATGTATGAATAATTGTTTGTTTGTAACATCAAACGCGAAAGAAGGTATTGAAGAATCGTTTGCGGAAATATTAGTGAATGTAATTTCATAAGAGATCTACTGTAGTATATGGACCGCTACTGGAGTTATATATGTTTTTAGTTTATAGAACTCACGAATGTATCTCTGACATTAACTGATTACATTTCGTCTCAGACTGTAAAGGATCGTCACGAATGTTGGTGAGAATGTTGCAACAAAAATGGTTCAGGAATTTAGAGTAAACAGCCGATTTGCTTCTTTTGTGACCACAGGTTGTTATATCATATCTGTAATAATTTGTTGGCGATACTTTAAAGTTTATGTTTAAAATCTGTTTTAAACGCCAGCTAATACTGTTATTTCAAATTATTGATATTATTATTATTAGTATTATTTGTATTTAAAATTATTCTTATTTGGGCACTTTTTCACGAATCATCATAAAACTTGGTAGGTTTTACATCTTAGACATATATATATATATATATATATATATATATATATATATATATATATATAGTGTGTGTGGTGTGTGTGTGGTGTGTGTAGATGTGGGTGGGTGTGGGTGTGGGTGACATGAATACCATTAAATTTTATGAATTTTTTCGCATAAAGAGGCCCATGAGGGAGGTATATGAGGAGTAATGTTTCTTTCTGTGAACCACCAGTAATAATAAATTTGACGAAAAATTTGCAAATTTTGAAACTGCCTGTGTTACACACAGACCGTGCATTGAACAAGGAACTCTTCTGGGAAAATTAAATTCACTATAGTCCAAGTAGGTACTGGTAAATGAAAAATACCATAGTTTTTCTTTTCCATGAAGGAAACCCAACGTGGTAACGGGTCACTAGCAAAGAGACCCCAAAATATAGCTTCCCTTACAAGCTATATGCTAAGCAGATAAAACCCAGCTTTGGGACAGGGTCTAGGGTTTAAAGCTTCCCAGATCGCTACATTCAGAACCTCAGTATACGCAAGAAACTCGTTGCATTTACGTCGGGATCGAATACATTAAAGAAAAAGGGTAGCTATTGTACTGTATGTTTAGTAGTCAAAAACAAAACTTAAACCTCAATCGAAATATTATTTGAGCGTCCACTTTTCAAGGCACTTAACACGTCCGTTTAGCGTTACAACTGAGAATGGTCCCCTGATCAACTTTTGTTATTTTATGCAAACATTGTGTAAACTATAAATTATTTTTTCGGTTTTGATGAAATGATATAAAATATCTAATGTATGGAGTTTGGCACTAAAATGATTTCTGTCCGTTCTTTTAACTTTCCTTCAAATTTAAATTTGTTAAAAAAATAAGTTTTCCTATTGAAAACTTATTTCAGAGAGGGTGAGGCGAGGGTCGTGTATTGGTTAATGGGAATTTTTTTTTTTTTTTTTGAGTGTAGAAAACTGATTTAATTGTATGAAGTTAACGTATGTAAATGTAATTGTTTGAAATATAAAACACTAGTTGGCAACATGGATAGAGCTTTGAAATGCGCTGAGGGCCGGAGACATAATATCCAGTATCGCGATGGGGTATTTAGAAGAAGGTCGTCGTTTTGTTAAAAATGTAATTTGATTTAATTAAAATGATTTAACTTAAGTTTCCTCCACGATCCAGTTTTAAAATTATGGGTTCACGCTTGCTTTACCCCGTCATTTTCATTGGCTTAATTAAAATAAAACGGTAAATAGTGATAATTGTCATCATTTTAAAATTTGTTTTACGTTCAAAGGTGTAACAGCCGTGTTGCCCCTTGTGTTGAGTTCCATGACGGCCGCGCTAATTTTTATGGAATACATAAATCACTGTAAAGCATTAGAAAGAATTCAGATGTCGTAAAATTAAAGAAAAGTAAATGAAAATAGAAAGAGGTTTCACAACAATTATTATCGGAAGTCGAACTCCCGACCTCAATATCTTCACTTCGCTTAAATAGAGAAACGGGACTATCCACTGAGACACCGGATCTTGTTATGACATGGTTAAATCCCGTGTACCAATCCTTGTAAAAGATTTAATTTTGATATTATATATATATATATATATATATATATATATATACATACACCAGGTGATTATAAATGATTTTTCCTAATTTTAAACATTTATTATGAAAAAACTAACGAAGCTACAGCAGAAAGCAAGATATACAAATAAAGAAGAACTCAAAAGTTTTATTTAAAATTTATTGAAGTTCAATATGAGCTCCTATTGTGGCTCCTTTTGAGGTTACGACATTCCTGAATGAGCAATTGCCTGATCGTTGGATCGGGCGTGGGGGGCCCCATTTCTTGGCCGGCTCGTTCGCACGATCTAACCCCACCTTTGACTTCTTCCTCTTAGGCTATGTCAAAATTAAGTTTTTGTTCCATCAATGGCAACAACATTTGAAGGAAAGGATACGTGAGGCTGTTAGAAAAGTTCAGTATGATATGCTACAAAATGTATGGAGGGAAACAGAATACCGCTTTGATGTCAGCAGAGCCACAAAAGGAGCTCATATTAAACTTCAATAGCTTGTAAGTAAAACATTTTGAGTTCTTTATTTGTATATCTTGCTTTTCGCTGTAGCTTTGTTAGTTTCTTCATAATAAATGTTTAAAATCGGGAAAATCATTTGTAATCACCCGGTATATAGTATGTACAGGGCCGTACCAACCTGTGATGGCGCCCTATGCAAGGTATTCCTTATGCGCCCCCCACCTTATTAAATTCGGAACATATACAACTTGATTATGATAGAAATACCTAATTAAAATACATATTTATTTAATACATAATTAATTAAAACTATAAATTTCATTCTACGTGGCAGCTCTAAGACCAACAATTTTGCGCCCTCCGCCACACGTCGGCACCCTGGGCGGCCGCACCACTTGCCCCTGCCTTGGTACGGCCTCTATATATAAATAACTTGGGAGTGATTAAGTACTAACGTTAAAGTCAAGTAATTCCTCTCTGATGGGGAAAGTTCTTGAGCCTTTCAGAGCTTTCGAAACATTAGTAAAATGCCTTTTGACTTTTTAAAAGCTTCAAATGGTTTATAAGAAATAGTCAGTATACTTCGTCCACCATTCATCCCACTTATTTTATTGAAAGTATTAAAGCTCTATAGAAGTTCGACGTTTCTTTTTCAGTTACACATTGTAATAACTTCACGAAGTAAACGTGAAAGCACTGGAGTGAAGAACGTAAGTTTTTATAAGTTTTACTGTTACATAGCTTTAATATCAGCACTCATCTAAGAGAAATTTTTATCTTCTTTATGAATAAATTTAGTGTATTGCGATATAAATCAATTCGTTTTCATAATTATTTGGAAAGTCTATATATATAAAACCTAGAATCGGCATTCGCGTTGTTCATCTAGTAATTTCTACTTTACTGATTCAAAATTTTTAGGAAGTTAAGCGACCATATTATTATTAATCAATTACAGTAATGCTTCACTGGTGAAAAGATGATAGATTTACTTTATTATCTGAGGAAACCAAACAATTTTGATTCACTTGGGGTGAAATTACTTCTAAAGGAGAAACCGTCAGTCCATTTACGTTACAGTTAGCTTTTTATCATACTTTTACCGTTATACTTACAAGTGATCATAGTATAAACTTAATCCTTTAAATTTTGAGTTTGGTACACAGATCACTTGCTGCAAAAACAAGAATTTAAATATTTTTTTCAGATAGATAATTCGGGCTATGTCGTAGCCATTTTGCAACACCGTTTCTCGTAGGTCAACGAAGTTAAGCGACACTGGTTCTAGGTAGTATTTGGATAGGAAACTGTCCTCTACGTTCAGAAGATGTAGCGACCCGTGGCTCGGTTCCAATGTAAAGCTGTCCACTCCATCGTATGATGTTTGCTTTTACGAAAGAGGTTAAACAACCCCAAATTCCTATAGACAGATTACACTGGTTCAACCTTCCAATTAATTGGCACAAATCCTTACATACACACTTAATAAAAATGTAAATAACGAAACAAATCACTTTTGGGTTTCCAGCCCAAATCACCTAATATTGGAAAACATCCCCAGGTGACCCTCTCAGATTCTGATGGAACTACCAAAATGTTGATATAATTCTTAATGATAACACACAAAGTTATCGTGGCCTATGTCAAGTAGTTTTCAAATTACCCCTTGAAAAATTCCCCACGTATGATTCATATTTATTGCTTGCCCCAATTTATGATGTCTTGTATTTCATGAGGGAAAAGAGATAAAGCTGAAAATTGGTACTCTATCTGATATTGGCCAAATCTTTCCAAATATGCGCTAAGAAATGGTGTACACTGCCTTATTTTTTAGTTATAAGCTATTAAAAATTAAATTTTTTACAAAAACCATTTTGTTTCCAATTTTCAGGTTCTCATGGCACCTATACTTTTTGTACAATGCCCAAATTATATATTTGTAATATCTAGATGTTAGTGTATAATCAGAAACTAGTATAAATTATATCAAGCCATTCTTAAAGAATAGGCAGAAGTGTGAAATTGGACCCCTTGAACTTTTTTTGCCTAAAGAGCCTTTCTTTTTGTGGATGGATGACCATGTGGGCAATTACATAGCATATTGAAACTTGTACCACTTAATTATGTGAGTTTAATATAAATATAGACAAAAATTCAACTTGCACCTCAACCTCTTCTAGGTTAGACAAGCATCTGAAATTACACATTTTGTGTTTTTGTTGATATGTATCGTAAAACCTCTGCATATAAAAACTAATGAATTCAATTCAACATCTCATTTATACAAATATCAGTGTTTTGAAACATATCTTGCAAACACAAGTTAAAAAATATACAAGTTCAACAATTTTTACCTATTTTTGAGGTAGAAGCGCAATAATGTTTTGATAGTAAAAAATTGATAGTTTGTACTGATGGCCTCCATGTCCTTGCAGTTCTGCAGCATTGATTCTACAAAGATTATCCTGAATAGGAGGAGATTGTAGACACCAATCGACCAGGGAAGTACTCCGGGGTGGATGTTAGGCAGGAGACAGGGAATGCTGGAACTCCCGTTTCTCTTGTCACTGCCTTCCTTAACTGATCTTTTTCCGTGTCTCATCTACCCTGTGAGCAGTCCAGCATGCTCTCAAACACACACTTCTCCCTCTATTCTTCACTACACATACATGCATCTTACACATTACACAACCTTTTCAAAGGTTATATTAAAAAAAAAAGGAAAAGCGGCATCTTTGAGCCTTGGAGACCTTGTTTTTGGCTCGCTCCATCTTCTGTGGAGGGGTCATTTTTTCTGGCGCTCGGCCTTGGTCCCCTCTTTTCTACTTAAAAAAAAATCATTGATCTTGCTTGTGTTAAGGCCATGACACTGTTGTGTGCATAGAATAATTCATGAACTTCATAAGCACATCCTTGTGCTCTTCAGAACGATGAACAGTAATAGCAATGAACAAGTCTTGGTCATAGATACAAGCTATGTAAATACCACTTTGATAATCATCAATATCGTGCTTCTTTGAACTAGCATTTTCATCAAGTTCACCTAAGAAACAGTGTTGTTGCAAATCATCAGCTGAAAGCCGTTTAACTTGTAATTTTGATTCTGATTTGGGTAAAAAAACAATGATAGGAAAGTGTACCAGCAATTGTCTCTGACAATGAATAACGCTTCTTAAGTTGAATTTTTTTTTTGCATTTTCTTGCACATCTGCATCACTTACAAAGAAAAACTTTATTCGCTGTATATGATGATCCGCCCAAGCAAACATTTGAAGACGAGTTTGAATTTGTTGATGTATAGTTGCTGGCAAACTAGCCCTGGCAACAAGACGTTTTGTAGTCCCACCAATTCCATCGCATGGGTTTTTGCCATGGCTTGTGGCAAAGAAATGCCACTCAGCTTAAAGTCCATAGTCAGTGTGATGGAGACACAAATTTGCAAAATTTTTATAATTCTTATATTGACTTGCAGCACCATCACTAACATAAAGCAATTTGGTAATGTTTGGTTTCTCAGCCTTGAGGTATGACATCAATTTTGTGATAAAGGCATGGACAGTAGTTGCGTTATGCCTTATGCAATCTGAAATAATGCACATACTCATACATTTTAGTTTACTGTTTTCCTGATGATAAAGCCAAATAGATGGAGGGTTCCTTGGAAAAAGACTTATTAGTATGTAGCTACCATCATAGGCGTACGGCACCTAATTTTTTTTGTGGCGGGGGGGGGGGGGATGATACAAATTTGCCGAATTTTTTAGTTACAACAAAGAATGCCCGAAATTAGATAGCACTGGTCTACACCCAAAATGCTTCGGAAATAAAAGTAGTCAATCTTTACTAATTTTGGGTCACTGAATACGAAAATGAAGCTTAAAATTGCTAATTGGCTCTATTTATAAAGATATCAGGCAGCCCTGCACCCTACTAACTGGACTGCATCTGTCGCGTAATATGTAGACGCCTGTGACACATGGACGCATTGACTCTACTGCGCATGCGCGTAGTTATATTTTTTTATTTTAATAAATTAATGTAAATATATACATATATATATATATACACAATAAAATGTAATTTTAAATTTATCTATTACATTATGTATTTGTAAATTATTTATTAAAAAATCAATTGGATCATTTTAACATATTGCTTCCCATAATGTTTTAGATATTAATACAAATGGAATACTAACCTAACTTAACCTTACCTAATTTAAAATTATTAAAATGCAATGTAATTACATTAATTCATTAACATAAAAAAAATATAACTACGCGCATGCGCAGTAGATTCAAGGCGTCGATGTGTCACAGGCGTCTACATATTACGCCACAGCATCAGTTCATTCGCGGAAGTCATACAGTGCACCCTTGTCAAACTCTTTTTAGTGTTTGCTTTTGAAACTGAATTTTTTTCAGCCTAATTTGAACAAAGATGCCTCGTAATTGCGTGAACAGTGTAGATAACTTCTGTTATGTTTGTGGAGAATTGACTTTTGCATCACAAAAGCGTGCTATAACCGCCGTGATTAGGAAAGCCTATCACCTTTATTTTGGCTGTAAGATTGGAGATCAGGACAAGAGCTGGGCCCCACACATATGCTGCAATACTTGTGCA
>JAJOZX010001186.1:875000-882500 GCA_023014485.1 Bathynomus jamesi | reverse complement strand
AAATACATCTTCGATTTTAAAGAAATTTTCAAGTTAGTTATAATTATACATATGTAGTATATGGACCGCTACTGGAGTTATATATGTTTTTAGTTTATAGAACTCACGAATGTATCTCTGACATTAACTGATTACATTTCGTCTCAGACTGTAAAGGATCGTCACGAATGTTGGTGAGAATGTTGCAACAAAAATGGTTCAGGAATTTAGAGTAAACAGCCGATTTGCTTCTTTTGTGACCACAGGTTGTTATATCATATCTGTAATAATTTGTTGGCGATACTTTAAAGTTTATGTTTAAAATCTGTTTTAAAACGCCAGCTAATACTGTTATTTCAAATTATGATATTATTATTATTAGTATTATTTGTATTTAAAATTATTCTTATTTGGGCACTTTTTCACGAATCATCATAAAACTTGGTAGGGTTTTACATCTTAGACATATATATATATATATATATATATAATATATATGAAAAGAAGGATCAACACAACGGCAAACATTTCATTTATTTGTACATCAGACGTTTCGACAAATCTTTTGTCATCATCAGTGAGTTAAGTCTTAAAACCTTAAAACAAAATTGAAAAGTGAAAGTTACATCAATACAATATTAAGACCATTAAAATTAAACCTTAAAGCAAAATGAAAATTGCATCAATACAAAATTAAAACATTTAAATTTCATCACTATAAAAACTAAAATTAATTAAATTTCATCACTATAAAAACTAAAATTAATTACCTCAATAGGTAAATACACAATGTTTACATCCACCTCCATACTTGGCAAAGTCTAAGAGACCAACTAGGTGGTCAGGGGATTAGAAAGGGTATATCTGTGAACACGGTTGGTTGTCAAAAGAGTCTTAATTTGTAGGATGAGCTATTATTATTAAGGGAGGGTTTGTTTCTATAGATGTATAAAGATTCTAAAATTCGGAGTTCTGTAAGGTTATTGGATCTAGTTAAATTTCAAACTGAGTTTTGTGAAGGGGATGGTCGTTTTCATTACTGTGGTTTTCTAATTGCGGATTGTGGAGGGCTACTGAGGGACGGTTGGTACGGACTGATCCGCAATTAGAAACCACAGTAATGAAAACGACCATCCCCTTCACAAAACTCAGTTTGAAATTTTAACTAGATCCAATAACCTTACAGAACTCCGAATTTTAGAATCTTTATACATCTATAGAAACAAACCCTCCCTTAATAATAATAGCTCATCCTACAAATTAAGACTCTTTTGACAACCAACCGTGTTTCACAGATATACCCTTTCTAATCCCCTGACCACCTAGTGGTCTCTTAGACTTTGCCAAGTATGGAGGTGGATGTAACATTGTGTATTTACCTATTGAGGTAATTTAATTTTAGTTTTTATAGTGATGAAATTTAATTTAATTTTAGTTTTTATAGTGATGAAATTTAAATGTTTTAATTTTGTATTGATGCAATTTTCATTTTGCTTTAAGGTTTTAATTTTAATGGTCTTAATATTGTATTGATGTAACTTTCACTTTTCAATTTTGTTTTAAGGTTTTAAGACTTAACTCACTGATGATGACAAAAGATTTGTCGAAACGTCTGATGTACAAATAATGAAAATTTTGCCGTTGTGTTGATCCTTCTTTTCATCTGTAAGCTCCGGTTCCCTAAGAGAAGTCAATAGCTTTGATATTATATATATAATATATATATATATATATATGTGTGTGTGTGTGTGTGTGTGTGTGTGTAGATGTGGGTGGGTGTGGGTGTGGGTGACAATGAATACCATTAAATTTTATGAATTTTTTCGCATAAAGAGGCCCATGAGGGAGGTATATGAGGAGTAATGTTTCTTTCTGTGAACCACCAGTAATAAATAAATTTGACGAAAAATTTGCAAATTTTGAAACTGCCTGTGTTACACACAGACCGTGCATTGAACAAGGAACTCTTCTGGGAAAATTAAATTCACTATAGTCCAAGTAGGTACTGGTAAATGAAAAATACCATAGTTTTTCTTTTCCATGAAGGAAACCCAACGTGGGTAACGGGTCACTAGCAAAGAGACCCCAAAATATAGCTTCCCTTACAAGCTATATGCTAAGCAGATAAAACCCAGCTTTGGGACAGGGTCTAGGGTTTAAAGCTTCCCAGATCGCTACATTCAGAACCTCAGTATACGCAAGAAACTCGTTGCATTTACGTCGGGATCGAATACATTAAAGAAAAAGGGTAGCTATTGTACTGTATGTTTAGTCAAAAAACAAAACTTAAACCTCAATCGAAATATTATTTGAGCGTCCACTTTTCAAGGCACTTAACACGTCCGTTTAGCGTTACAACTGAGAATGGTCCCCTGATCAACTTTTGTTATTTTATGCAAACATTGTGTAAACTATAAATTATTTTTTCGGTTTTGATGAAATGATATAAAATATCTAATGTATGGAGTTTGGCACTAAAATGATTTCTTGTCCGTTCTTTTAACTTTCCTTCAAATTTAAATTTGTTAAAAAAATAAGTTTTCCTATTGAAAACTTATTTCAGAGAGGGTGAGGCGAGGGTCGTGTATTGGTTAATGGGAATTTTTTTTTTTTTTTTTTGAGTGTAGAAAACTGATTTAATTGTATGAAGTTAACGTATGTAAAATGTAATTGTTTGAAATATAAAACACTAGTTGGCAACATGGATAGAGCTTTGAAATGCGCTGAGGGCCGGAGACATAATATCCAGTATCGCGATGGGGTATTTAGAAGAAGGTCGTCGTTTTGTTAAAAATGTAATTTGATTTAATTAAAATTGATTTAACTTAAGTTTCCTCCACGATCCAGTTTTAAAATTATGGGTTCACGCTTGCTTTACCCCGTCATTTTCATTGGCTTAATTAAAATAAAACGGTAAATAGTGATAATTGTCATCATTTTAAAATTTTGTTTTACGTTCAAAGGTGTAACAGCCGTGTTGCCCCTTGTGTTGAGTTCCATGACGGCCGCGCTAATTTTTATGGAATACATAAATCACTGTAAAGCATTAGAAAAGAATTCAGATGTCGTAAAATTAAAGAAAAGTAAATGAAAATAGAAAGAGGTTTCACAACAATTATTATCGGAAGTCGAACTCCCGACCTCAATATCTTCACTTCGCTTAAATAGAGAAACGGGACTATCCACTGAGACACCGGATCTTGTTATGACATGGTTAAATCCCGTGTACCAATCCTTGTAAAAGATTTAATTTTGATATAATATATATATATATATATATATATATATATATATATATATATATATATATATATATATATATATATATACATACACCAGGTGATTATAAATGATTTTTCCTAATTTTAAACATTTATTATGAAAAAACTAACGAAGCTACAGCAGAAAGCAAGATATACAAATAAAGAAGAACTCAAAAAGTTTTATTTAAAATTTATTGAAGTTCAATATGAGCTCCTATTGTGGCTCCTTTTGAGGTTACGACATTCCTGAATGAGCAATTGCCTGATCGTTGGATCGGGCGTGGGGGGGCCCCATTTCTTGGCCGGCTCGTTCGCACGATCTAACCCCACCTTTGACTTCTTCCTCTTAGGCTATGTCAAAAATTAAGTTTTTGTTCCATCAATGGCAACAACATTTGAAGGAAAGGATACGTGAGGCTGTTAGAAAAGTTCAGTATGATATGCTACAAAATGTATGGAGGGAAACAGAATACCGCTTTGATGTCAGCAGAGCCACAAAAGGAGCTCATATTAAACTTCAATAGCTTGTAAGTAAAACATTTTGAGTTCTTTATTTGTATATCTTGCTTTTCGCTGTAGCTTTGTTAGTTTCTTCATAATAAATGTTTAAAATCGGGAAAATCATTTGTAATCACCCGGTATATAGTATGTACAGGGCCGTACCAACCTGTGATGGCGCCCTATGCAAGGTATTCCTTATGCGCCCCCCACCTTATTAAATTCGGAACATATACAACTTGATTATGATAGAAATACCTAATTAAAATACATATTTATTTAATACATAATTAATTAAAACTATAAATTTCATTCTACGTGGCAGCTCTAAGACCAACAATTTTGCGCCCTCCCGCCACACGTCGGCACCCTGGGCGGCCGCACCACTTGCCCCTGCCTTGGTACGGCCTCTATATATAAATAACTTGGGAGTGATTAAGTACTAACGTTAAAGTCAAGTAATTCCTCTCTGATGGGGAAAGTTCTTGAGCCTTTCAGAGCTTTCGAAACATTAGTAAAATGCCTTTTGACTTTTTAAAAGCTTCAAATGGTTTATAAGAAATAGTCAGTATACTTCGTCCACCATTCATCCCACTTATTTTATTGAAAGTATTAAAAGCTCTATAGAAGTTCGACGTTTCTTTTTCAGTTACACATTGTAATAACTTCACGAAGTAAACGTGAAAGCACTGGAGTGAAGAACGTAAGTTTTTCTATAAGTTTTACTGTTACATAGCTTTAATATCAGCACTCATCTAAGAGAAATTTTTATCTTCTTTATGAATAAATTTAGTGTATTGCGATATAAATCAATTCGTTTTCATAATTATTTGGAAAGTCTATATATATAAAACCTAGAATCGGCATTCGCGTTGTTCATCTAGTAATTTCTACTTTACTGATTCAAAATTTTTAGGAAGTTAAGCGACCATTATTATTATTAATCAATTACAAGTAATGCTTCACTGGTGAAAAGATGATAGATTTACTTTATTATCTGAGGAAACCAAACAATTTTGATTCACTTGGGGTGAAATTACTTCTAAAGGAGAAACCGTCAGTCCATTTACGTTACAGTTAGCTTTTTATCATACTTTTACCGTTATACTTACAAGTGATCATAGTATAAACTTAATCCTTTAAATTTTGAGTTTGGTACACAGATCACTTGCTGCAAAAACAAGAATTTAAATATTTTTTTCAGATAGATAATTCGGGCTATGTCGTAGCCATTTTGCAACACCGTTTCTCGTAGGTCAACGAAGTTAAGCGACACTGGTTCTAGGTAGTATTTGGATAGGAAACTGTCCTCTACGTTCAGAAGATGTAGCGACCCGTGGCTCGGTTCCAATGTAAAGCTGTCCACTCCATCGTATGATGTTTGCTTTTACGAAAGAGGTTAAACAACCCCAAATTCCTATAGACAGATTACACTGGTTCAACCTTCCAATTAATTGGCACAAATCCTTACATACACACTTAATAAAAATGTAAATAACGAAACAAATCACTTTTGGGTTATTCCAGCCCAAATCACCTAATATTGGAAAACATCCCCAGGTGACCCTCTCAGATTCTGATGGAACTACCAAAATGTTGATATAATTCTTAATGATAACACACAAAGTTATCGTGGCCTATGTCAAGTAGTTTTCAAATTACCCCTTGAAAAATTCCCCACGTATGATTCATATTTATTGCTTGCCCCAATTTATGATGTCTTGTATTTCATGAGGGAAAAGAGATAAAGCTGAAAATTGGTACTCTATCTGATATTGGCCAAATCTTTCCAAATATGCGCTAAGAAATGGTGTACACTGCCTTATTTTTTAGTTATAAGCTATTAAAAATTAAATTTTTTACAAAAACCATTTTGTTTCCAATTTTCAGGTTCTCATGGCACCTATACTTTTTGTACAATGCCCAAATTATATATTTGTAATATCTAGATGTTAGTGTATAATCAGAAACTAGTATAAATTATATCAAGCCATTCTTAAAGAATAGGCAGAAGTGTGAAATTGGACCCCTTGAACTTTTTTTGCCTAAAGAGCCTTTCTTTTTGTGGATGGATGACCATGTGGGCAATTACATAGCATATTGAAACTTGTACCACTTAATTATGTGAGTTTAATATAAATATAGACAAAAATTCAACTTGCACCTCAACCTCTTCTAGGTTAGACAAGCATCTGAAATTACACATTTTGTGTTTTTGTTGATATGTATCGTAAAACCTCTGCATATAAAAAACTAATGAATTCAATTCAACATCTCATTTATACAAATATCAGTGTTTTGAAACATATCTTGCAAACACAAGTTAAAAAATATACAAGTTCAACAATTTTTACCTATTTTTGAGGTAGAAGCGCAATAATGTTTTGATAGTAAAAAATTGATAGTTTGTACTGATGGCCTCCATGTCCTTGCAGTTCTGCAGCATTGATTCTACAAAGATTATCCTGAATAGGAGGAGATTGTAGACACCAATCGACCAGGGAAGTACTCCGGGGTGGATGTTAGGCAGGAGACAGGGAATGCTGGAACTCCCGTTTCTCTTGTCACTGCCTTCCTTAACTGATCTTTTTCCGTGTCTCATCTACCCTGTGAGCAGTCCAGCATGCTCTCAAACACACACTTCTCCCTCTATTCTTCACTACACATACATGCATCTTACACATTACACAACCTTTTCAAAGGTTATATTAAAAAAAAAAGGAAAAGCGGCATCTTTGAGCCTTGGAGACCTTGTTTTTGGCTCGCTCCATCTTCTGTGGAGGGGTCATTTTTTCTGGCGCTCGGCCTTGGTCCCCTCTTTTCTACTTAAAAAAAAATCATTGATCTTGCTTGTGTTAAGGCCATGACACTGTTGTGTGCATAGAATAATTCATGAACTTCATAAGCACATCCTTGTGCTCTTCAGAACGATGAACAGTAATAGCAATGAACAAGTCTTGGTCATAGATACAAGCTATGTAAATACCACTTTGATAATCATCAATATCGTGCTTCTTTGAACTAGCATTTTCATCAAGTTCACCTAAGAAACAGTGTTGTTGCAAATATCATCAGCTGAAAGCCGTTTAACTTGTAATTTTGATTCTGATTTGGGTAAAAAAACAATGATAGGAAAGTGTACCAGCAATTGTCTCTGACAATGAATAACGCTTCTTAAGTTGAATTTTTTTTTTGCATTTTCTTGCACATCTGCATCACTTACAAAGAAAAACTTTATTCGCTGTATATGATGATCCGCCCAAGCAAACATTTGAAGACGAGTTTGAATTTGTTGATGTATAGTTGCTGGCAAACTAGCCCTGGCAACAAGACGTTTTGTAGTCCCACCAATTCCATCGCATGGGTTTTTGCCATGGCTTGTGGCAAAGAAATGCCACTCAGCTTAAAGTCCATAGTCAGTGTGATGGAGACACAAATTTGCAAAATTTTTATAATTCTTATATTGACTTGCAGCACCATCACTAACATAAAGCAATTTGGTAATGTTTGGTTTCTCAGCCTTGAGGTATGACATCAATTTTGTGATAAAGGCATGGACAGTAGTTGCGTTATGCCTTATGCAATCTGAAATAATGCACATACTCATACATTTTAGTTTACTGTTTTCCTGATGATAAAGCCAAATAGATGGAGGGTTCCTTGGAAAAAGACTTATTAGTATGTAGCTACCATCATAGGCGTACGGCACCTAATTTTTTTTGTGGCGGGGGGGGGGGGGGATGATACAAATTTGCCGAAT
>JAJOZX010001186.1:782500-870000 GCA_023014485.1 Bathynomus jamesi | reverse complement strand
AATGTAATATACATTTTTTAGCATAAATTTGACATCATTATTTCCATTAAATGCAAAAATTAGAATATGTTAATAACTTAAACTTTATCCTTCACCATATATAAGGGGTCGCGCGTCTTAAGGTACCTAAGCGCCACCACAGGCGAAAACGTGTTTTTGATGGATATCACTATTTTCACCCCTCCTCTATCGCGTGGTTTGGGTTATAATGACCGTACGACACTAGAAGTATGGTTGAAAACCTTATGAAGCGAACTACTTTTTTCACCTCTATCGCCAGCTGGGCTCTGCCGCCCAGATGTGATGCGCGTCTTAAGGACCCAATATCCCTTTCAACTGGTGGGAGGTGATGGGGGTGGGGGTGGGGCGCTCGGTCTCTGGGTGGCGGGAACAGCAGTAGGAGCGCAAGCCAATGAAGACATGGCAGCCACGCCGCTCTGCTTTCTGATTAGCCACCCGCTCCGCGCGCCGAGAGGGACACTACACAAACATCCCGCCAGTACCTTAAGACTCGCGTTGCTGTTAGCAGGCGTCCTGTGTTCGTGCTCATAGTGATGAGAAATCAATGGAATCATTCTGTGCCAGAAATCGCACCCAAAGTTTGGCATAATAAGAAAATCAAAAAATTAAAAAATATATATAAAACATAAAATATGAAAATCTATTCCAAAAACTCATCAACATCTTCATTAGCATACTTAGAACTCTAATTTAGCCAAAAATGAACGTTCTAGCTCAATTAATAACAGAGATACTATTGCCAGAATATTGCTGAACTTTGGAGGCGATTTCTGGCGAATTTTAATTTTGGCGCTAAAAATAAGCGATCTCAAAATATGAGACCAAAAAGTTCAAAATTCAGAAAATACATCTTCGATTTTAAAGAAATTTTCAAGTTAGTTATAATTATACATACAGTGCCCGCGAAAAGTATCCGATCACCCTTGAAATTTGTATTTTTTACATAAAAAACAATGTTTAAATGTATATTAACCTTATATTAGTATTTTGTCATCTGTCCTTTGGTTTGGATGACTTGTTCTAGACGTTTTGGCATGGATTTAATCAAGTTTTGACAAACTTCCACTGATATTTCCTTGCACCATACCTTTTTGATGGCCTCTTGTAATTTTTCGACTGAGCCAGTGTCGTGGCATTCAACCTTTTTTATTATTAGCCACAGATTTTCTATCGGATTGAGATCTGGACTATTACCAGGCCAATCCAAAATATCAAATTTATTGTCAGTAATCCATTTTGTCACTATTTTGGCCCTGTGACATGGTGCACCATCATGCATGTATGTTTTTGTCCTTTGGATTGCCATTGCCATTGGAAGTTTATCCTGTAGCATTGCTAAATACCGTGCACCATTCATAGTTGTGTTCTTCGGAAGAAAATATAAGTTTCCACGCCCATAGTAACCGAAACAACCCCAAACCATCACACTTGGAGGGTGTTTCATTGTCTTTAGGGTCCATCCTATTTGAGCCAATAGGCCGGCGAACCTTTTTTGGACAACTTCTGAATGTCAAAAATGTCGACTCATCGCTAAATAAAACCTTCTTCCAGTCATCAACAGTCCAATGAATGTATTTTTTACAAAATGCGACACGTTTTTTACGCATTTTTTCATTAATGAACGGTTTCTTAGCAGCATGGCGAGATGGTAATCCGAGTTCTTTTTGGAGCCGCTCCTGGATAGTTCGTTCAGAAACACCAGATAACAAATTATTCATATTAAATTTTATTTCTTTCGCAGTTATTGTTGGGTTTTTCAATACTAAACGTTTCATAAGTTTGTCTGTTCGCGAATTTGTTTTTCTCGGTCTGCCAGATCGTTTTTTAGGGACTGGCGTGGTTAGGCCACCATTGTTCTTAGCCCGTGAAACCCATAAATTAACGGTACTTTGGGATATGTTTAATTCCTTAGCTATCTGTCTCTGTGATTTCCCACATGCATGCAAAGCAACAATAGCACCTCGACAATCACTCTTAAGTTGTTTTTTAGCACACATTATATATAAATTTTATTTACACCACTTTCTGTAAAAAAAAAAAAATATCAAGAAATTTACACAAACAGTGAAATCTGACAAATTTGAGACACAGCCACCCGCAACGAAGGCTACCAGAACACTAATTTGAGAATGCGTTGGATAGCTCTCATATCAGCGAGCAACCTCAAAGTTACCAGATGTCGCTAGAACAAATAGAAAGTGAATTACGTGTCTCTGAATATCAAGGGAAAATATTGTATTTTCTTGAGTGATCGGATACTTTTCGCTGGCACTGTATATACAACGTACATTCTTTCAGAAAATGGAAAATCTGCAGTAGTATACTGCCACGCTTCTCAAACTAGGGGTCGCGTAAATATTATTGGGGGTCGCAGAAACATTTGAAAATATTATTTTTTTCATAAATATACAGTGTTAGTACCTATTGCTTTTATGACATTGAGTGAAGGGTCGCAAAAAAATTTGTCTGATCCAAAGGGGTCGCAAGTGAAAAAAGTTTGAGAAGCCCTGGTATACTGTATACACTGCTTGGTGCATACTACATTACAGTAAAAATTTGCGACCAAAGACAGCAACGACAACGACGACGTAAAACCTATAATATACTTGTAATTCCCTTTGTGTATGACAGGTTACTGTCATCATCACTGTTATTTCATCATCCTGTCTGACGACAAACTGTTTTATTCTTTCCAAGAGAAGTCTTTATGCATTGAACGTTAAACCTGATGTGTTTATACAAACAAATTTTGGATCACCTGAAGATCAGGGCCCCCAATTTTCCCACCTGAAGATCAAGGCCCCCAAATTAAATGAAGATAAAAATAATAAGATCAGAACAATTTTATTGTGATAAAAAAACAATTTATGAGAAACAAAGGTGAATCGGGCTTGGGGATAATCTTCAGGTGATTCATATATATATATATATATATATACGAGGAGTGATCAAAAGGTATCGATAATTTTATTGCGACGGGCAAATGAATGCAAATAAGAAATAACCGTTTATGTATGTAAGTCTTCCTGCCCTCTGGCGTCTGCAGTCTGAAGCAAAATTTGCTACCATGAGTCAGTAGTTGGTTGAAGCGCTTAAAAAGAGGGTGTGTTTTCGTAGTATGTATAAATCTCTGAAATGGAACAACGCGCGTTCGAAGACGAACGAAATGATTAAAACAGCTTTTGAAAATGATGCTCTCAGTGTAGCTAACGTTTACAAATGGTACCAAAAGTTTAAAAATGGAGAAACATCGCTTGAAGACAAGGAACGCAGTGGCCACCCTTCCACTTCTCGTAAGGATGAAAATGTCCAACAGATTCGATTTCTGGTACGAGCAAATGTTTCTCCATTTTTAAACTTTTTGTGCCATTTGTAAACGTTAGCTACACTGAGAGCATCATTTCCAAAAGTTGTTTTAATCATTTCGTTCGTCTCCGAACGTGCGTTGTTCCATTTCAGAGATTTATACGTACCGCAAAAACACACCCTCATTTTAAGCGCTCCAACCAACTACTGAGTAGGGCTGCCAAATAATTTTCATCAAAAGTACCAAAATGACCAAGCAAAAAGTACCAAATGTTCCCAAAAAGTACCAAATTAATAAAGTTAATTTAATAAAGTTAAATATTTATCCACTGTTCTCTGAACATGACTATCATAATACCTTGCCAACAGGACAAGTTGTTTAATGGTTGCTATATCAGTTGTTTCATCAATAATTAGTGAAAATTTAATGTTCTTTAACTGAGAAATAAAATTGTTAAAGTAAGTATCACCAATAATACTGCGAAAAATACCTGTTCCTTTGGTTCTTGCACATTTAATGTCTTTAGCAATTTTAGAGTCTGGACATGCATTCCAAATAAAGCCAGGCAAGTGATCCAGTATTGCAATAGGTAAATTATGCTCTGCAACAAAGGTACGGTACATAGTTTTAACTCTGATGCAGCTACTTGAGTTTTCGCTTTTCACTCATTATCTAGAGGGGTTTCATTTATTATTAAAGAAAAAGGACAATTTTGAAGACTAGAACATTAACGTACCACAATGCTGCCACTGCTAACAGAAGTTCAGAACTGACAAATGAGACCGTGAGACGACGTGACTGTGAGCACGGTGAGCGTCAGATTTTCGAACGATGCCAAACGTCACTAAAGTAGTGACTAAAAGGCGTTAAAAAGGCTGTTTGGAGAAGTTGTAAGCTATAGTAAACTAAAACTCGATCGCTTCTGTATAAAATCAGAGTAGTATATCGCTTAATAAAATGTTCAAATAGCACCAAATTTCATGAAAGTCATACCAAAACGTACCAAAGGGGTAAAACGTATAAAATTTGGTACGTTAGTACCAATTTTGGCAGCCCCGCGAGTACTGACTCATGGTAGCAGATTTTGCTTCAGACTGCAGACGCCAGAGGGCAGGAAGAATCACATATGTAAACGGTTATTTCTTATTTGCATTCATTTGTCCGGAGCAATAAAATTATCGATACTTTTTTATCACTCCTCATATATATATATATATATATATATATATATATATATATATATATATATATATATATATACAGTATATGCCCGGTTAGGTTAACTGACTGCCAGGTTAGGTCAACTGAATACCCGGTTAGGTTAACTGAATGCCCGGTTAGGTCAACTGTATGCCCTTGACGATTGGTTAGGTTAAGTTGTGATATTTTCGTTAAAATTAACGAAAATATCACGACGTAACCTAACCAGGTATCAAGGGCGTACAGTTGACCTAACCGGGCATTCAGTTAACCTAACCGGGTATTCAATTAACCTAACCGGCAATGATGGTAGAGAGAACTAACATAACCGCTACGACTTCTATCGGTGTAACCTTAATCTAAAAAATTAACAAAAATAAAATAAATGTTGCCACCTGAAGATCAAGGCCCCCAATTTTTCCCACCTGAAGATCAGGGCCCCCCAGATGAGGCTGAGGGCCCTGATCGAAATCCCAAATTATTTTCGTGTAGTTGGTTCGAGAATAACTTTGTGCAAAGCCTTTTTTTTTATGAATGGGTATTGAATGCTGTTCCTCCGAGAGACACCTAAAAACAAATTCGTAACTACAATTCGTAATTCGCAAGTTTTCGTAACTACTATGATATTTAGCAAGAACAGCTGCAAAACTATCTTCGTCAGTAGAGGAACGAGGGCGTCCACTGCGAGGTCTGACCAAAACACTACTGGTATCATTTAATCGCTTCACTACCTTTCCAGCTTTGGTTCGGTTTGTCAGGATGAATTCTGATCACTTGATTTATATGAAAGATCTGTCCTTCCACATTTAATTAATCACAAATAGTCACGAGTTTTGTCGCGTGGAAAGTAATGAAATTTAATGTTGGCTTTGTAGTTCAGACTCTGAATAGAATTATACTCATAATAAGTGCAGTATTTAACCATTCCTGGTCTGAAACCCAGATTTAATTTTAGTTTTGGCATTTTTAATCGTTAAAAATTTATCTGAAATATAGTATTTCCGTATTTCCATACTACGCCAGTATTTTGCAACGCCGTCTGACTGAACAAATATTTTCAGTTGCAAAAATTTTTGTGAGTATGTTCTGTTTTATGTTTGCTCTTACTAAATTTTCTTAAATATGGAAATGTTATATTTCAAATAAAATTTAAACAGTTAAAAATGGCAGAACTAGAATTAAACCATATAAGCTTACATACGGTACTTACACGTTACCGTTTGTTTGCCTAGCTGCTCTTACCTTTGATCTTATTAGTTCCAATTTGTTTGCAATGTGGTGTTTATAAACTATTTGACTAAGCTCATGACTTGAACTGGGGCCACAGAACGTTCTGACCGTCACGTTCAGCTCCGGTAGACAACAATTTCAATTACCAGGAATTCAATTCCCCAGCCGAACCTACAGTCATGGCCAAAGGTTTAAGGACACCCATCAAAATAATGCAAAATTCAGAAGTAATCACCAGTTGGGTGCCATTCATTTGCGGAAGGTAGCATCCTATTTTTTAATATTTCACAATAGATTTTGGAGTTCAAGGTTGTATTCTTTTCAAGAATATACATCCGTCCCACTCCGTGATAGAAAATGCAACTCCAAATCATAACAGACTCAGGGTGTTTCACTGTTGTTTGCAGACATTCTGGTTTAAAGCATTCACCAGTTCGTCGACGTACTAGAGATTTGTCATTAAAAACATGAAAAGACGACTCATCTGAGAAAATTACTTTTCTCCAGTCTTCCGGGGTCCACTCTTTGAATTGACTGCACCATCTCAGGCGACGCTTTCTTTGTTGTTTATTAATGAACGGTTTTTTAGTTGGACGACTTAAAACCAGCTTGCAGTAGATGCCTTCTGACAGGTCTGTCACTGAGATGACATCCTGTTGATTCATTCAAGTCATGAGCAAGACTTTTGATGATGATCTTCGATTGTTGATACACTTCCTTATGAGGATACAGTCTTCACGAGCAGATGTCAATCTTGGTCCTCCCAAAAAAGAGATCTGGACGACCAAGATTGACATCCGCTCGTGAAGACCGCATCCTCATAAGGAACTGTATCAACAATCGAAGATCATCATCAAAAGTCTTCCTCATGACTTGAATGAATCAACAGGATGTCATCTCAGTGACAGACCTGTCAGAAAGCGTCTACTGCAAGCTGGTTTTAAATCGTGTCATCCAGCTAAAAAACCGTTCATTAATAAACAACAAAGAAAGCGTCGCCTGACAACTCACAACGTAATAAATTTATATATTTGTAACAGAATAACAATAATAACATTTATGACAGAATTATAGAAATTGTCATAAACCAAGTAGAAAAACAATACTAACTCAGACAATAACAAATTTGAGCTATTTTTTGCACTGTCCTTAAACTTTTGGCCACGACTGTAGCGTGGTTCCACATTCCAGATTTGAAGCCTTGAAATACGGGGGAATGTCGTTCTTTGTAAAAAGATGTTTGACTCTTCATACTTCCACTATATATAATCGGTGAAAACGGTTGGCGTCCCCGTCGGTAGACTTTCTGGTCCTTCCTCAACCACTTTTATTCTCAATTTCTAATTCGATTAACATTTGTATTATACTGCACACCCGTCTTATAACAACAAAAATGGACCCGCGGGGCGTGACCTCCCAAGAAAGTTACGAAGATCAACCACCCATCGATTTTTATCCATTCCCATTTGTTCTTTAGCATACCTCTCAAAATCAGCAATGAAGTCATCAAATTTCTGCACTCTGTCCTTGCCATACTTCCACGGTTTCGCTGCTCTAACATCACTTTTATCCATAAACAATCTTCGACACTCCCACACTTCACCCATTAAAGTAATCACTACCCTCTTAAAAGCACTATCATCATCCATGCCACTATCAAGCAAATCCCAAAATTTGTTTAATCAAACACTTCTGCACCTGAGTTCACCGTCTGACTCCTGCACCAGAACTACCATCCGTCGTATACATTCTCTTTTTTGTATTCACTTCCCGCTTAATGTTCCTACGGAACCTTTTTCTTTTACTCTTACTCATCACCTGCCACACTTGCATTCACTGCGACACTTGCATTCACTCGAAACTAGGAGATTAAGGGGGGAGCTTAATGAAGTTTTCCAAATAGTTAATAACATTGATAACGTAAATTTTGACAAACTGTTCACTTTCGATAATAGCAATACTCGTAATAACGGATTTAAGTTGCGTGGCAGACGTTTCATTACTAATATCGCTAAAAACTTCTTTACGTTTAAAGTAATTGATAAATGGAATAATCTTCCCGCGTCAGTCGTTCACTCTACCAGCGTTAATATGTTTAAGAACCGTTTAGATAGGCATTTTAAAAATATTAACGTTGTTTAAAATAAAAAACAATTAGTAACAGGAGCTCTGGGGGTGGTGGTCGAGGATGAGTCTGTTGACGATTAATGCCAGGTTGTGACATGCCAGCGTGTGATGCCAGCAATAAAAAAAAAAAATTAGACTAACATGAACGTAGATGTAGCTCGTAGAGTAAACTAAACCACTTTTTGTTTCACTTTACCTCCTTTTTTTTTTTTATTATCCTCTCCTTACTTGCATATCTGTAACTCTCTTTACTTGCATGTCTGTAGTTTGCATGGTATGACTGTGAGTTAAGACTGTGTTTGCATGGTTTGTAAGCGTTCTTATTTTACTTCTTTTCATCTTTCACCCCTTTCCTATTCTCTCCGACTATTTTTCTGACTTGTCGGCAGTGGCCGGCGGATGATGATGGTGAGTCTTTTTTCTCTTTTTCTGAATGAATGTTAACCCATGAGTGATAGGTGTTGCTACTTACTTAACCCCTTATTTTCTTCTCTTAACCCCCTACTCTTTCCTTTCTCTCGGGCTAACCTTAGAGTGGATCTTAAGGTCTTTGTTAGCCTTAGCTTCTGTAGATCTGTAGAACTCTTTTCTCTTTAACAGAAACTTTCTCACTCTTACCTAGTTTACTGTACTTAACTTCTCATTCATTTCTCCAAGCATCGACTCCATAGTCCTCTTCAAGTTCATCAAATTCTCAACATCATCACCATTCATCATAGGCCATAGCACTGATAGTCATAACCGCATCGATTGCTTTGCTTGGGTCATTTGCTCCACCAATCGTTCTTGTACCTTCCTCCTTTACTTTCGGGCGCACGGCCATCCTCACTTGCTCCTCATTTTCCTTAGGGCGCACGGCCATCTTCACTCTCCCCTCTGAATTACCTTCTTCCTCTCCCATCGCACACGATCCAGTTGAAAACCAGAGAAACAAGAAAAAACTAAATATATACAAATTATCTAAATACCTTAAACTTTTAACTACAAATTATTTACACAACCTAAATATTTTAACTTTCAGCAGAAACCATGAATACCAACAAGTAAATTTTCACCAATCAAAACTTAACCTATACCAACTTAAATACTTAAAAAAAAATAATTAGATTCCCTAAAATTACTAGTTTACACTTAAACTTATTCAATAAGGATCAAAATATTGAATTCACAAAAACAATACAAAAGCAATTACTATAATCTTAACTTTAAACATTAAACCAACACAATTGCAGAATCTAATTGGGCGCCACTTAAGCAATATATATATATATATATATATATATATATATATATATATATGATGCAAATCCACAAGGAAAAAGAAAAAATTATTCCAAGGCCTTTCGTGTATTCAGAAGTACATCTCGTCAGGGAATGACGAGGTGTACTTCTGAATACACGAAATGCCTTGAAATCATTTTTCTTTTTCCTTGTGGGTATCCATCATTCATTCATTTCACGTGTTTAATTGTGAAATTATCCCATATATATATATATATATATATATATATATATATATTATATATATATATATATATACAGGGTGCGGCAAAAGTAACGCCCTTTTAATAATTGTATCTTTATAGCTTTATACAGTATAATTTTTTAGTTTTATATTGTATCATTTTGTTTCTTTTATTTTTACAGAAATTCTGAATAAATATGGCCTTGCGATTGACGAGAGAACAAAGAGTGAAAGCAGTTAAACATTATTACCAAAACAATAACAATGGAGCTAAAGCCGCTCGTTTGTTATCAGAAGAATTTAACATTCGACAAGTGCAGAGCCGCAATATCACAAGTCTAATTAGGAAATTTGAAAGAACCGGAAGCGTAAGTGATGCTACAAGATCAGGGAGGCCAGTTTCAGCAACAACCTTAGAAAAGTCCGATGAATTAAGAGAATCATTGTTGCACACTCCTCAAAAATCCAGTAGACGTCTTTCTACAGAGTTGGGTATCAGTGACAGAAGTGTCCGTAGACTCTTAAAGAAGAACAAGATGAAGCCTTATATCCCTCGCGTGTTACAGAGCTTGCATGATGGAGATGCAGATAGACGATTAGAGTTTTGCGAAAATTTCCTGAATAAAGTCAATGAAGATGAGACCTTTCTTGATAAGATATGGTGGTCAGATGAGGCAACATTCAAATTGAACGGGCATATCAATCGCCATAATTGTGTGTACTGGAGCGATGTTAACCCACATGTTATCTTGGAAAAAGACGTTAACCTACCAGGAGTGACAGTTTGGGCAGCCATCTCTTCCATGGGAATAATAGGCCCGATATTCTTTGATAGTACTGTTAATCAAGATAATTATTTACAAATGCTGCAAACTGAATTCTGGCCGAGGGTTAGAAATCAGAATGGAATTTACTTTCAACAGGATGGTGCGCCACCCCACTATGGGTTACTCGTTAGGGAATGGTTAAATTTAAATTTCGAAGGGAGGTGGATAGGACGACGTGGAGCAATTGAGTGGCCAGCACGATCGCCAGACCTAACACCACCTGACTTTTTCTTGTGGGGTGTACTGAAAGATCTTGTTTACAAGGGTCAAACCGAAAACACTTCCTGAATTAAGACAAACAATTCGTGAAAAATTTACTACAATTAACGTAGAAATGTGTCAAAAGGTTTGTAGAAGTGTTGCTGGTAGGGTTCAGTGTTGTATTGAACACCAAGGGGAGCATTTTGAACATGATCATTAGGTTAGTAAATACTATGTATGTAGAGTACATTCTTTTAAGGTGTATTTGAGCCAACCACAAAATTAATTAAATTCCAGTTATTTTTTAGTTTTTACTGAGAAAGTACTTATTATTTTTCTTAAAATGCTGTATTTTTCTTAAAAACCTTATTATTTCTCTTAAAATGCTGTAATTGATATATTTCCTTCAATAAAAGAGAATAAACTAAAGAGGGCGTTATTTTTGCCGCACCCGTATATATATATATATATATATATATATATATATATATATATATATATATATATATATATATATCACTGGATATTTGAGTTGGCCATTAAAATTTATCATTTTTCCATTTTTCTGATTTTTCCATTTTCTTTTACTAGCTTAATCAGCAATTTAACTTGTTTGGGTGTATGAAAAGATTTTAATGGTTTTAACAGACCGATATAGGTCGATATTGGTATACGACTAAATCATAGAAGTATACCCTTTTGCAAAGCTTAGGACTTACTCCATACGCTAGATGATGAGTATGTAATATTCACTTGGCGAGATAATGCCCTGAATAATGGAAAAAATCGGTCGTTTCGTATCTTTTTATGTACCATTATTATAGAAATAATCTTTATGGTTATGCTGTCACTGACTAAAACGTCTATGTTCAATCTTTTGTATGAAATTTTATATATATATATATATATATTATATATATATATATATATATTTCAACTGCAAAGAACACGCAGTATAATTAACGTAAAGAACGACGCTTGTATAGGAGAACATTCCGCGCAAGATGAGGAGGGAGAACGAACAAATGAAAAAATGAGGTTACCTCATTTTTTCATTTGTTCGTTCTCCCTCCTCATCTTGCGCGGAATGTTCTCCTATACAAGCGTCGTTCTTTACGTTAATTATACTGCGTGTTCTTTGCAGTTGAAATGTATATATAGTTGCGGCATGCGGGAGGTGCCCCCCTCGGGGCATTGGTTTCTGCCCGTATGTAGGAGAATTACGACTTCTGATCGAGTGAGGACCATGGTGTAGTGGTTATCATATCTGACCGGCAATCGGAAGATCCCGGGTTCGATTCCCGGGTGGTTACCTCATTTTTTCATTTGTTCGTTCTCCCTCCTCATCTTGCGCGGAATGTTCTCCTATACAAGCGTCGTTCTTTACGTTTATATATATATATATATCTCACAATGTAAATGTGGGTCGACTAGATCAGTGGTCGGCAACCTCTGACCCCCGGGTCAATTTTAGTATATAGTATATATAAAATAATAAATATTATTACATGAAGAGTGTTTTTTATTTAAAATGTCCCGAAAATGGTGTATTTTCATTTAAATTTTGAACACTGACCCATTATCAAATTACCAATAAATCAAAATGAACCAGTTTCAGAAAAGGTTGCCTACCACTGAAATAGTTATTGGTAGTCTTTCATATCGGCCTATACTTAAATAGCCTTTTCTAACTTCCTGAATAAAGTTTCCTTAATTGAAAGAAATGCATTCAAGAAATCAGAAAAGGTAACTAAATATTTTATTATTATTATTATTATTATTATTGTTATTATTATTATTATTATAATTATAATTATCATTATCATCATCATCAAATGTTCCACGAGTTAAAAATACTCAAACTAAGAGAAATCTAGAAACTAAATATTGCATCATATGTATCAAATCGTCCATAAACTGCACCAGAAATCATCCAAAACAAAATATTAACTTCTAAAATACAACACTGATTTAATACAAGACAATGAGACAGTACAATTGCCCGCATATGTAATGTTCTTCACCTCACAGGCGACTCCGTACATATGGCAACGCCACAGTGTTAGTCAAGGTACCCCAACTGGGGGAAGGTGTGGTGGACGGGGGACAACCGAGTCCAACAACACATAACACAGACATATACAGGGTGTTTATAAAGTCCCTATCTATTTCAATGAAAACGTAGCAAAAAGGGTAAAATTCAATAAAAATATAATAGAAGGCATACATTTAATGAATACTTAAGCATATGATTCTACATGAGCACCATCAGTATCTCTACAGAGTTCGAATCTCTCAGCAGCATTGCGGAACACATTTTGGAGGAGGCAGGGGTTATTTTTGTAACTGCTGTTACGATATGAGCACGTAAATGTTCCAGCTTCATTCAGATGGCATTTTAAACACCGTCGTCTTTCAACAAGATGGGGCACCTTGTCATTAAGCAAACATTGTTCGGGAGTACCTAAATGAACGATTTCCAAATCGGTGGATCGGACGTGGAGGCAAGAGGCCCTGGGCGGCTCGATCTCCTGACCTAACGCCCTTGGATTTCTTCGCATGGGGCTTTATCAAATCAAACGTCTATCAAACGAGGGTTACAGATCTGCAAGATTTACGTGCTCGTATCGTAACAGCAGTTACAAAAATAACCCCTGTCATGCCCCAAAATGTGTTCCGCAATGCTGCTGACAGATTCGAACTCTGTAGAGATACTGATGGTGCTCATGTAGAATCATATGCTTAAGTATTCATTAAATGTATGCCTTCTATTATATTGTTATTGAATTTTACCCTTTTTGCTACGTTTTCACTGAAATCGATAGGGACTTCATAAACACCCTATATATCTAAACGACAATTGAATATAATGTCATTGACATACAGGTAATTATAATGTAATGTCTGTGTTCATAAAGATAAACAATTAACATGATCGTGAACATCGTTGAACTCCATGTAGTTTACTAGTCTTATACAGTAATAAGGTTCCATTATGATTACTGCAAATCTATATGAACAGCTACTAAAATAGAACTTTTTATATACTAGTGAATGCCAAATGTTCACCTGCAGAAATTTTCGCTTTTTTTGCGTCGGCTACGGTTTACGCGAAAATATCCAGCAGGCAAAAATTTGACAATTTAAACTAATCTTTGGAAGATAGTAAGAAAATAAAACTTTGATCATTAAAATACGCTATTTGAAAAGTAAATTCAGTATATTGTAATAAAACATTGTAAAGTAAAAGCAGTAAAAACATTTTAAATTATACTGTATTATTACCGTATAACAAGAATGTCATGACTGCCGCTAATTTCCCAACCCTTCCGAATGGTCTCCCTCATTTTGTGTAGGTTATCCCATGCAGACACAATCCATTTAGCATGAATAGGTTTCAGTGTAGAGAGCGTCAAATCTTATCGATGACACCTTTCTACTCTTTGAAGTTGCTAACCACGACCCTCTTTTTATTAACTATCTCAATTCCCAGCATCAAATCACCAAATTCATTAAAGAAAACGAATGTAACAACACCCTACCCTTCTTAGATATAACAATAACAAAACAAAATAATAAATTCAGCACTTCCATATATCGTAAACCTACATATACAGACCTAGATACAAACCACTTAAGCCACACACCGTTACTATATAAAATTAACAGCATTAAAATCTTAATCCATCGTGCTTGTCAACTTTGTTCCTCCTACTTATCCTTCCACAACGAAATCGAATTCGTTCACAGTTTCTGCATTAGTAATTCTTTCCCAAAACATATACTACATTCTCTAAATAGAAATTTTCTCAATAACATTTATCAGCTCTCCTTAAAGTTCCCACTGTTAAAAAAGATATACATTACTTTTCTTCTCCCTACTACGACTATATTAGTTACAAAATACAATCAGAACTTCACCACCTACTCAACCCACTTTACCCTCAATTTAGTCATCAATTTGTATTCACCAATAATAATAGCATTAATTCGTATCTCATCCATAAAGAAAAAAACCCAGCCCCTTGTCTCATCACTACTGTTTCATTTGTACTCACTGCAATACGAGCTATATTGGCAGCACCATTCGCCAACATCAAACAAGAGTGGACGAACATCGTATCATTTCTACCCAACGAAATCATCAATAAGAGATCATTGACACCTCCACAATCACCCACTGCTCCCCAACAATTTCAAAATTATCAATTCAGCATACCAATCAACCGACCTCAGCATCCTTGGATCCCTATATATCTTTAGTACAAAACCCTGGTGTTAATAACACAATGGATTGGTGCTCTATTAAACATAACCAATCAATCAAGCAGTACAAAACCTACTCTGAACGACTATAGTTCTTAGCTCTATACATTCTATATAATTTTAACTTTAAGTTATTATCATAGGACTGCACAAATATTTTGGTATAAAATCTTTTACTATATTTGTACACTTTTTTTTTTTTTCTTAGCAATGATGATGGAAATCGAATTTCTGAAACGTTTGACTAATAAACATGTACCACCTTCTAATCCATCTATTTCTTAATATATATATATATATATATATGTATAGAAACGACGTAAGTATAGAGGAGTGTTCTGCACACGAGGAAGAGAAATAACGAACAAATGAAAAATGAGGTGACCGCCCGGGAATCGAACCCAGGATCTTACGATTGCCGGTCAGATATGCTACCACTACACCACGGGCCTCGATCAGTCAGAAGTCGTAATTCTCCTACATAGGGCAGAAACCAATGCCTTGAGAGGGCACCCTCGCAAATCGTGAATATGTACATTTAACTGCAATGACCACGCAGTATATTAATGTATAGAAACGACGTAAGTATAGAGGAGTGTTCTGCACACGAGGAAGAGAAATAACGGACAAATGAAAAATGAGGAGACCGCCGGAAGATCATGGGTTCGATTCCCGGGCGGTCACCTCATTTTTCATTTGTTCGTTATTTCTCTTCCTCGTGTGCAGAACACTCCTCTATACTTACGTCGTTTCTATACATTAATATACTGCGTGGTCATTGCAGTTAAATGTGTGTGTATATATATATATATATATATATATATATATATATATATATATATGGGAATGAACTCAGAATGGTCTCCTGAGGTTTTTTATGATACACACAGACCGCGCATGGAACAAGGAACTCTTCTGGGATAATTAAATCCACTATAGTCCGAATAAGTAATGGTAAATGACAAATACCATAGTTTTTCTTTTTCATGATGTTAGCCCGACGTGGGCAACGGGTCACTCGCAAAGAGGTCCCATAAATATAGCTTCCCTCATCAGCTATCTGCAAAGCAGACAGGATCCAGCTTTGGGACATGGATCTAGGGTTTAAAGCAGCCTAGTCCTGCTACATTTAGAACCTCAATATAAGCAAAAGACTCGCTGCCTTCACATCAGATTGAATACATCAAAGAAAAAGGGGTAACTATTATATTTTTAGCCATAAACCAAAACTTAAACCTCAACTGGCAGAATTCTAGCAGGGCTAGGCTGCTTTAAACCCTAGATCCATGTCCCAAAGCTGGATCCTGTTTGCTTTGCAGATAGCTGGTGAGGGAAGCTATATTTATGGGACCTCTTTACGAGTGACCCGTTGCCCACGTCGGGCTAACATCATGAAAAAGAAAAACTATGGTATTTGTCATTTACCATTACTTATTCGGACTATAGTGAATTTAATTATCCCAGAAGAGTTCCTTGTTCCATGCACGGTCTGTGTTTATCATATATATATATATATATATATATAAGGAATCTTATTATTACTGCTAACATTCTCTACCCAGACATGACAAATCTGGGTTTTCTGAGTTTCATTTGTTAACACACCAGAAAATAAATTGAATTGTAGCCTAAAATAATTATAGATTATAGGTATATAAAATCCGGGGATGGGACACTTCAGCGCCGCCACTTCAGCGCCGACGTTTCAGCGGCGCCATTTCAGCGCTATGCCACTTCAGCGCCAGACTATTCAGCGACGGGCCCTTTCAGCGCCGGTCATTTTCTCTGTTGTTTTTATTGACTATACTTGTTTTGACTTTACTTGTTTTATTAACATTACTTGTTGTTATTAACTTTGTATAATGTTGGTTTGGTTTTGGTTATGGTACTTTATTTTCCTTCCATTATAAAAAAAAATTAGTGTTGGGATTAGGTTAGGTTAGGTTTGGTTAGGTTAGGTTAGGTTAGGTTAAAAACATCCCGCCGCAGGCGTTAGCCGTAGTTAGCCGGCTTCAAGTTAGGTTAGGTTAGGTTAGGTTAAGAATATTTATTCATATAACTAATGATGTAATTTCAGAATATTTTGCTCCCAACACTTATATCATTTTTCCTTTTTTTATTTCAGAATTTGTGAAGCCTTTATTTTCCTTCCATTATAAAAAAAAATTAGTACCTGCACATAAAATAAAAAAATTGAATTAATTATTTTCATTAGATATATCGATCCTTAGCCTGCACATTTTATTGAGTTGTCTTGAAACTATTGTGGCGGGCGCTGAAAGGGCCCGTCGCTGAATAGTCTGGCGCTGAAGTGGCCTGGCGCTGAAATGGCGGCGCTGAAACGTCGGCGCTGAAGTGGCGGCGCTGAATCGTACGCTACCCATAAAATCCTCATCATTATTACTATTACAATATACATGCCGCAAGACGTATAGCTTTTGATATCTTCAATAGATGAAAGACCTGTTTCTTGCTAGACAATAATTTATCTACTCGTGACGAGAGATGTTGACACGAAAAGTTTCTATTCACGTGTCCAGAGAGTGGAACAAACACTTTCACAAAATCAGTTGAAAAAATAAGAAGTACATGTTAAGAAATTTTACCACATACACACACACATACACACACACACATTTCCGCATATTTAGTTATTTATTCAACTATCATTAGCCTTCGATTCTATAGGTAAGGCAACTTTCTGAGTTTCTGGCCACTGTATAATGTTTGAGTCTAAGGCTATGATTGGATTACAGTTCCTCAAAAAGGTTCTTCATAATTTTGAAGCTGTACAAAATAGGTCTACCCAACTAATTAAATTATTAAGGACTCAGTTTAGAGTTAAAGTTTTTTATTGCGAATATAATCTACGCATAGCATTTTGTTTAGATTAATATATCTAGAGATCGTTTAGATACTAATTACTGAATAGGGCCAGTAGCCTTAGATCATGCTGGCCTGAAAACTTATCTTAGACTGTGTAATCTGTTTTTAATAGGATAAAACTAATTTTTCCAGACACATGGGTATTAAAGTTCACGAGGCCTAACATTTCTTAAGCCTATCAAAGGATGTAAATCCCCTTCAGTAGGCTTGGATTGCGACGTCTATGTAAACTGGCCTAGGTTTTCGGTAATGCAGTAGCCTATCTTAGTCCAATAATTAAGCTTTTAAGTACACACACACACACACACACACACACACACACACACACACACATATATATATATATATATATATATATATATATATATATATATATATATATATATATATAACGTCTACGGGCATAGATGAAATAGACGAGCTGTTCATTCGAGATAACCTGTAAATTTTGATTCTGTGCACTCAGATGAATATGATATGTTGCACTCAGATGAAGGGACGAGATGTTCTCTTGCACTCTCTGCAGCAGATAACCATGTACACCCCGGTTCATCTGGTATTGTACTGAGACAAGCATCTAATCTTCTTTTTGAAAACTTCAATTTTGACTGCTACAACGACCCTGAGAAACGCACATTTAAGTCTCTCAAAAATTATATGATCAAAATAAAATTTCGGAGGATGATTACGACTAAATACACTGTACCGTCACCTCCCCAGACACTCTTTACGGCCCCCCTAAAATACACATACCAAATTTACCCATTAAACCTATCCTTTTTGCCTACATCACCCATAATTTCCACCTAACAAAATTCCTAATTCTCCCCCCACCTCCACCCTAACCCCTAATGCAGAATGAATATTCCATCCCTATTTCCTACGAATTCGTCAAAGAAATACTGACAATGAACAATTCAAACAACCTCCATATGCACAGCTTTGACATAGTATTCCTCTACAACAACGTGCCAACTAGAGAAGCCATCGACATTTGCATCAACAATTTATTTTCCCTAATCAGAACACAGCCTTCAACTTAACGAAACAAGAATTTACCAAACTGCTAACCCTTGCCACTTCAGACACCTACTTCTTTTCAAATTTACCAACAAACCTTTAACTGTTTGGTGTCAGATCGAAATTTAAGGCACACTTGCTTATTTATTTCAATGTTTTGTATGAAAAATGAAGATGAATAAGTTTATTGGTAGACCATTATCGAAATGCCTAATATTAATAATACAATGACAAATCACATACTAAGGATAGAAATATATACAATTAATGAGAAATAATACAGTACTTTCGAAGTTGTGTGAAGCTACAACCAGTAGTTTTCATATCATAAATTCCATAGTTTAGAAGACGTACGGTAGGATTGTTAATAGCTTGAATAATCTGGGTGGTTGATTTTTTAATTCGTTGCATTAGACTGTATATAGATACACAGATCAGTTGAGCGGGACCTTTTAATACCAAACTCAATTACTTCATAAGTTATTATTTAAGTGGCGTAGTTATAAGAACTTCTCTACTATTTTCGAGAAACGTGAGGCGATGTAAATGACAGGAAACTACATGGCTGAAATATACGTCTATAAAGGAAGATATCGATATTTGAATTTACGAAATATAAATTGCATGCATTCGCGTTCATCCTAGTCTTTTGAAAAGGACTGATATATATATATATATATATATATATATATATGAATGATAATATTTGTTGTTCATGATGATTGTTATCACGTTACTATACTATACGAATGGATTGAAATATATTAGCCTCCCCGTACATTAGATAAATGAAATTAAAATTAATTTATCTAATAGTTTCTGGATCTATTTCGTAATACAAAATATTAGAACAAGGCAAAATTTGTTTATGAGTTGACTGTATTTTTTATTTTGTGTGGTATCGTTATTAATATATTACGCCAAAACGATGAGATCATGGACGACGTTAAAGAAGTCTTTGCTATTTTGTCTTACACTACAGTTCTTATATACAAAATATATACGTTGTTTACATTTACTAGTATACATATATACATATTTATATCAGCAAAAGCTGGTGTTCCAGAAATGGATCTTCTGCACGAATGCTCCCGCACGTTTTTTTTGTTTGTCTCATGGAAGACCATGAAAGATCCCCACAGGGGGGATTTTTTCCCGCGAAGAATGGGTAGGATGATTTTTTTTATTTTAAAGGAAGGCGAGGCTGAATCTATTTTTTAATTTTTTAAATTACATTTTTTTCCCCACACACAAGGATGAGGCGGGCCCCTCAAAGGGCCCCTCAAGGGGCAAGTTCCCTTCATTAAGATCTGTGATGCCCCATAAATTGGTTAGGAACTTAAGGAAGGGGCCCCTTATGACGGAGGCGAAGGCCTCCAAGGGGCCCCTCCAGGGGTAAGTTTCAAAGCACTCCAAATTCCTTTACCCAAACGCAGCTATACTACTATATTTATTAATTCATACAATATTATACTAATGTTTGTGAAATGACGTTGATGGGCCAAACCAAGGTGTTGACATAGTTACTGGCATGATCTATGTTCATACCATATTTCTCCACCGTATGACGAACACCGACTCTGAAAATGAATCCAGCTCAAGATAAAATTGCACAGCGAGGCCGGATAATTAATTTGTATGCGGGAAGGAGGCCTCTCTGTAGCTGATATAGCCATGGAACTGGGAATTTCGAAGTATGCTGTTCGACGCTGGGTGCAGCGGTGGCAGGAGACTGGGAATCTGCTAGATCGTCCGAAGTGTGGGGCACGAAGAAAGACCACCCCAGAAGAAGACTGGAGAATAATCAACGAAGTGCAGAACGATCCTATCAACGACGCAGTTGCCATCTGGGAGCCACTACATATGGGCGTGTCAGTGGACACCGTAAGGAGACGGTTGCATGAAGCAGGATATCACCACCGTACTCCTGCCAAAAAAGAGAGGATTGAGGAACGACATCGTCAGGCCAGGCTCTCGTTTGCTCGCCAGCATATAAATGATGATCTCGTATACTGGAGCAGAGTTTTCTTCTCTGATGAGAAGACGTTTGCGTCTACAACTCACGGCCGTCTTCGATGTTGACAGGACAACACGATATATGCCCGCCAAAATATTTACGAAGTGGCACGGAGTGGGCACGTGACGGCGAATGTGTGGGGATGGATGCACCTGTAAGGACAAGAAGAGCTGACTGAGATCCACGGGAGGTTTACCTCAGATCAATTTATAGAGATCATGGAGGAGGTGATGCTGCCCTATCCTGAGCAGATTATCTTTATGCAGGTATGTTGTATTTGTGTGTTATAGAATAAGATTTATGTATTACACATATTTGTATGTCCAGTTTCCACATTTACATGGGACGAGTAATGGTCATAAAATTGTTCTTTAACTCTTTCAGTACTATGACAAAACTTTACGGTTTTATTCTGGATGACTGGAGACTGTATTATTTGTATAACGGCGCACAATTACAGTTAGCTGAGAGAAACCCCTAATACATAGGGGTCAAAACCTATCTCGAATGTGGTTTACTGATGAAGCGTATGGATGAGATATAATTTTACTTTCAATATTTAAAATCTATTTGCAGGACAACTCTCCCATCCACACCGCCACGATTGTTAGAAGGTGGTTCGAGGAGCAGCGAAATCTAGAAATACTGGACTGGCCTAGTAAAGGATGTGACCTCAACCCCATTGAGAACGTGTGGGGGAATGTGGTGAACTCGTGGGAGCCTGGGCAGGAACGGACCAGCCGCCAGCTGCTGGATCACACTATGGATGAGTGGGAGATGTTCCGAAGGAACCCACACATACATAACTATTTTGCATCTATGCCACACAGATTACAAGATGTAATGGACAATAATGGGGGATGGACCAAATACTAACTATGAACCGGGTATAGCTGTGCCATTTATGTTAATCTATGGCAAATTGTGAGCATTTTGTATGATAAACTATTTAGTAAAACATTCTCAATCATTGCTTATTCGATGCAATAAAGAATTGGTGTTTTATTTTATATATTTATTCCTTGTTAAGATCTAATAATATCTCCACATTGATAATGCAACAGGAAATCTGGAAAACATTAATGAGTTTATCTGTCCATCGTGATTAAATCATTATCTCTCCACATTGATAATACAACTACAATCTAGAAAACACTATTAATATAATAGGCATCAGCCACAAACCGGTGATGATATCATGTTTTATGCAACCGTCACCTTACGGTTTTTACTGACACGCCCATATGTAATCTTTCCTGGACGGCGACAACAAGTAACCATGTCAACACCACGGTTTTTGCCCATCAATGTAATTTCACAAACATTAGTATAATATTGTATGAATTTATAATTACATATAAATATGTTTATGCTAGTATAACCGTGGATTATTCTTATGTGATCTTGATAATCAGTTACTGTTACTCAGATGGAAACTGTTAACAAGTTCTTCGTGTAACAGTCGCTAAGCCATTTCCCACTAACTCTCTCTGCCCGTCTACCTCGCTCTCTCTCACACTGTCTCAATCTTTTTTTCGCTCAATGTCAATACATATACAATATACAGGGTGTACATAAGGTCAGGATCTATTTTTGTGAAGCACTTGGAAATTATATGGAATTCAATCATAAAATGATAAAGTGGTAACATTTATTAAATAATTAAGAGTAGGATTCGACGTGACGCCCATCAGTATCCCTGCACAGCTCAAATCGTTCCGCAGCATTTCTAAACACATTCTGGAGCATTTGCGGGGTTATGTTATCTGCAGCAGTTCGTATACGTGTACGTAAGTTTTCAAGACTCGTAATCTTCGTCTGATAGACGTGCGATTTGATAAAGCCCCATGCAAAGAAATCTAAAGGGGTTAAATCTGGTGATCTCGCTGGCCAAGGTCTGTTGCTTCCGCGTCCGATCCAGCGATTTGGAAAACGTTCATTTAGATAATCCTGAACAATTTTGGCATAGTGACAAAGAGCACCATCATGTTGATAGACGACGGTACTAACAATCCTTTCCCCGTCGTCTATCAACATGATGGTGCTCCTTGTCACTATGCCAAAATTGTTCAGGATTATCTAAATGGACGTTTTCCAAATCGCTGGATCGGACGCGGAAGCAACAAAAGACCTTGGCCAGCGAGATCACCAGATTTAACCCCTTTAGATTTCTTTGCATGGGGCTTTATCAAATCGCACGTCTATCAGACGAAGATTACGAGTCTTGAAAATTTACGTACACGTATACGAACTGCTGCAGATAACATAACCCCGCAAATGCTCCAGAATGTGTTTAGAAATGCTGCGGAACGATTTGAGCTGTGCAGCGATACTGATGGGCGTCTCGTCGAATCCTACTCTTAATTATTTAATAAATGTTACCACTTTATCATTTTATGATTGAATTCCATATAATTTCCAAGTGCTTCACAAAAATAGATCCTGACTTTATGTACACCCTGTATATAATCGTGTAGATTCGTAAGTTAGTAAAGGTTTAAAGCTGCACACGGATTCTACAAACAGCTTTATTAGTACTGTTACACAATGATTTAATATACGTGAGGCTGGGGGGTGGGGAAGGGAAAAGAGGGAGTGTGAAGGATGGTTGTGTAATGTCTATTTTTGGTTCAAATTCGTTAGTATATAAAAAGTTGCATTGTGTTATCTGTTCATATAGACTTGCAGTAATCATAATATAACCTTATTACTGTATAGGACTAATAAACTTGGAGTTGAACGCTGTTCACGATCATATTAGTCGTTTATCTTTATGAACACAGCCATTACATTATAATTAGGGCCGTTCAAAATTACGTAACGCTATTTTTGCTAAAACTTGACACCCCAGATCCCCCAGGAACGTTCTGTAACGCTAGACAAGGCACTCCCTAAGATGTTACTTAACACTTTCCCCACCCCACACCCCACACGTTACGGGACATTACAGGGGGAAGGGTGAGGTTTTAGCAAAAATAGCGTTACGTAATTTTTGAACGACGTCTTACCTGTCTGTCAATGTTATATACTGTTGGACTCGGTTGTCCTCCCTCCACCCCAAATTCCCCCAGTTGGGGTTCCTTGACTATCGCTGCGGCGTCGCCTCATGTCCGGAGTCGCCAGTGAGGCTAGGGACATTACATATGCGGGCAACTGCATATCAGAAAGCCGAATTATACTCTAGATCGTGCGACTCGATCCTTATCCTCAACTGGTCCAAACCTTTGAAATTCACTTGATCAAGAGATAAAACAATGTTGAACATTAAAAATCTTACAAAGGAAACAAAGAAAAATTCATCAACTCATATAAGCCATAATTCTGTAAACCCTGTATTATTTGAATAACAAAATTAAACTACATACTTTTGTTTCCATATTTATTTCCATATTTCTATAAAGCTAATCAGAAATAATAATAACCGGTAAAACAAAGCCAAATATGAGCAAGGTCAAGGTATTTAAGGTTGTTAAAATACTCATTGAGCAAGGTAATTAATATTTCGATAATTTAATTATATAATATTCAGTTATGTGATGTATAGTCTTGTTATATTTATATAATAATAATTGTTATATTAATAATTAGTAATTAATGTCAATATTGATAATAATATTTAATTCTATGATGTATAGTCTTATTACACTTATATTTAATTATATTAATAATTGATTGTTAATGTTAATAACACTGTACAACAAATTTTCGGTTCAGAAAAAAAACGGGAATAACATTCGGTCATTCTTAATATTTCGAGTGTGCTGATTCCAAATCTGAAAATAGTTTTTTTTATCACGTCACGTTTTTTTGTAATGACTGCTTAAAATCTTCATATCAAAAAATAAGAATATATTGATAAACAGATAGGCTTTATCATATGGAACAATTTAATTATTGCTATACTTCAACATATATGCACAAAATTAACCTAAAACTCTCGTATTATACTGTTTTCAACTCATTATTTGTATTTATGCTGGCGTTTGTGTGATGCTTCTGGTTGGTCAAGCTTTAAATTCCAGCAGAAATCGGCCAGCATAGCAGGACTCCACTTCCCTTTGTACCGACTCTCCATTGTGGCTATATCCTGATGGAATCTCTCCCCGTGTTCATCGCTAACAGCAGATGCATTTTCCGGAAAGAACGAGAGATGTGAATGCAAAAAATGAATTTTCAATGATATCTTACATCCGAGACGTTGGTATGAGTTGATAAGTTGATCCACAAGTGCAGCATAGTTGTCGTATTTAGCCTTTCCTAGTAGACCGCTGCACACGTTTTTGAATGCACGCCAGGCTGCCAACCCAGCCTCATCCATCACCGCTTCAAAGTGTTCGTTTAGCACGAGTTGGCGAATTTGAGGGCCGATGAATATGCCTTCTTTAATCTTGGCATCACTTATTTTTGGGAATTTTTCCTTTAGATATTTGAAGGCAGGCTTATCCTGTTTCAACGCCTTTGCAAATTGTTTCATCGGCCCTAGTTTTATGTGAAGTGGCGGCAAGATAACCTTTTCCTTTCGTACTAGTGGTTCGTGAATAACATTGTGAGATCCAGGTGAGGAATTGTCTCGCGGCGGCCATACTGAGCGTGTGTAGTGTTCAGACCTTGCTCGGCTATCCCACTTGCATAGGAAACACGTGTATTTCGTATAGCCAGTTTGCAATCCATTGAGAATAGCCACAACCTTCAAATCTGCGCAGATAAGCCATTCATGTTCATTGTATTTTATACAGTCCAGAATAAAAGCAACACTGTCATACGTTTCTCTCATACGTTTTTCTCAAGACGACTGAATGAGCGATCGGAACAGAAGGCATTGTGTTCCCATTGTGTAGCAGTACACCCTTAACACTGTACAGAGATGCATCAATGAACAATCTCCACTGATTCGGTTCATAGCACAAACCCAGAGTATCGAACAGACCATGTATATCAATGCAATAACAAAGATTGTTCTTCATTGTGAAATATCCCTGCATATCCAAGGAGCGCTTTCGGAATGCTGTAATTCGTACGTCTTCCGCCAGCAGATTCCATTCTTGTAGACGTGAGGCCAGCAGTTCACTTTGTTGCTTGGTAAGTATTAAATCACGGACCAAATCATTGAGTTCAGGCTGCGTGATGAGATTTTGTTCTTTCTTGGACTCGACTTGAGCTTCATAGCATTCGCCGTCTGATTCCGATTTGTCAGAGTCTGTGTTATCGGTCGGCATTTCAGCTGGAGGACGAGGGATGGGTATATCTGTAGAATGATGTTCCACAGGACGCATAGCAGAACGAAGATTTGGGTAGACTATAGCCTTTTTCCCTTTCCTGTTGCAACCTGTAATGTGAGACAATAGACATTGTTGACTACTTAAGATAGCATAATTGTGTAATACATTATGCAGAGCAGGATATGCTAAAATGTGCTAAAAACACCAAATTTGACGTATATTCAGAAAAATAAAAGATTCAAACCTGTGATGTTCGTTAAGCAGAAATAGCAATCAGTTGAATGGTCCAGCGGCTCTCTCCATACCATTGGGACACCGAATCCCAGACCAGGACCGGTGCCTTTGAACCATACAGATAACGAGCTTGTACATCTCACACAGCATATATGAGGCGCCCAGTGCTTGTCTTGATCACCAACTTTGCATGCGAAGTATAATTCCTAAAGCTTTTTCACATGAGAAGTCAACTTCCTTTTATACTGTTTTAACGTTAATGTCCCACAAATATAACAAAAATAGTCTGGCGAATTTTTGCACTCACTAGGCATTGTAGCATAACATCAATAAAAACCTGTAAAATAAGAAAATGATAGATCAATTTGCAATTTCACACAATATAAACGTTGTCGGTGAAATATACATAATTTGATAGCTGTTATTCAATAATGCTCACTTATAGCACCGATTTATGATAAAATATGGCTGACAATTTTGTTTTAAATGATTAATGAAGGAAATTTTTCATAAAATCAAAGTGGAAACATAGAGCCGAACACCACCACCACAGCATATGCATGACTGAACAAAATGCAAAAGATGCGTTCAGAGAACCAGTGGTTCTCAAAATGATACAATGAAATAGGGTCATTTTCATAAAATCGGTAGGTGATACAAATAAATGAGTGTTATTTTCGCAATCTACGCATATAATTAGCCATAAAAATGACGATCTCATTTTACAGTGTAATTAATATTGATAATATTAATATATTTAAATATATTACTTATATTATATTTCAGCGTCTAGTATCCAAATAAATACGAGGGCATAATCTTAACTGAATATCTATATGTAATTATGTGTGGTTATGTGAATGTGTAATCTTAGCTGAATATCCTAACTGTATGTATTTCTAAACATGTTTGTTGCTTACAACAGATAATCTCCATGTACTTCTCTCTCGTTGCCTCTATCTTTAAAGCTAATGTATGATAACTTCGCTACTCTGCCTTATCTATAAAGATTTGCCATTCAACTCTCTTCTGCTAATAAAGTATAAAATTTGCTTATTTATGGCAGTTCTTTGCTGTGCAAATACAGTATATGAAGGCATTACCACCTTATTTCTCCTAATGCATAATGAGCAAGTGACTGCGTCTATATGTATGTATATGTGTGTATGTATAGACATATGGATTTATGTATGTGTATATGTGTGCACGTATATATGCATGTGTATATATATATATAATATATATATATATATATATATACATATATACCTGCGTAGTTCCTGTCGCGACTGATGGGCTCATGAACTTGCATTAAAACATAAATAAATTATAATATTGTTTTATATTGTCTAATATATTATACAGGGTGTTCGGAAAGTCACTGTGCACTTATATTTATTTAATAGCATACAATAGTATAACATTGCATATATGATAGAGGTTATGGATGAGACCATCAGAACTTATAAAAGGTGTTGAAAGTGATGTCCTTTAACAGCAATACAGGCCTGGACCCGTCTTATTTTATTTTGAAACACCTTTGTCAGTTCTTCTTTTGAAATGGACCTTATGTACGCAGTTATTGCAGTTTTCAGGTCATCAAGGTGAGTGGACGATCTCGATTATATAAGTGCACAGTGACTTTCCGAACACCCTGTACAATCTACTGTATACATATGCTTAGGAATGCATTAACTATCGCACTAACCTATATATATATATGTGTGTGTGTGTGTGTGTTACTATACGTCACTCCCTGTATACCTCTTGTATGCCTCAAAAATGTAGCAAGGAACAAAATTATTATTATTATTATTATTATTAAGCAAAAATTAATATTTCAGGTAACGGAAGTCATTCTTTATAAAAAGAGGAGAGAAATTCTGGAATTCTGAATAATGCAAACGGCACCTAAATAATTTATTAGTAGATGTTATGCAGCTGTTCAGTGTACAGGAATTTTTCAACTTTGAATTCAAATTTAGACCTTTCGCCCCCATCTTTTATACCTTAAGTTTGTTTAGTTTTAATTATGTTAACTGCGTTTGTATACCCTTTGAGGACACGGAAGCACTGATAAAATGGATGGTTATAATTTAAGGGTGTAACACGGAATTTTAAGACCTTGAACAGAACACTAAAACTAAAGTTAGTTGATGGATCATAAACAAAAATGAACAAACGAAGAAATGCTTACGGTTCGAACTCGCGCGAATGCTTTCGAGTGTCTGACTGACTGGTCCTTTTTTTTATAGGTGTGGGATGACGCAGCGATTTTGAAATCTCCCAAGAACATCTGCGACTCACAACGACTCTCTTCCGGAGTCCCTCTCAGAACGGAAAAAGGGTCCTTTTAAAGTCATATTCGTTTGTATACACTACTAAAATGTACTATTTTAGATGGCTAAGAACAATTTTTAAAGCTATTTGGCTTCTCAGTTTAAGTTTAATTACAGCATCCTATTATCATTGCGGGACTACTTTTTTCAAAGGATGATACAGCAGTTTTGAACAAATTTCGAGAATCTGTTTTATCACAATATTAATACTATTTCTAAAGTTCTTGTTAAAAATTAAAACATAACTGAAAGGAACATTCTAGAATGTGCGTTCATCTATTTAATAAATAATTTCGGTAATAATTCAAGAACGGTTTTAGGACAACTGCACCCCCGGACAACTTTCCCCCGAAAACTGCCCCCCGGACAAGTGTCCCCATTGAACAATGGCCCATGTCCTGACATTTACTTCTTTACGTAAGGATGGGTTTACTAATAACTTGCAATAATCATGAAACTGATTGAATAGAGAGAAGAAAATAACACTAAGAATTATTGTTTTATTTATTATACACAAAATAATATCTAACATGAGAAAATCAAAGACTTAAATTACCATGATTATAATCATAGCTTACCAATGCACGACAAAGGAAAATTTAAAAAATATTATATTTAAAATATTTTAAAAATATTATATTTTAAAAAATCACTTGTGGCCTACGTCACACAGTAGCCTATTTCACACGTTGACATATTTCATACACTAAAACTGCAAGATGTGAGTTATTCCCTTCAAAAAGTCCAACACATGGCGGTTCTCGATGTCTTGTAATCCTAGCTGCTGATTCTTGTTAACGTTTTTGCTGTGATGGTGCTGGCTCTCCTGCAATCATCTGCTCCCTCTTCAACACTTAAAGAAACTACCAAATATTTGGATAGAACTGATATTAGCTTGCATGTGATTATGCCACCCTTCTAAGGAGTTGATGGTGCGAGGTAGCTCTTTGACTACACGGTCGTGCATATTCCACATGCTCACAGGGAAACGTCGAGCTCGCCTGTTATGTCGACGTTGTCTGCCGATGTATTTATCTTCGAAGTAGTCTACGACGGGATCAGCTTCAGGTGGCATATTCTGTTGCAGCATCTCGAAGGCGTCGACCACTTCATCTTCTGGGATGAATGCCAGAGCGGGTAACGTGTGGATGTTCAGGGCGAAGTCAGCATCGCTTGGTATGTTTCTTGTAATCCCTCGAACTATAGCTTGCGATATATGCTTTGCGATAAGTGGTAGAAACATCCCTTGACTCTTGCGTTGGGGAAAACCTCTTCATTGGCGTTCCTGGCACTTGTTCATAATCGATGAGTATGGTCTCTGGGTTCAGCACAGGGTTGATGGTGAGGAGTTGATGGATGCCTTGATATGATAACCTATATATATATATATACTATACAGGGTGATGCATAAATGTGTTTCATAAATCGCAGTGTGTATTCTTGAGACAAAAATAAAGACAATAAAGACCATATAAACATAGGTCGAGAAACCCTTAGGTTTCGAGTATATCACGCGACAGAAAAATGAAACTCATGGAGATTTTTTTCATTTTATGCAAATACACAGTTTGATAAATTTGTTTCATTAAAATAAATGTTCAAAATTCTTTCCTACTTCTTAAATCCTCTTGATTATTACTTGTGGGGTAAGTTAAAAAGCCTAGTTTATATTACAGAAGCCCGGTCACGTGATGAATTGTGGCAACGAGTTCGAGACAATTGTGAAACGATCCGCAATACTCCAAGAATTTTTGAGTGTCAGACACTGACTGAATGGGGCCAGGGCCTATGGCCTTCTTGTTTTAGTCTCGGCACTAGGACCATTCCTAGCCTTGTAGAGTTGTTTTGAAAAGTATTGCATACACTGCAGTGATGTCATTAGAATTTATTTATTATTAACAAATTACGATGGTCGGTACGAAAGTAATGCCTCTCATTTTTCAGTTCGTAAATCAAATAAAAGGCATTACTTTTGTACCGCCCCACGTATTTCTATGTATAAAATCCTTAAAGACTTCTTCCCCCGAGTTTTTTATGATACACACAGACAGTGCATGGAACAAGGAACTCTTCTGGGATAATTAAATCCACTATAGTCCGAATAAGTAATGGTAAATGACAAATACCATAGTTTTTCTTTTTCATGATGCTAGCCCGACGTGGGCAACGGGTCACTCGCAAAGAGGTCCCACAAATATAGCTTCCCTCACCAGCTATCTGCAAAGCAGACAGATTCCAGCTTTGGGACATGGATCTAGGGTTTAAAGCAGCCTAGCCCTGCTACATTTAGAACCTCAATATAAGCAAAAGACTCGCTGCCTTCACGTCAGATTGAATAAATCAAAGAAAAAGGGGTAACTATTATATTTTTAGCCAAAAACAAAAACTTAAACCTCAACTGGCAGAATTGAGCGTCCACTTTTCAAGGCACATAACATGTTCGTTTCAAGATGGGAATAAACTCAGAATGGTCCCCTGAGTTTTTTATGATACACACAGACAGTGCATGGAACAAGGAACTCTTCTTGGATAATTAAATCCACTATAGTCCGAATAAGTAATGGTAAATGACAAATACCACTCTTTGCGAGTGACCCGTTGCCCACGTCGGGCTAGCATCATGAAAAAGAAAAACTATGGTATTTGTCATTTACCATTACTTATTAGGACTATAGTGGATTTAATTATCCCAGAAGAGTTCCTTGTTCCATGCACTGTCTGTGTGTATCATATATATATATATATATGTGTGTGTGTGTGTGTGTGGATGACATCATACTCTTCAAATCTGTCTTTGGCATAACAATCATATTACATCATCGGAAGTCGAACACCCGACCTCATTCTTTATAGTACAATAATTCGTTTATGCACCATCGTGAGTCGAAACTCGAACCTCAATCTTTATAGGACAATAAATAATTCGGTTATGCACCATCGATGTAATTGTTAAAATGCATATTATTGTCTTACATGCGGATACTCCAGAGAAGCCCCAATGTTCTTACCTCTGGAATTTTATACTGTGTCAGCTAAGATTTCCTCCTGTCTGGCTATTTCTCACTTGTCCGCAGGTAAGTTCTTTATGGCCTCTACACTCTACACCCGTTGAAGCTGGAGTTATTGACACACCAATAAGCTATTCAGGGCCTCCACTGATTCTGCCTTAAAATAGAATTATATTTGTAATTATCTGCGCCATGAAATAATTACCCCACCATATTCTGACATAACATCCAAATCTTGCCCTAAACAAACTGGAGATAACAGCATAATTTATCTGATCCTCCCCTATATTTTGATTTGCATTCTAACTCTTGGCCTTAGCTAAGATAAGAAATTTGATAGAAGTGGTATACATACCAACTTGAAATATAATATGGCGTATGCCATGTAATATGTAGTATGGCCCATGCCCATTTAGTCATGTTATTTATCTGAAGAATCTCAATAAAATTGCAACTAACAATTTATTTTCAAAGGTAACGTGTATCTGGCCATCTCTGCTAAGCTTCTCAATTTCAACCTCAACTTGCAATCTCTTTACTTCGATCTAATTTTCTCAAACATTGTCTATCCTTCATCCGTGGGCCTAGTATTTCTTTGTTTATTTTTGTTTATACAACATTCCTCATCCATTTCAGAGATTTAATTAGTTTTGAGGCAATCATAACAGTCCACCAGACTTTATACCACCAGCACCACTTGAGATGCACTCATTAATTTGAACTGAACTTCCTCCATGCTTAACTGTTGGCTTTCAAGCAAGGGTCTTTATATGTTTCAGTTGTTCATTACCTTACATACATGGCCGGATTAACCATTAGGCTAATAAAGCTATAGCCTTAGGCCCTCATATTTTAGGCCTTCGAGTTTAGGACCTAATTTTTATATTATAAACCCTAAATCTTTGTCACAAAGTTATTATATACTCAGAGGTGAAAAAAAGTCTTTTTAGTTTTAGTTAAAAGTTTTTTATGTCATTATATCTGATGGTGTATTATTGTCGATATGTATGTATGATTTTCATCCATGTTTGTATGATTTGCTTCAAAAAGTTAATCATTTTCCGAAATTGTTTTTCGGACGTTAGGAATTTGGGCCTAGTGTAATGATCATCCAGCATGTCAAAGAAAGGGGGATGTTTTGTTTGATATCACAGTTTAAAACCAGAAAGGAAGAAATTATTCTTCATTTGAATTGTATGCTGGTTTTGCTGGGTTTTTTAATGTACATAGCTTTGATTTTTGTTAGTTGTTAAATTTAGATAAATATACATTTATATTTGTTCAAAGATTTTATCAATTATGTACAATATATAGTACATATATAGGCCCTTCCCTCTTATTAGTCTTAGGCCCCTCACAGCCTTAATCCGGCCCTGCTTACATACTGTCTTCAATTACATCCAAATAACTGAAACTTTTACTCATCCTTCCAAAGCACCTTCGACCACAGTTCCATACTCCAATTTCTGTGTTCTTGTACATACTTCAACTTTTTAACCTTGTTTTCCTTTTTGAATAGAGATTTTCTTCCTGAAAAATCCTTCAAATCCTGATTTCAAAAGTGTCCTTCGTACTGTTGATGGATGAACAATGACACCCAAGCCTTCTACCAGTTCTGTTACCAATTCAACACTTGTCTTCTTTCTATTCTTTAAAGTAAATATTTTCAGGTATTGCACATCCTTGTTAGACAGCTTTTTGGGTCTTCCAGTCCTGGGATTGCTAATTACAGAAGATGCTCCTCTACTTGATGATAATCCTTTGGACATCACACCTTAAAATTCGACGCATGCTATTTTACCCAGATTTTCCTTCTTTATACAGAAACACAATTCTATGACCTGAACACATCATTAATTAAATTATCTCCCTTTTGGGGTTTCTTAAAATTAAGTAAACTAGATACCCCTAAAATATATTAGCCAAACCTTGGCCGATCATTGTTTGTTAAACCCTGGAACTTTACTGATATAAATGCATTTGTATTTTGGAATTTGATGAAGCTTGATTTCCATATCTAGATAGGGAGATTTATCCAATTTTGGTGTTATAAACTGAATTCTTGCTTTTACTGACTATTTTTAGTCAGTAAAAGCAAATTAAAAGATAATGGAGCATAAATTAAGTAGAAAATGGCTAGAAGACAGAGAAGAGAGAGTAATTTTAAATTATCGTAAGTTTGGGTGACAGAAAGTGAAAAGTGGGGCAGCACTCTTTATTTTACAGTATATCTAAATGAATTAGAGAAGGGAGTAGGGAGCAAAGTTTCTAAATTTGCAAATGATACAAAAGCAGAGCCAAGTCGCCCCAGTTTCAAATATAGAAAATTCTTATAAACTGAAAAAAGATCTTGCTAAATCAGTGATCTGGACTAGTAAATGGTTGATGGAATTCAATGATGTAAATACAAAGTCATCCATTTTGGTAGAAATAATCAAAACTTTACTTATGAGATGCAAGGAAACTAGTTAGAGGATATCAGTTATGGAAAAAAGATCTAGACATTATCGTTAGTAGTGATCTAAAATTTTCGAGGCAATGTTTAGAGGTAAGGAGTAAAACAAATAAAATGCTTGTTATTATTAAGAGGACTGTTAGTTACAAGAGTAAGAAAGTCACTCGTAGATTATATAATTTTTATGTTAGGCCTCCTTTAGAATACTGCATTCAAGCAGGATTCACTCATAGGCAGGATATAGAAGTGTCTGAAGGTGTGCAGCGTAGTGTAACCATGCTTATCTCTGGCTTAAGTAGACTGGAATACAGTAAAAGATTAAAGGAACTAGGTATGTTTAGTTTTAAGAGACACTGTTTGAGGGGTGTAATGGTACAGATGTTAAAAATATTTTCAGCTCTTAACAATTTTGTTTAACTATTTTCTTATTAGAGTCTGATGCAAGAATTTGAGGGCTTTAGAAAATTAGAAGACAAACTTTTAGAGTTGATGTACAAAAAAACATTCTGTCTTAGAATAGAAGATTTTTGGAATCTACTTCAGTAGTGTGATGGCATTTGGCCAGAGGAATTTGGGGTGCTTTGAAACTTGCCCTTGGAGGGGCCCCCTGAAGGCCTTCGCCTTCGTTATGAGGGGACCCCCTTTCTTAAGTTCAAAAACAGACAAAAACAAACAAAAACAAGCAAACAAACAAACATTCGAGTAATTTTTACGCAGCGTTCCGTCGTGTTCGTGGGGCCCCGCAAGTTTTATCTTTCTGGAAACGTTCGTGCAGAAGATCCATTTCTGGAGCACCAGGCTTCTGCTGATTTATATATATATATATATACTAGTAAATGTAACCAACATATATATTTTGTATATAAGAACTGTAGTGTCTGGCAAACAGCAAAGATTTCTTTAACGACATCTGTGACCTCATCGTTTCGACTTACTATATTAATAACACTGGTTAACAAAGATTTTTCATCAGAGTAAAATGTGTGGTGGCTGGATAGCATTTTTCACGCTGATTCCAAAACTGCATTCAGATTTTTTCTAGCACGTATAGTTTTCAAGATGAAGGCATATATATAACTACACAGATTTAACCATTTTAAATAGGCAAAATACTAATATTTCAACATTTGATTGTGTTTATTTTATTGTGTTTTTTTAGTTTATTCATCTTATTTATTTCAATTATCTTAATTATACATCTTATGTATTTCAGGTGTGAGCTTTTACGTCTAGCAGCATTGTGATTCAGGCAACAACGCCGTGCTTTGTGTGTCAAAAGATCAGTCCAGTCCAAGAACTTGTTGTGTCAAGTTGGTGTACATTTTTTTTTAATTTATAGTTTGCTCAGGTCAGTCAACATGCCTCGACAATGTAAGAATGACCCCGACAAGTTCTGTTTCGTATGCGGCCAGTTGACAACTAAAACACAGCGACGAAGTATTACAACCGACATTAAGAAAATATACAAGCTATACTTTGGTTGCCATCTAGGTGACCAAGATAAACCATGGGCACCACATCAAATCTGTTCTGGCTGTTCAAATGGATTACGTGATTGGCTTAACAAAAAGAAAGCTTCAATGCATTTGCCATACCCATGATATGGAGGGAGCCGAGAGATCATCATGAAGACTGTTATTTTTGTAGTGTGAACTTAATGGGGTTTTCTGCCAAGAACAAACACCAGATTGTATATCCAAACTTGGATTCAGCACGTAGACCAGTAAAACATGATGAAACATTGCCCATTCCAATTCCCCCAAGTGATAGGCTAGATTCTATCATAGATGACATGGAATGTGATGAAGGTGCAACTGGCGTTTCCGGACCATCTACAGAACCAGAGTACACTTTTGAAGGTAGACATTTAGAGCCTAAAAAGTTAACCCAAGGACAGTTGAATGATCTTGTTAGAGACTTATCGCTGTCTAAGAGAAATCAGAGCTTCTCGCCTCGAGACTAAAGGAGAACAATTTACTTGAGAACAATGTTCGTATTAGTTACTACCGAAAGCGGAATTTTGAATTAACAGCATTCTTTTCAGTAGACGGTCCTCTCTGTTATTGCCATGACATCAATGAACTATTTACAGCCATATCTCAGACGTATGTGGCATCTGAGTGGCGCCTCTTTATTGATTCGTCGCAGAGAAGCCTGAAAGCAGTTCTTTTGCATAATGGTAATATAATGCCATCCATCCCCATTGCCCATTCCGTCCATCTAAAAGAGACATATGACAATATGGATATACTCCTTAAGGCAATCAAATACGACAGTCATCAATGGAATGTTTGTGGAGATCTAAAAGTTATAGGAATGCTTATGGGTATGCAGTCAGGATTCACAAAATTTTGTTGTTTCCTTTGCCTGTGGGACAGTCGCGCCACTATAGAACATTACACCAAAAGTGACTGGCCACTTAGGTATACATATGTCCCAGGGATAAGCAATGTCCAGTCTGTCCCTTTAGTGGATCCCCAAAAGATCTATCTGCCACCTCTTCACATTAAACTTGGTTTAATGAAGAATTTTGTTAAAGCAATGGGTAAAGTCAATTCTGAAGGGTTCCAATACCTTTCAAGGAAATTTCCGAAGGTTACTGCAGCAAAATTGAAGGAAGGAAATTTTGTTGGGCCACAAATAAGGGAGGTTTTGAATGACACTGAATTTGAAAAAGTCCTAAGTCCGCTGGAATTGAAGGCTTGGCTGGCGTTCAAATGGATATGTGAAAACTTTCTTGGAAGCAACAAGTCACCTGCGTATAAAGATGGAGTCAAGAACCTCCTTGATGCCTTCAAAGAAATGGAGTGTCGAATGTCGTTAAAAATTCACTTCCTGTATTCCCACTTAGATTTCTTTCCTGAAAACCTTGGTGCAGTGAGTGACGAGCAAGGAGAGCGCTTCCATCAAGATATTCAGATGATGGAGAAGCGCTACCAAGGATATTGGAATGAAAGCATGATGGCGGACCATTGTTGGATGCTGTATCGTGACAATCCAGGCGAAATTTACAAAAGGAAATCACACTCACAGCGCTTTTAATAAAATAATGTATATATTCTTTATTTATAAGTACATTGAATAAGGTATATGATGTATTTGTTGTTTAGCATTCCTAAGTGTGATCTATACATCCATAAATTTTCTTATAGCAATATCAAAAACTTAAAAATATCAAAACCAGTGTATCTATATAACTATACGTGCTAGAAAACAAATAAAACCAGATTCGGAATCAGCGCGAAAGATGCATTAAGAAAGGTGTGATCATGTTTGTGATGAGAAAAAAAAGTTTCATTTTGTTGGCCAGTGTAATGATACCACACAAAATAAAATTAAAATAAATACAGTTAACTCATAAACAAATTTTGTCTTGATGTAATATTTGTATTACGAAATAGATCCAGAAACTATTAACTAAATTAATTTTAATTTCATTTATCCACTCTAAGGGGAGGCTAATATATTTCAATCCATTCGTATAGTAATGTCGTAACAATCATCATGAACAGCAAATATCATTATTATCACAGCTAATTTTATTTATATATATATATATATATATATATATATGGTAATTATTCGTTTTTTGACCCAGTCTCTTTTTATAATGAGAGCAAACTTTTCTGGTCAATTTTGAGGTGTTTTGCATGAATCTGCCATCCGTTTCCTGTGCAAATGCGTAGTTTTCGAGATATCGTCATCTCGAAAACTACGCATTTGCACAGGAAACGGATGGCAGATTCGTGCAAAACACCTCAAAATCGACCAGAAAAGTTTGCATTCGTGCTAAACAACCTAACCTAACCTAACTTAACCTAACCACCTAACCTAACCAATCACCTTATCACACACTTCACCACAAAAAGATTTCCAGTTAACAATGGACTCGCTACCTAGTTTTATAACTTTCTCGGCATAACGTTGTGAAAAATATTTTCGCAAATAAATATTTATGAACCGGAGGTTTTTATTCACTGAGAAGTTGCAATGTTCCAGCCATGTGCCCTTAAAGATAGAAACAGTAAATCCACACTCACGCTTATTTTTTTGATTTTTTTTACGGCACCTAAACATCTTCGAGTCTTGTCTTAAAATACAGGCAGTATTACATTTAGGGCAAATCACGGATGTCGGAATTATGCCATGATTGGAAAAAACATCTAAACTTTTATCTTCATCGAGGCCAACAAGGCGGATTAGGTCTTCAAAATCAAGTTCACAAGATTGACACGTCATGATCCTAGAACGAAAATCACCAAACTAACAAGTAACAGAAAGAAGTAGGCAAAATCAAGAAAAAGTAGCCAAAAATAGCCAAAATTCTCCAAAAAAGGTAGCCAAAATAAAGAAATTAACCGAAATTTATATACATACATATTAGAAAGTAGAAAATATTTTTTTATAAAAAAGTACATTTTATACAAATTTGCACAAGATAATATATATATTTTCTTATTCAGTTTTGATTGGTTATTCAATATATATTGCTGTTATAGCTGGGTGTGACTTGGTCAAAAAACGAATATTAACCATATATATATATATATATATATATATATATATCTCAGCCCATTTAAAAAGGACTAGGATGAACGCAATTACATGCAATTTATATTTCATAAATTCAAATATCGATGTCTTCTTTCATTGTCATATAGTTCAAGCAGTTAATCTATAACTGCTGCTCTAAGCTATGTATCTGTAAGATAAGTTTAAAGAAATGCCAGCACCAACTCACCCATTTATATTACTAGTTACGTCAAGTTGTGTAATGTAACTCTAAAACCATGAAAATATATTTTCAATAACTCAGCCCAGCCATGCATATTCGGAGAGATTCAAACACTAAATCATCAAATCCATCTCTAAACATACACGTAAACATTATTATTATCATTATTATTATTATTATTATCATTATTATTATTATTATTATTATCATTATTATTATTTATGTATAAAATTATTTAAATTAAGCATTTGATTTTCTTCAAAACAGTTGGAAAATCAATCTTTTAAAGTAGGTATAACAAAACAAACAACAAAATATGTTTATTGCGGATGATTCACAATCTATAGCCACTTATCCTAACATACTGTACAATGACAATCTTACGTATGCACTGAACTTAATACAAAAATAAGGCCAACATAGCCACTTAACCTAGCATACTGGCATACTGTTTGATTAATTATATGACAATTTTATGTATATTGTTATTGCATGGGATATAACACTTATAACACTTATTATAACATAGACACTTATTATAACACTTATTATAACAACTTAATATGGATATATAAGCTTTGCTACATTACAAAAATAAGATATTGTAAACCATCAGTTGTCTGAACCAAGACTGCCATATAAGCAGGGCCGGATTAACCATTAAGCAAAATAAGCCCGTGCTTAGGGCATCAAGGGAAGGGGGGCACCACAGAAATTTTCCATTGTCGGATTTACCATGGATTTATTATACTATTATAATCGCGGCTTATAGCCTATAAGCTGTTGAAAACTGAATTATATATATTCATATATAGTATTTATTTTTTTTCATTGTTTGAATTTGTAGTGAACAACAACCCTTTTGAGAGAATAAATATATTTCGTTGTAATCACACACTTTACGCTTTGCGTTATTATTTTGTTTATCTCAAATCTTTGAGCGCTAAGTATAGAAGCAGATGTGTTACGTAAGATTAGTTTTGAGGATCTGATCAAAGACTTTGCAATTAAAAAAAGTAGGAGAAAACTTTTCAAATATAAATGAAGTGGAAGTATACAAAAATAAACATTATTTTCCATCTTACTGTAAGTTTTGTTTCATTTCAAAAAATAAAATTTTATTTTATGGTTTATTTTTGTTTATATTTTGAATTACATATATATGGGGCACCAAAATCTTTTAAGTGCTTAGGGCCTCTAAAGGTCTTAATCCGGCCCTGCATATAAGTGAGAGGTACACAGTATCTGAAGAGGGGATATTGTACAATAACACATTAGAGCTGTTTTGGACCCTAGTAATGAAATTATATATATTTATCCGGATTAACATTTGACTGGTAGGTAGGTTACGCGTAGTAAACATAAAACTGGCACTGCACCATTTTGGTTCCCTACATAGCACACGAAAAATATTATTATAAGCGACAGAGAGTTTATTCATAGCAGTTTTTGTAGAGTTAAGGAAAGGAAAGTAGCGATCACGTGAACATTATACAAACACCACACACAGAAGCCATAAAACAGCAGATACAACAGCTTAACACAGAAATAACCAACAAACTTAAAGAAAAACAAACAGAAACATTTGGGAAATTCATAACAACACTAAACCACTCCACAGATACATCCAGGCTATACAAGACTATAAACAGCACTACCCACTCTAACAGCGGAATTCACACCTCACACGCGGCTATCTGTCCCAGCCAAAATAATATCCCAACATATACACAACAAGCTAACATTCTAGTTAATCACTACGCAAAGATAAGTCACTTAAACAGAGACAACAACCAGAAACAGGCAGACAGACAAACAGCCAGACACAAGAAAACCTACAGACTCGACACGACCATTACATCTTTCAATACAGACCAGACCACCAAGATCATCAAAAACATTAAGAATTCGAAGGCTACTGGACCAGACAACATATCTAACATACACTTTAAACACTTGGGCCCACAGGGAATACTAGCTCTCACAAACATCAGCACATATTCTTACCAACACTGGATTATTCCTGACATACGGAAACAAGGTAAACTTATTACACTACTCAAACCAAACAAAAATCCAACAGAACCAGCTTCCTATAGACCCATTACTTTACTATGCACACCTTCCAAAGTAACAGAAGGACTAATCTTGCAAATCACCAACCCACACATAGCACTATCGCCTACTCAACATGGATTCAGACCTCACCACTCAGCCACGACATTACTCACTAACCTCACGCAGCACATCATTGATGGCATCAACTCCAGACGACCAGCTCAACGTACACTATTAGCAACAATAGACATTAGTAAAGCATTTAATGCTATCCCACGCTTCCCTCTCACAAACGAAATACTCAACACAAACATGCATAATAACACCAAAAGGTGGCTGAGCAACTCTCTTTCAGGAAGATACTTACATGTCACATTTAATGGCAAGTCATCCAAAAATAAGCTTTTTCCGAACGGGGTCCCTCAAGGCTCTGTTCTCTCACCAACACTGTTCAACTTATACATGCATGACATTCCAACACCCATAGATAACAAGCTTACCTTATCATCATATGCAGATGACATCACTCTAACATCCACCCACAACAACATCGACACGGCTACAAATAACCTACAAACATACATAAAGAGTATACAAGACTGGCTCACACACAATAGACTCAAAGTAGCGCCCACAAAATCAACCATCACCTTGCTTACAAGCAACACCAAAGAACACCAGGTAACTCCACAGCTTACACTAAACAACACCAACATTCCACACACTCACAGGACCAAAATATTTGGTGTAACATACAACACATCATTATCTTTTGCAAACCACATTCAGGACATTAAAAATAAATGTACGTCAAGACTTAACACGCTTAGGGTACTAACAGGCACAAACTTTGGACACCAGCAGGAAAAAACATCACTCATATACAAACAATATATTCGCTCAGTTATGGATTATGCTAGCCCATGCTGAACACCCATTATCTCAAACACACACATAAACACCTTACAGACAATACAAAACAACGTACTTCGTATCATTACAGGATGTACTCAAACAACACCAATAGAACACCTGCACACAAAAACAAAAATACTGAAAGTTAGGGAACATTTAAACATGAAGGAAACAATTCATGGCAGCAGCGACAACTAACCCACAACACCCTTGCCACTACATGTACAATCATGCACCAACACCTCGCACCATTAAGGTAACACCAGAGAGACATTATAACCAAATACTCCATTCCATACCACGCCCCCACACACATCACACAGTAAAGAAAACACACACACACACACACACCACACACACACATACACACACACACACACACACCTAACCCACAAAGCACTGACACGACTCGGTCCGAATGTGGTCCTAGGTGCGAAGCCGCCACCCATTGACAGGTCAGAGACCAGCCTGAGCAGATCGGATCGATTTAACTTAGCACGATTCCGATGTGGTCATCACCCCAACTTACAGACATATAAACACAGACTAGACAACTCCACAGATGACACCTGCTACCTGTGCCAAGTGGCAGGTGGCACAATTGAACACATTATGACAGACTGTACCGCTCTAGCACAACAACGAACACAACACAACATCACTAGGGCGCTGAACTTCTGGTCCACTCCGGAGAGGGCGACCGGTTACCTGCGTGCCGCCGGCTTGCTCGATCAGGGTGGGCTGATCGGCTAACCAACAACAACAACAACTGTTTAATGCTCCTATTTCAACTCCTATTTCAACAGACGTGTTTTATCGAGTGTCCAGTGTTATCAATTGAATAAGTGGTTTTCGTTGAGGTGTCTTTAAAAAAAATAGTGTTTGGTGCATTCTTAATTAAATTACTTCGTGTTACTAATCATTCATTAACGAATATATTTCATTTATTGACTTTATTCAGTACTGTATTATTTGATTAATCCAAGGCTAGTGCACGTGGCTTGCCTTGTTTGTTTTTCAAATCTATCAGAAAATAAGGTTCATTTTCCCTTGTTTGTTTTTCAAATCTATCAGAAAATAAGGTTAATTTTCCCTTGTTTGTTTTTCAAATCTATCAGAAAATAAGGTTAATTTCCCCTTCCTTCGGGAGATCAGGTAGAGTGTGGTCACACAAGTGGGAAAAAAAGGAAAAAAGTCGGTCGAATCGCGATCAGATAAGTATTATTAAATACTCTTTCTTTTACAGATCTTTCGTCGGTAGCTTAATTATATATCCATTTTGTATAAATTTGTGTTACAAGAACCTGTTTCTGCATTTCAAGAACATTTTTGCGGGTTTGGGCAGGTGACGGCACAATAAGCACGCGGTAGACCTACGTTGTAATTTATTAATTTCCAAACGCTCGTTTTATTTTTGTTTTTTGTTTTGTTTGTTTTTTAACTAATTAAAAGCATGGCAACCCCGTCAAGTACTTGCAGTCGCTGTGAAGGGAAATTTGCCGCTTACGCGTTTACAATGGCTAATAATAATGAGCAGTTAGTTTGCAGGTGGTGCTCAAGCATGGAAGTCTTGAGGAACGAGTTAGAACGTGAGAGGGAGGCCAGAGTGAGGCTTGAAGAAAACGTGATGCTCCTAAAGGAAAAATTAGAATCCCTTGAGACTCCAGTTACGACCCCTCCTGCCTCAGTTTCTACTAATAATATAAATAGTACTAATAGCCCTCTCTCTTCCCCGAGTTCCCACCCCTTCGTTCGAGTGCGTAATGGAGCCCCATTGAGAAAACCTAAGACTTGTCTACCAGTAATAACAAACAATAAGTTTTCTGTTTTAGGCTTCGAAAATGCTGATGAAACGGAAATACGACTCGTTGGCGATTCCATTGTTCGAGGGCAGCTCGAGGAATTCTGTGGGAGAAACCCTCGTCGTAGGCGCCGTTACTGCTACCCTGGTGCAAGGGTGGAGGATATAACTAATAGTGTTCACCATTTTACAGACCGACGAGGACACAACGTATGTTATTCAGGTCGGTACTAATAACGTTTTAAATTCTAGATCGGAAGAACTGCTGGCTAGGTACAGGGACTTACTAGAGTGATTAAAGGAAAAAACTAATAAGATTGTTTTAACAGGTATACTTTCTCGAATTATCCAACGTAACGATTTCTACAGCAAGGCGACCTATATTAACAATAACCTAAAGTCTCTTTGCCAACAGGAAGGAGTGCATTTAGCGAATTTTTGGAACAATTTCTATGGCAGGAGGGACTTGTTCCTCGGAGATGGACTTCATCTTAATGACGTTGGAGCTGCGCGTTTAGGAAGACTATTTCATAATACTGTCTCTTCTTTTCAGGCTGCCGAAGCTCGAACGGTCCCAGCGTAAATTCCACAAATTTCCCCTGCCCTCGCGAAGGTGTCGCAATTACAAACAATTTGAAGGTTCTCTCCTTAAATGCTCGTAGCTTACGAAATAAAATAAACGAATTTTTTTCTTTAATTACTTGTAAGGACTATGATTTAATTGCGATAAATGAATCGTGGCTTAGCACTGAAACACGTGACTTTGTAGGGGAGTATCAAATTAGAGGTTATAGACTTTTTGTTAAAAAGAGAATAGGTAGGCGAGGAGGCGGTGTTATGTTGTATATCAAAAATAATATTGCGAACGTTATAGAAGTAAAACACAATTCCAGAACCAATAGATTCGACTATAGCAGAACTTAAATTGAACGATTTCAAACTTGTTGTTGCGGTTATATATAGGCCCCCCTAATCAAACAGCTGATACGAACGAAGCGTTATATCGTGAACTAAAAGGAGCAATAGGTAGTCAGCAGGCTTTAGTTATGGGTGACTTTAATTGCGCCAACGTGAATTACAATACAATGCAGGGAGACGCGGAAAGTAATCATTTAGTTAATTTTCTCGAGGATAGCTTTCTTATTCAAAAGGTTGGGGAACCTACGAGGTTGGACAGTATTTTAGATTTAGTAATAACTACAGATGATAGGCTAATTACTGATCTTCAAGTAATAGAACCGTTAAGCAATAGCGATCACAATATGGTAGAGTTTGTCCTCTCAGTAAGTCACTCGAAACCTGCTAACTCGACTAAAATTCCTAACTTCCAGCACGCAGACTTTTGTAAATTTCGAAATAAATTGTCACACGTCAATTGGGAAAACGTAATGGGGAACTCCAACGCCAAACTAATGTGGGAATCATTCGAAACAGTATTTAGGACTATAAATGAGGAATGTGTACCGTACAAAATTAAGCGTGCGAAAGTAAATAACAAGCCCTTGTGGTTTACTTCTAGAGTAGGATACATTATAAAGAGTAGAGATAGGGCTTATAGGCTACAAAAGTGCTTGAAATCTTCATAGCTCGTGACGGTAAAGAAAACCCCAAGCGATTCTTTCAATACGTCAACAATAGAAATCCAGTAAAACGTGTCTTGGGGTCGTTGGAAAATGTTAACGAAGATCTAGTTTCTGAAAACAAAGAAATGGCTACCTTGCTAAACGAATTCTTTACGTCAGTTTTTACTAAAGATGTAACGAATATCCCTACGGTCATAGACATAATACCTTTTGATAATGGTAATATTTTGGATAATATTGTGGTTAGTGAAGGGGAGGTAATGCACTATATTGATAAAATGAAAACGCGGAAATCACCGGGGCCGGATTCCATATATCCCATACAAATTAAAGAATTAAAAGATAGCATTGTTTTGCCGCTAACAAATATTTTTAATGCGTCTATTTCTGAGGGGTGCGTACCAGATAATTTCAAGTTAGCAAACGTAACACCTATCTTTAAGAAAGGCGATAAAGGTGCGGCGGGAAATTATAGGCCAATCAGTTTAACGTCTGTTGTAGGTAAGCTACTGGAATCAATAATTAGGGATCGTATAGTCGAACACTTAGAATTGCATAACTTAGAAATACGCAGCACGGTTTTAGGCGAAACAAATCTTGCTTAACTAATCTTTTAGAATTTTTTCAAAGCGTGGTTGTGGTTGACGTTTACGGTAGTCATCGGGCGGTTGATGTAGTGTATTTAGATTTTCAAAAAGCGTTTGACACCGTACCGCACAAAAGACTCATTGAGAAAACTAAAGCTCATGGAATCAGGGGTGTAGTAATAAATTGGATAGAAGAGTGGTTGCGAGGTAGGAAACAGAGGGTGGTCGTTGATGGAGCGGAGTCGTGTTGGGCTAATGTAGCGAGTGGCGTTCCTCAGGGTTCTGTATTGGGCCCCTTGCTTTTTCTTATATATATTAACGATTTAGATGTCTGCCTCGTCAGTACAGTTTCAAAGTTTGCGGATGACACGAAGCTGGGTGGTAGGGCGATTAGTGACGAAGATAGAGGTAAAATCTAGAATGATCTGAATAAAATCGTTGATTGGTCAGTCACATGGCAAATGAGATTTAACGTCGATAATTGCAAAATTTTACATATAGGTTCGCGTAACGGTAATTTTGCGTATAGTATGTCAGGGAAAGAGTTGATAAACGTAGAGCAGGAAAAAGATTTAGGAGTTATAGTCACTGGTGATTTAAAAGTAGTGAAACAAAGTACAGCAGCGGTCAATAAAGCGAACAAAGTGTTAGGTTTTATAGCTCGGAATTTTTAGTACAAATCGCGCAATATTATAGTTCCTCTTCGTAAATCATTAGTTAGACCCCATTTGGAGTAAGCGATCCAATTTTGGAATCTGCATATGCGCAAAGATATAGACAAAATCGAAAGAGTTCAAAGACGAGCAACGAAGATGATTCCGTCGCTTAGGTCAAAGTCGTACAAGGATAGGCTTAAAGAGTTAAAATTGACTACACTCGAGACTAGGAGGCTAAGGGGTGATTTAATCCAGGTTTTCCAAATTATGAATGGGTTCGATGACGTAGATAGAGATAGCTTTTTCGAAATATCTCAATATAATAGGACTAGAAATAACGGGTGTAAGTTGACAAGTAGAAGGTTCGAGACAGCAGTTGCCAAAAACTTTTTTACGCATAGAATAGTAAATAGTTGGAATAGTTTCCCGGTAGAAATAATTAGTAGCACGTCTATGAACATGTTTAAAAATCGATTAGACGCATATGTTGATAAATTGGGTATAGTTTAAGGTAGTAAAATTAAGGGTTGGATAAGATAGATTTTGATTCTCTTTTCATTAAAGATCACAATAACCAGACTAGAGGTCATAGTATGAAATTATTTAAGCCAAGATGTAGAACATATTTAAGAAAACATAGTTTTACAAGTGTTGTGGGATACAGGGAGGCAGCATCTTGGGTTAGGGGATACTCTCTGTCCTTACACACCCCATTAAAGAGATTCCTCTGCCGAGCGGTGCCCCCCACAGTACTGTGAGGTATTGAAAAACTCATGATCTTCACTTGCCCCACAAACACCTTTAAATGGGAGACCCAAAATGGGTGCACACACATTTCTACATTACTGTACAGTAGGGTGGAGCGAAAAATACTTTTTTTCTAGTATGAAGTTCTAATAGTGATTAAAAGTTGCATTTAGTGGACAATATATACCTGCCACAATATGAGTTCATTTGTTTAATATTTTCAGCTGCCACCAGGGGGCTAAATTTAACACAATTTTGGGTAAAAAGGAAAAAAATGCTTCTATTTTAGGTTTATCAAACTATTATAAAATTTTATCTTAGAATTATCTAATAGTTTGGTTAAGATTCTTAAATGATAAGAATCCGTTTTGTAAAAATGCCTTTTCATATGTTTAATATCTTCAGCTGCCACAAAGGGCTGAATTTAACTTAAAAATGACAATTAAGTATGATTCTGTATTTATTTGAAAAGGGAACAGTAATAAATTAGGATGTCTCTCCTCCTTTATACTGGCTTGAGACAGTTAAGAAACGTTATTTCGTGCCTTAGCGGAGTTACCACCCTTTCCCCAACCAACCTCCCTCTAGAAAAGGTTCTTGCTGAAGACTATTTAGTAATTTGCTTTTTTGTCAAATTTTGGCTGTTTTTTCCTTGATTCTAATGTAGCACGAATCCAACCGTCTCTGTTTGTAGGTCCGCAGACTGATCCAGCAGCGTCTGTAACGAGCTTGACGCATCTCTCTACGGCTTGTGTATGACATGGAAACTGAAATAATTCTGAATGAAGAGTAGTACCATGTTTGATGCATGATTCAATATCATCAAGAGAAACTCCTTTGGTTATCGGTGGTTCTGCTATCTGAAAATCTTGCCACATAATGAGATCTGTAGTCTTTGGCATAAAAATTTATTTCTGGCACCTTAAAATACCTGATAACATCTGTTTCTTGAATGCATGCCCTTGCTTTTATGATACGCCTAAATCCCAACTGACGCACATGCTCCCTTTCATCAGCTATCATTGCAATGAGAATGTTTTCTTGATTTGCGTAATATGCATTTCGTGAATGACTGAGTCATGTACTCTCCTAAGCTCTTCACGGAGATACCGGCTTCTTGCAATCATATGCCACATATGTTTAGCACCATATTGGCATAATGGTTTACGCTTTATCTGAAACCACATTGGTGCGTATACCCTAACAATGAAAGTAGCTAATTCTTGTAAATTGCCTGAAGGATTCTCTGTGCTTGCATATAACCGCAGAGTCCTGTTTGCTGTGGTGAGCCACCTTGAATGTGATATATTGCCTGGACTCTTATGACTAAGACCCTTTGAGAATGTTCCACTTGATATAGTCTTGTGAATTTCAAGAAGGTATTTCTGGTCAGTACTTATGTCATCTACATCAACTTCACACATGTCCTCTTGAATTTCAATGGGTTTGAAGTTAACTATGGGAAGCTTTTCACAGTCTGAAAGTGCTCGGCCAATTTCTCCTGAAAATGCTTGGTCCAGTAGTGGTACCATCCAAGTGATGAAACAGATGGCGCAATGGAAGTTCATTAAGGTGTAAAAGACATATCAGCCACTGCAATGGCTTATTAAAGGCTTCTTCCAGTAATCTTATTGTGCCTCCAATACTACCAGTGTTAACCACTGTCGAATCACAGCCAACTGCAACGATGTTCCCTATATCAACATTCCTTTCTTTCAAGCAATTCACTAGCGCTGTGCAAATGTATTTAGCTTTGCCACTGGAAGGTGTCACATGTGCAAAGTACAGAGAGTGTGGTTCAGATATTATGCTGATATGCTCTTCGCGTTTGGTTCTTTGGTGGGTAGAGCCATCACTCTCCTGGACTTGAATCATTGTTTTATCCTTTCTGCCATCAAAGTATAATCCCCGCATGGTTTTTGGCTCTCCTATCTGTTGTAGTTCCTTTCTCTGTTTTTGTCTTTCACGTCTTAGCTTACTTCTGTCTATAATATTCCCTTTGTCTTCGGGAGTAACAATTTTAAGATCTGCCAATACTGCAGAAGCAATAGCAGCCCCAGCTCTGTCCGACATTTTAAATCTATCACAAGTAATTGCTAATGAAGGCAGTGGCTCACGCATCTGTTGTTCTGATATTACATATTGAGTCGAGGTTGTATCTTCCTCATTATCTTCAGATATCTCTTCTAGTTGTTGAAGTTCACTTGTCTCTGTTTCGATTTGTAAGTTGGACGTATTGGTTATAGCAGCACTAGTTGTTTGTGAGGATTCCAGACGTGCTTTTTCCATTTCCTTTCGATGTTCTCTTGCTTGTAATCGTCTTGTGTGTGCTATGTCAATGCTTCCTATCACCATTATTCTGCGTGTTCGTTGGTCATTTAAAAAATCCTACTCTTTTGGAGGGACTTTCTTACTCTTTTCACATGAGCATCTCCTAAACTCCTTACATTTGCAGGTGCAGATGTCAAACAAAGTGCATTTTGAAGAGTTTTCAAATTCTTCAAGCTGATTTTTGTACTTAGGCTGATCCTTGCGTGACTTGTATGGCTTTAATAAGGACCTGTATTTATCATGGTACACTCGCATCATCTGTAAAACGCGTGTATGTGAAACTATTGGCAAAGAGGCCTTCTTCCAAATATTTTCTACCTTTTTGGAAACTGCCTCTGCTATTTCAGAAAATGAAAGCTCCTTGTTATTCATCTGCTCCTTCACTAAATGTTTTGTGAACAGGTAATCTTTCATAATGCAGTTATAAGTTGGTAGTTGCATATCACTCATCTCACAAGGTACTTCAAATATGGCACACTTCATATGTTCTCTCGTGAAATGTTTATAGTTAGTATTTGATGCCATAATATTTTTAAGAAAAATTCACAATCACAAAATATCCTGTAACATCAAAACATTATATAATTAATATATATAATATATTTTATAAGTATATATAATATATTATATAATATATAATATTATATAATAAACTAAAATTATATAATACATTATAACAAGCATTTTATAATAAAATCAATATTATCTCTATATAAATCACTTTAAAATAAAGTTTTATAATATTCCGATCATATTAAAAAACTCTCCGATCAACTGAGCGACTAGGCCCACTACCTAAGAAGACAAGTGTTAACACACTGTTCTAATGACTCACAGAAAGAAATTCCTTCACATCAAAACCCTCCCCCACAACATTCAGTGTAGTCTCAACATGACTCAGTTACTCTAAATTGTGTTAACTTCAGCTCTCTTGTGGCAGCTGAAGATATTAAGCATATGAAAAGGCATTTTTACAAAACGAATTCCTATCATTTAAGAATCTTAATCAATCTATTAGATAATTCTAAGATAACATTTTATAATAGTTTGACAAACCTAAAATAAAAGCATTTTTTTCCTTTTTACACAAAATTGTGTTAAATTTAGCACCTGGTGGCAGCTGAAAATTTTAAACAAATGAACTCATATTTTGGCAGGCATATTTCGTCCACTAAATGCAACTTCTAATCACTATTAGAACTTCATACTAGAAAAAAAGTATTTTTCGCTCCACCCTACAGTGTACAGTCTTTACAGCCACACTTACACTTTTCTTCCTAAGTATATATAGGTTGTCCATAAATGATTACCCTGATTAAAGCATGCTATAACTTTTAAATAAACACTCGTATTCAAACACAGTTTTAATCATAAGTAGATAAACATAAAAAATTTTGATACATAGTTTATGAACTTAATAAGCTTCCATATGTGCACCCCTAGTGGCACGTAAAATGTCTAAACGGTATTCACACTTACGCCACACATTTTCCAACATTTGTGGGTTAACTGTTGCAATTGCATCCGTAATGCGTTCTTGCAATGTCCTGATATTTGGGACAACTGTTGCATAAACCAAATCTTTAACATGACCCCAGAGAAAGAAATCCAGCGGGATAATGTCTGGTGATCTTGGGGGCCATAGGATTGGCCCGTCCCTGCCAATCCATCGATTTGGAAATGTTGCGTCGAGAGTTTCACGAACAACATGCGCCCAATGAGGGGGTGCCCCAACTTGTTGGAAGATGACAGTTGGCTGCCTGTCCTGCAGCTGGGGGATGGCGTAATTGGTGAGCATATCCAGTTACACAGTTGCGGAAACAGTTTCCTGTAGTGAACGGGTTTTATTATTTCTTTTCTTCATTATTAATTTACGCTTCTTCCTACTTTACTATATCTCTATTGCTCTTTATTTCATTTAACTGTACACTCTCGTTACTAAGTTTCGCCGCGCAGTAGAATTATCATGGTAGCGACGCCGAGTTCTGACTCTAAAAAGACCGTTATAAAGCCAATGGGGAAGGGGAATATTAATACTCTTATTTAACACTTGTTACGTTTTATTAATTTCGAAAGTGGTTTAGTTAATTAGGGGATATGCGAGTATGAAATATTACTAAATATATTTAGGTCAGAGAGGGCGCAAAACAATTTAACTTTAAGATCACATGGCTCTAAATCTTACGCGTATCGCGTCTACCTCAAGACTGAAAACCGTTATAGGGTAGCCCACTCTCCGGGCCTATTTAGGATTACCAACCCTACCCATTTTAAACAGTTCAAATCTAACAACCATGCTTTATCGTAATCATCACAATTTTTAGTAAATTTATATTAAACATTATCTTATTTAATTAAACAAATTAATATTCTTAACTAAGCATTACTACATCCCAAGATTTTTTCATCCACGACTTAATTAACTTCACATCAGGTGGATTCATTCCATACTTTGTTCTGAACCTTCGCTGAACACTGACAGGAGATTTTGTTTCTGCAAGCCACACAACACATTGTGCCTTCTCTATCACAGACACCATCTTAACTGAACAGCTACTACAGCGCTCCTAGCGGCGAATGCGGTAGACGAAACACACCAGCACAGAAACTCTATGCGTGTACGAAATCATCTGTAAAAAGAAAACGGATGTAAGATTCGTCATTAAAACATGAGAGCATACTGTTTTCAGGGTAAACATTTATGGACACCATGTATATTGTAATGTATATGATTGTAAATTGTGACTTGGTCCGCAATTGATATGGACCGTGACTTATTTTTGGTTGGCAAGGTACTGGTATTGATGGATACCGTAATGAAATTGACTGGATTCTTTGGATCTGAATATATTTGCACGTCGGTTATAAATAGATGTAGAGTGTAACATATTTGTGGATAGTAGTCTATTATGACTTGATCCTCTGGATCCAGAGACACTATCTTTAGTTTTAAATTGATAATTAATTAGTTTTAATTTGATAATTATTTAGTTTTGTTGTTGCCAATGTACAGGCAGTTTTTACATAGTGGAGCCGCCTCGATGGGCCGACCGACGTGGCCCCTAGTGTGCCCACTATAAAAATTTCTTATGTTCCTTGTGGTTCGGAACCCACGTAAAATTGTAGGTCCCCTCCGCCACCACGGAGGACATGCACAATACACAATTACGAACACAGTTAGGTAGACCAGCCATGAGTGGATCCTAGGGTCTTTGTTGGTCTGAAACATTATAACATTATAACACCATACCATTAGCAGTATATAATACACACACACACACACACACACAAATATATATATATATATATATATATATATAATATATATATATATATGTGTGTGTGTGTGTGTGTGTGTGTGTATATAACCAGATAAGGAGGTTTGTGTCAAAAAACAAGTTTCTTAATATTTACAATTAATAGAAAACGACTAGTGGGTTTTAGAGGGCATTTCTGGTATTTAACCTCGTAGCAAAGATTGTTGCCTAAAACATATTGCTCAGTCTTTCATGGAGCAATACCACTAAAGTAATTGAATACGTATCTTCAATAATAATTCCAGGAACGATCTTTCACTACACGGTCGCTTCCGATTATTTAATCAAACCTGAAAGTTGCATACTCTGCAAATTCTGATCGCTTTGTGCAACAAACCGGGGCGAACCCACGCCTGTTTATTACAACTTCTTTCAAAGCAGTCCTAAATCCACTAATCTTTCCTCTGAAGCAGGAGTCACACCAAACTATTTTACGATTTCTAACACCTAGAGTATGCAGATATATGAGTGTAGTACAATATACGAATTTTATCAGCTTGGTTAATTACTCATTGCCTTCGTATCACACATTCCTATCGATACTACCTAAAATTAGTTAGCTAGTTACCAGCTAGTGATTAAAAGAATATCATGGTTCAGCACATATAAGATAAATTTTGGTCGATGTTCCAGAACCAAGACAACCATTTCTATAACAGATCGCATCAGTGAGACGTACCAAACTTTAATACGCATATGCCGATGAATTAACTCTATTTTCTACGTCCAGTCTTTAGAGTTTACTCTTGTATTCTCTGTAATATATATATATATATATTTTTTTTTTTTTTACTTATATCTGTGGTTGAATTTTACCCATTTTTTAACAGAATGTATACCATTTATCTGTTGCACGTTAGAAGTTGGGGGTAGGAGGAACCTCTATTATTATTATTAGTAGCAGTAGTAGCAGTAGTAACAGTAGTTTAAAGCTTATTTTCATTTCTACATAACTGTTTAGGTAAGCATTCACTACACCGATGTTGGTATGTAATATATCTGAAACACCCAAATGTACCCAACGGTTGCTTGAGGTATGAGCGTACAAACCAAAGTAGTTCGTACAACGTGTACAGGCTTCTGGTTATGGAGGAACGAACACATTAAAAATTTATCTTTCCTAGTCTTTGTCTCTTATCTGGTACTTTTCCTTCCTGCTGGAAGTTCGCTTTCATTCAGCCTGTCCCAAAGAAGGCGACCGCTCTCAACTCTCCAACGAATGACCAAATGCTTTGGTTTCTTGACCTTCCAAATTTTTTAATCTATCTTTAATAGAGAGATTCTTAAACACCTTTCTTCTCACAATCTTCTTTCAGATTGTCAGTATGGATTGCACAAGGGACGCACTACTGGTGATCTTGCATATCTCTCTGACTGTTGGTCATCCTCCTTTCGGGATTTCGGCGAAACTTTCGCTATTGCGTTAGACATATCAAAAGCTATTCATAGAGTCTAGCACAAATCTTTAATTGTCAAACTGTCCCTCCCGCGGTTTCTACCCTTCGATCTGTGCCTTCATCTCTAATTTCCTTTCTGGCCGAACTGTAGCTGCAGTTGCAGATGGCTACTGTTCTTCTCCTAAAGCTATTAACAGAGGTGCTTCTCAGAGTTCTGCCCGCTGAAACACTCTTCCTTTTATTTATTAATGATCTTTTAATTCATACTTCCTGTCCTATTCGCTCCCACACTTCAATAGCCAACCTGCAATAAAAAAGTTTATGAAAAAGTATTTATATATTTCTACCAAAGTGGAGGGCTTACTAGTTTAAACTGATTCACTTCCTTCAACAAAAACTTATTACACCCTTTTACCAAACCTGTTAACATGTATATATAATATATATATATATATATATATATATATATACACACACACACACACACTGTGTATATATATATATATATCGCAATCATCAAATTTTCAAGTCTGAGCTAAAAGAAACAAATCTAACCTTAATGTACACAAAGTTAATATTTTTATTTTTCACTCTAAATTAACGCCTTTTCTTAATTCACATAACAAATTATGCTGTCGTTACACTTTCCCAGTCGCTCAGTCGGCTTAACATTATCAAATGTTTTAGTATTCTATCATTACAGGCTTTTCTAATCAAGAGTGCAAAGCATCTCTTTAATAGACACATATGCAGGCTAATGACTGCCTTAATTGTGCAAAGCCCCATCTATTACAAAATTTCTCCTCAAAAATGATATCACGTACCCTTAGTGAAATCATATATTACAGATGACGTAACGAGTGAGCGCCTAATCATAGCTGCACTGGAACATCTGTCAACTATACATTCAACTGTAGACCCAGCGACCAAACATTCCTATTATACAATAGGTAGGTTGATTTTTCGCATTATTTTAGATATCGAATTTGGACTAGTCGAGGTAGTCAGGGCGTAATAAGATAATAACAGACAAAACATTTCAGATTCCTAGCTTTAACCGTTTTTTGAGGAAACCGTTTCAAAAATCGTCAAAAAATCGTACCGAAAAATACCACATTTTCGCAATTTTCGGCCGAAAAAATCATGCTATTTTCATAAAAAAATCCTGAAAAATGTTACAATTTTATTGAAAAAAAGTAAAAAAAACATGTACAGAGTCAAATAGACACATTTAGATCCCAAGATCATCATAATTTTCACTGTAAGAGCCCTTAGAAGCAAAGGAAGGCCTCATCTGGCGGCTTAGGGCTTTGGCCAGAATGTGTTTGTGCCTTGATTCGAGTCCATAAACAGTATGGGAAGCTTCAGATGTCAGCTTCACGGCCCTTTCAACACTGAGAATGTGAAGGCAGATCAGGCAGCTCCAGCTTGGTGCCATTCAGCAATGCTTCTTGAAGCTCCTGGTCAGAAAAGTCTTCTGTGAGAGCAGGTTCACAGATGCCACTTTGAGAAAGGTTGATTAGTTCTGACCAGTGGGTAGCTTCAATGTTGATGGCTGTGATCTTCTTCAGCCTCTTCTTGGCTGGCTTCCCACTTCTGAAAGAATAATAATTAATTTATTTTTTATTCCAGTCTAAGATTTAATCCCTATTAGTCTCAGAATTGCTGATTTAGTTTAACTTAAATTAAAAAAAAAAAACCCGAGTTCTATAAATCCCCATAATCGAATTGTTTTTCAGAAAGAAGGTAAGATTATTTTCATTATCAGAGGGGAGGGGGGGGGGAATTGGGATAAGAAAATGTGAAAAAAAATTCGATTATGGGGATTTATAGAACTCGGGCCTTTTTTTATTAAATAAATCCCCATAATCAAATTTTTTTCACATTTTTTAAAATTAATAAATGCTTACCTGATGGACAGAATTTTCTTGAGAGCAGCTTCTCTCACTTCCAAGTCATCAGACTTCATCATGGAGTACAGCACATTCTCGGGCAGCAAGGCAAAAGCATTGTACTTCAGGTTCTTGAAAGCAACATCCTGGATTTCTTCAGACTGCTGCTTGATCCTCTGGATCATGTTGAAGATGTACAGCTGCTGATTGTGGAACTTGTTGTCCCTTTTGATCTGAAACCAACTGACTGCATACACTTCCACAATGAACTTGATGGCCTGGTAAAGCTTATCCTGTAGTTCTGGAGGGTAAGCACCTCTGGTCCACAGACACATCAATCTAATTGCCAAAGTCAACCATCTTGCATGGTTTAATGGTCCAATTTTCCAGGCAGCAAATCTTGGGTTGACTTTGCCCCTGGAAATTCCAAGCACATACTCCAAAAGAAGCCTCTGGTCGCTACTGAGATCATTCAGTGTCTCCTCAGCAAATTCCATGTCATCCAGGGGGCCACTGAGTTTGGTGAATTCCACTTGTGGCAGATCTTGGTAGTCAATTTCACAGTTTTCCCAGCGGACCAGTGAAAGTAGTGGGACTTTTGGTACTGCCATGAAGATGCTTGAAAACAGCTCTGAAAGGAAGCTCATTCTGATGGAGTGAACAGCCAATGGTGTGCAATTTCCACTCAATCGCACTAAGTTAGGCCAGTTAAAAGTTAAAAAAATAATAGCATTACCTTCTTACTGGGAAGACAAGTGCAGATTATGTGCTGTGTTTGACAATTTTCTTTCTTGCACTTCACAGCATTGTCATCACAGGGACGAACAGGTAGCTTACAGGTGCAAGCAGAAATGTCAAAAGGTTTATCCAGCTTTTCCTCCAGATTCTGCTCCTGGACTGTAGAAAGAGATTTCCTCTTTATCTCTTTTGCTTTCTTGAAGCACACTTTATCCACCAATTTCACTACATAATATTCCTCAAACAGGGGCAGCCGCTGGTTCACTGCCTGCCAGATCTCAATCACATCCTTTGCTATCATTTTAGTAATATCATAGTCTTTCAAGTCCGGGTGGCTGTTTTGGAGGAAATAACTGTACTGAATAACTTGGCGGAGGGTAAGAGGCTCTGTTTTATCCAAAGGGGAAGGCTGGCCACTGAATTTTTTGGAACTATCACTTCGAGTTAACACTGCAGACTTCCGATTTTTACCCATTTTTATGAAATATCTGAAAATAAACACAATTAAATGAACGCATCATAAAATAACTTAATTTAATACACATTTTATAGGTAAATATCATTAAAAAATACAAAATAATACACTAATAAACATCTATAATGCATTTACAATAAGTTTCAAGCATCGTTTTGTTAAAAAAGCCGAATTTTAATTGATTATTTTGATGAAATAAGGTCCGATATTTTGTTTGTTTACATTGCGCGAATGCCGCGCACGCGATTTTACGCGTAAAATTCGGCAATTTTACAACTTAAAAATAATTAACAATCCTCAAAAAATACAATCATTTTCACAAATATGAGTTAGTGCAACGTTTTTTATACATTAATACCTTTCTATCTAGACTAGTCCAAGATCACAGTTCCAAAATCAACCTACCTTATTATACAAGTAACCCAAAGGTATCTTATTGCTTATAAATCTTGGAGTTCTTAATAATTGACACTGAAGAACTTTAAATTTTCAGACTCTTTTTTCCAGCTCATAAACGCAATAAGAAGCACCGCTTCGCACCAAGTATAGTGTGTGTATGTATATATATATATATATATATATATATATATATGGGATGAATTTCACAATAAAACACGTGAAATGAATAAATGCTGCATATATATATATATATATATATCGTTAATATTATATATATATATATATATATATATATATATATAATATTAACGATAACAACAACAACTGTATCAGCTTAATAGCCAATACATTAATTTGGCAATAAACAAATATAATATATATATATATATATATATATATATATATGAAAATTACTTTGAAGATTTATTTCATCTCATGGCCGACTATAATCAATCACTTTAGATGAGTTTGCAAATTGCCTATATTTAGACAAAAAGTGTTAGGTATTATTACACTGGTTTCATGTCAATATCAGCATGTTTCATTGCCCTTTCAGTTAGTGTGACCTTGGCTCGTACCAGAACTATGGTCTTGGCAAAGTATAGTGTGTTAAATTTACCAAACAAGGATAACCTATGTTCAGAACTCTGAACAATTCCATAGACAACATCAACTAAACCTAATTGTCCACACCTTTCTTTATGTACATGCAATAGCATCAAATGGTTGAGCCTTTTCTGAGTCGTGTTTGAACTCAGATAAGTTTTAGTACGCACGAGACTAGTAAACGAGCGCTCACTACAGGTAATGGTGATTGGCATCACTATAATTAACTTTGCTAATGTGATCATAGAGGAGATAAGAGATTACTAACCAGTTCGTACTAACCAGTTGGTACTGAAGGTTGCTGGATGTGTCTGTAGTCTTGCTGGAAGGAAGGCTGAGCCCTAGAATGAGGTTACACTCTCTAATCCGGTTGTGAACGTCTATCCTTTTGCATCCTTGAGAAGCAAATCTTTACACTGGACATATATTTTGTACTTTGCTTGATCAAACCTCTCAGTTATGGGTATTATAATGAGGTCCAGAGCTTCATAATCTGTCTTTCTGTAAATATCTTCAGGAGCTTAGCGACCTTCTGGTGTAACAGAACCCTCTTCTAGCCTAGTTGGCACTCTTCTAAATCGAGGCAGTGAGGGTACATCTCTCTGGCAGGAAGCACCTAGTGGTAGTACGTTCTTCCAGAAAAGACTAGAGTCTAGACCCTTCATCATTGCGCATATTTCAGAGTTTCAACAGTCATACTAGCAATAGCCTATATAATATATATATATATATGAATAGAAACGACATAAGTATTAAGGAACGTTTCTGCACACGAGGAGGAGAGATAACGAAATAATGAAAAATGAGGCGAACCGCCTGGGAAACGAACCCAGGGCCTTCCAATTGCCGGTCGGACGCTCTACCATTATGCTACGGACCTCACTCAATCACAATCGAAATTCTCCCAAATAGGGCAGAAACCAATGCCCTCAGAGAGCACCCTCGCAAATCGTGAATATGCGCAAATAACTGCAATGACCGCGCAGTATATAAATGAATAGAAACGACATAAGTATTAAGGAACGTTTCTGCACACTTATGTCGTTTCTATTCATTTATATACTGCGCGGTCATTGCAGTTATTTGCATATATATATATATATATATTAGGGTGTCTCTTATTTTCGAAGTGTTGATTTTTTAGGTTGCGCCCCCTCAACCAGTTCCATTGGTTGAAAAAACATCACATATAAAATTGTTTTGGATTGAACAATTTTTAGAGGTCGCCCCCGCTTATTAAAGTTCATAAAATATAGCTATTATTTATGCAATTAATATTTGAAATTACTAGCAGTTGTCAAGTATACTAAACATATGTTTTTAATTAATTAATCATCATATTTATGATGAATTCAATTAAATGAATATATTAGAGATAATTGTCAAGTTTGTAGCTGAAAATATTGCTTGATAAGACAAGATCAACCTGTTTAAACATGTTTCATCAAGAATGCTCCAGATTATGTTGCAATTGTTTATTTGTCATCATTCAGTGTTCTGCTGTCATAAGTAAAAGGTGTGTAACTGTGTATCACTATACTTCTTTTTTGCTATTATCAGATAATAAACTATGTTATTTATATTTTTCACAATTATTTATACTGATTTTGTTATTAGTGTTTGAAAAAAATTTAATGAATTTAATGAAAAAATTAGAATTTATGCTCTTATACACATATTATGAAGTTTTAAACAATGTTGCTATTTGTCACAAAGAATTTAATTTAGTTCAATGGAAATTTTACCTGACATGTGTTTCATGATCTGTGTTTCTATCAGTGGCGTCACTAGAGGGGTGCGGGGGGTTTTTGTGCAGTGTTTGAGCAGAAATTTATTATTTTTTATAAAAATATCCCTGTAGTTAGTTATAACAACAAAAACATTTTTCGTAAGCCCAGCTTACATGTATCAATATACCTACAAGGCTAAAACTCTATGCTAATTTACTTTTTGAACCTTCTAATGCGCTCCGGTCAGAGCTGTCATTATTACCCAATTACAATGACGCTTCGAATCACGTGGTTTCGTCTGCACGCTCTACAAGCACGCGCTGTTGTTTTCGTTGCTGCTGGTGTTTTTATAGTCGCTGATTTTGTCAAATTTTCTGTTGTTTTAGCTACAATATTGTGGTAATTAGTATTTGTGAACCTATATCAATAACTTTTTTGAGAATGAAGTAGTAATTAAAGGAAAAGAAGGAGAAAAATAAAAAAGGCTTCCGCTCAGTTGTTGCAGCCTCTGTCTTTATGATGTTGCAGCCTCAAATTTATGAGTATATTTCCATATGCATTTGTCTACAACTTCTACATTATTTGGGCCGTTATTGATTATGCAAACCTAATCCATTAATGTATCTCATGTAACGGTAAAGTTTAACGTTAAAATGAACATAATTTTGATGTAGTTCTTAAACGTTTTTACTTCGAATTCTATTGTTTTCTTACCGAATTTTCACTTTAACCACATGAAACTATGTAAATGTAAATACATTTAGGCTGTGCGTATGATATTGTAATTTAAAGGAGTAATTTTAATTTTGCTAGTTGTTTATGTCACTACTATTGCCATTACATTCAGTGATATACGGGAATTACGATTTACGAGTAACATTAGTACAAAAAACATTACTAAGGATTCTGTATGGTCTGGTACGGGAGGAGGCCATGGGGGGGTGGGTGACACCATGAGTTACCGCACTGGGTGACACCAACCCTAGTGACGCCACTGTTTCTATTTCCAATAAAATAGCAAATATAAATTTCTACTACAAAAATATTTATTCCTTGTTTCTTAGATTAAAAAATAATAGGAATAATAATTGAGAAAAATACGTTAGATTTATAAAATAGACCAAATTAACTTTATGTCTACCAAATTTTTTTTTTTTTGTAATTTAAAAAAGTCAAAACAGTGATTTAGCCCTGCTCTACAAAACCATGACACTACATTAATATTTTGTTTTCTTATTTTGCAGATGAATACAAGAAGACCATTCTATTTGCTCGGATCTACAGTAGATGATATTAAAGGCTCAAAGCTGCCCCCATATAGGCAAGCTTTTGGTTATTTTATGCACCTCCACAGAGAGAAAAACATGACAATCCGCGATGCTCTGCGTCAATCTATTCGAGTCACAATAGTTATCTGGGATAAGGCCAATATTCCTACTCAGCAGGAACCTCGTGCCATGAAGAAGTTAGAGAATTTCTTTAACGAATGGACTTGCTTAAAGAAGCATGCTTCCAGAACAAGCCAGAGCCATAAAACCAAGGAGGCTGATTTTGTAGAGCGATTGGAAGATCTCTTTGACATCGCCCATGGAGACGCTGAGAAGCTGATCAAGAATCGTGAGGACTGGGAGTTCCTTCAACTGCAAAGACAAAAAGGTCGTCCTAGCTCAATCGGTGGTGTGGACACTGTACATCTTCACCGCACAAAAAATGCAGTCAAACGGTTGGAAGCTGAGGCAGAGAGAAAAAGAAAGTCAGAATCTTTGATGGAGGCGTCTACTAGTCAAGTTGTACTGGCTTCTTCCACATCTTCCAGCAACACTGATGAAAGTGAGAATGAGGAGGAGGAGCCCAAAGGAGCTTGTGCTTTACCAAAATCTAAGAAAAAACGAGGCATGAAAAACATCATGACTATTCAGATGTCTGTTGCCCTGGATCGTACACAAATTTCCTCTAGAAAGGCAACATTTATCCTCGCAGAGGCAGCTAAAAGCTTTGGTTTGGACGCTTCAGATTACAACATAAACCAACATTCTATCCATCGCCTTCGAAATAAGAACCGAGCTCGTCATGCTAAAGAACTTAAGGAGCATTTCCATGGAGAATGTTCTATGACAGTCCACTGGGATGGCAAGATGATGGAGGACCTCACCTCGCACAAGCACATTGATCGTCTCCCAGTACTTGTGTCAGGACCTGGTGTTGAACAGCTGCTTGGTGTCCCCAAAATCCCAAACTCAACTGGAGAAGCACAAGCTGAAGCCGTCTTTAACTGCCTGAATGAATGGGGAATTACAGAGAGAGTAAAAGCAATTTGTTTCGATAAAACAGCTTCAAATACGGGTCAATATAGTGGAGCCTGTGCTCTCATCGAAGCAAAATTGGGACATGATGTTTTGTACTTGCCTTGTAGACACCATGTTTTAGATTTATTGTTGGGAGCTGCATTTGAAGCAACATTGGGATCTACATCAACTGGTCTAGAGATATTGATCTTTAAGCGTTTTCGTGACAATTGGACTTCTGTTGATCAAAGCCAGTTCCAAACAGGTGAGACAGACACGATTACTGAAGAAGCAATTATCCAGTCTAAAACTGAACTAATTCAGTTTGCTAGATCCCAGGTACCTATGCTACGGGATGACTATCAAGAACTTTTGGATCTGTCCATCATCTTTCTTGGAGGTGTCCCCAATAAAGGCATCAAGTTTCGTGCACCAGGTGCCATGCATCGAGCTCGCTGGATGTCCAAAGCGCTCTATTCTATCAAGATGTGGCTTTTCGAAACCAGTTCAAGATGACTAAGACTGAAGAACGAGGAATTCGAGATCTTTCCCTTTTTTCTGTTCTCATCTATATGAAGGCTTGGACAACATCCTCACTCCCTATTGAAACCCCATTTAATGACTGGCTCCTTATGAGGTCATTGATTAATTATCCTAACAAAAAGATTGCTGATGCAACTAAAAAAAAGCTCTCTAACCACTTATGGTACCTGTCTGAAGAAGCAGTTGGTCTTGCTTTCTTTGATGAGCGAATTACTACAGATGTAAAGAAACGCATGGTAAAGGCATTAGAAGATGAGTCCACTGATAGACCACCCAAGCGTCCTCGGATTCCTGAATCGACCTTCTGCTCTGGTGAAGGACTACACCAACTTGTTACAAGAAATACTAGAGAATTCTTTACTAAGCTGAATTTGCCAGAAGGATTTCTGAACAAGGCACCCAGCACTTGGACATCCAACTGTGAATATTTAAGGGCCAGAGCTATTGTTGCAGCTCTATCTGTTGTAAATGACCTGGCAGAACGTGCAGTAGCTTTAGTTCAAGAGCTGAATAAGAAATTGACAGTGGGGGAAGAGCAGCTCCAGTTCCTGCTCCAAATTGTTGCAAAACACCGCCACCCAGTTCCATCAAAAACTGTTCTTCTCAAAAAATAACCATCAATGAGGTCGCACCTTAAAATACACCATATTGTATAATCATTGTATATTAAATAAATGTTGTATAAGGAAATAATGCTAATTAAAGTAATTAAAGTATGTAAATAGCACTGGCATTTTGAATTTATCTCTATATAATAAACTAATGGTTTTTTTTGTAGCAATGCTTCATTGCTGATTGTATATAAAAAAAGAGCCAGGAAGGATTTTGGATAGGAGAAAAAGGATTGGGATAAAGAAGGATTGAGGACCAAAGGGGGCGCAGATAAAATAATTCAACATTTCAATTTTTGACTACCCAATAAGAGACACCCTAATATATATATATATTCATAGTTGTTTTAAGTATTCGCTGAACAAATTACAGCGAGTTGTATATTTAATGATAGATAAATATACAATAAAAAATAAAAACAGCAAAACCGAGTGCAGCAGACACACGTACCTTATCACTCTTGCGATTAAGTTGACACTAAATTTGAATTCAACAAATACTCTATGAGAAAGATCACTAGCTCAGCCCACACAGCCCGAGAACAAATGAAAGTATATATTTTTTAAAAAGTTTGACCAATAAAATAGCGGAACCCAGCAACAAGACCTACGGCTTAGCTGAATATTGGTCAATCCAAAGTCTGACTGGTCTGACCGCTTCCGAAGGCCTTGTTATAGTTGACCATCCCCTGTTAACAGTAGCTTAATAATGAGATACTTCTAGGGTTCATTTCAACATAGCACCTGGTAAGTCATTTACATAGAGCTAAAGCACAAATCTCTCTCTCTCTCTCTCTCTCTCTCTCTCTCTCTCTCTCTCTCTCTCTATATATATATATATATATATATATATATATATAGTGTTGGAGTAGCGATAGCGATAACACTGCTGGTTTTGGGAAAGATAAAAATAGTGATATGGATGCATCAGTAATAAGGGTACCTATGAAAGCCATTACACCTACAAATTTGGAAGTACAATGTATACGGATAAAAAATAGAATTTGAATAAAATAAAATAATCATGATCTATTTACAAAAACAAAATTTGTTTTCAGAGGTATACACATCATTCAAATAGGGCACTTGCAAGAAAATGAGGTGGGGGTCCAGACGTATATATATATATATATATATCAGCAGAAGCCTGGTGCTCCAGAAATGATCTTCTGTACGAACTCTTCCAGAAAGATAAAACTAGCGGGGCCCCACGAACACGACGGAACGCGCCGGAACGCTGCGTAAAAAGTACTCGAATGTTTGTTTGTTTGTTTTTGTATGTTTTTGTCTCATGAAAGACCATGAAGGAAGGTGTGGATGACTCCTTTTTAATTTTTTAATTTTATTTTTTTCCCCAAGAAGGAGGGGGTCCCTCAAGGGGCAAATGCCCTTCATTAAGGACGGTGAGACCCCATAAATGGGGTGAGGAACTTAAGGAAGGGGGCCCCCTCATAACGGAGACGAAGGTCTTCAGGGGGCCCCCTCCAGGGGCAAATTTCAAGGCACCCCAAATTCCTCTGGCCAAATGCCATCATACTACTTACTTCCCTATATGATTTGGTAAATAGTAGCTCTTTAGATAGTTTCAAGAAATAATTAGATGCTTTCATGAGTGAAAGACATGGATTGTAAATTTTGTAAATAATATATATTTTAGCCAAGACTTAAGTACTGTATAACTACAATAGTTTTGTAAATAGTTTAATGATAACCAGCGAACTTGAAATGATATTTTGCAAATTTTAATTACAAGTTTTAGCTTTAGACCATTTATATGACTTGAATAACCTTGATAGGCCCACAAGTGGCTTCAGGTTATTCAAATGTAATGCAGGCATGTAATTAGCATAGTGAAACCAAAAGAGGTTGGTTTATATTTACACAGCTGTGAACAAAGATAAAATAATGATTAGCAAAGAACACAACTTTTCAAATATATCTTTCTGTATGTAAAATGCCGAGTGGGTTAAGCTCCGCCCACAAAAACAATGCAAATATGTGGAAGGGGTGCGAGGAATGGAAAAACATCACGAGGATAAATAGCTTTCAACCTTTCAAATGTTCCCCGCGATGATTCTTCATTTCACGAAGGTCAAGCTTGTCGCCCCTCCTCTCGAGTTGGCCTGGTGATCTTTTAATTATGTATTGTTTCCTGTTTAACTTTTAATTATTCTTGTTTAGCGTTGAACTGACGATGACCCTTACTTGGGTCGAAACGTTTGCATTGAATGTTCGGAGCCATTGTCCTGGGCTTTTTATTTCTGATATATATATATATATATATATAATCAATAGGAGTATGAAAACAAGAGATACGACTCTCAACATTTATTGGCCAAACGTTTCGGTCCACTCAGGGGCCATCTTCAGTGACTAAATAGAAGCATCTAAAAAACAATCACATAACTAAAGTAAATACAAATGTCATAAATATACTGTACAATAATAAAATCTAATACAAAAAAAATTAAAAAAGTTAAAAAGTTAAAAAAAAAACTATCTGGATTATAAGACAAAATAAAAGAAAATAAATAATAAAAGAAAAAACAAAATTTCAAAAAATAAATTTTTTAAAAATTTTAAAAAGTTTGTTTAAAAAAATTCAAATTTTAAAAAAATTTAAATTTTTTTTCTAAAAAGGACTGACCTGAATGGTAAAAGTTACAAATGACAAGTGGAAAGAAAGGAAAGAAGAAAAAACTTAAGTTAGTGCGTTAGTTGCGTTAAAAAGGTGTTGGTTGGTTAGGAAGTATGTAATTTTATCGAGGAAATACTTTTGTTTAATTCTGGATTTAATTTCTTGATAAAAAGGGATTCTAAAATTTTAAGATCAAGCGGATTAGAAGCAGACGACAAAATCGCAAAGGAGTCCTGGGGCCACGGGTGATCATGGGTCTCTGAATAATGCCGAATAGCAGAGGATTCAGGAGTGGAAAGAGGGCGAGAAGTTCGGTAAGAAAAACCCAACTTCGAAATCCTAAGTTTTATCTGTAGGGCAGTCTGCCCCCCCCCCCCATAACGACTTTGGCAGGTCGCACATGTATATAAATAAATAACAAAGGATCTCAAAAGCACGGGGAGGTGATCTTTATGGCGAAGAAAGGATTGCAGAGAATTAGAATTAGAATTAATAATTATAAAGTCGCATTGAGGGAAGGTTTATCTTAAGCTTCCATTTTTAGACCAACTAACTTTTCAACTTAATAAAGATGTCCACTCTATTTTGGACAGACACTTCCCTCAATGCGACTTTATAATTATTAATTCTAATTCTAATTCTCTGCAATCCTTTCTTCGCCATAAAGATCACCTCCCCGTGCTTTTCAGATCCTTTGTTATTTATTTATATACATGTGCGACCTGCCAAAGTCGTTATGTGGGGCAGACTGCCCTACAGATAAAACTTAGGATTTCGAAGTTGGGTTTTTCTTACCGAACTTCTCGCCCTCTTTCCACTCCTGAATCCTCTGCTATTCGGCATTATTCAGAGACCCATGATCACCCGTGGCCCCAGGACTCCTTTGCGATTTTGTCGTCTGCTTCTAATCCGCTTGATCTTAAAATTTTAGAATCCCTTTTTATCAAGAAATTAAATCCAGAATTAAACAAAAGTGTTTCCTCGATAAAATTACATACTTCCTAACCAACCAACACCTTTTTAACGCAACTAACGCACTAACTTAAGTTTTTTCTTCTTTCCTTTCTTTCCACTTGTCATTTGTAACTTTTACCATTCAGGTCAGTCCTTTTTAGAAAAAAAATTTAAATTTTTTTAAAATTTGAATTTTTTTAAACAAACTTTTTAAAATTTTTAAAAAATTTAATTTTTGAAATTTTGTTTGTTCTTTTATTATTTACTTTCTTTTATTTTGTCTTATAATCCAGATAGTTTTTTTTTTAACTTTTTAACTTTTTTAATTTTTTTGTATTAGATTTTATTATTGTACAGTATATTTATGACATTTGTATTTACTTTAGTTATGTGATTGTTTTTTAGATGCTTCTATTTAGTCACTGAAGATGGCCCCTGAGTGGACCGAAACGTTTGGCCAATAAATGTTGAGAGTCGTATCTCTTGTTTTCATATTCCTATTGAGGATAAGGTTCCCGAAGAACACTTATATATAATATATATATATATATACACCATATGTACCACAAAAAAGTACACCCAACTTTAGATTGTACTAACTCCTCCAAAAATTGAGATATTTTGGATCTGTTTGTTTGATTTAATATAGCAAATTATTCTTCGTTAACTTTCAAATTTATTCATGTTTAAACGATTTAGTGTTTAAGCATCTGCTTTTAACTGAAGGGTACAACAAAATGGATTGCGCAAAATTGGATTGGTCAATGAAAAAATAATGTGTGTGCTATCGATGTAATGAAAAGACAAATACATAATAATAGATACTTTAACATAATTTTAATAAGATACAAAGCAGATTTTTCTTTATTCCTTATTGCAAAAGTTATGCTTAGTTTCGTTTTCTTTCAACATGACCGCCATTCCTATCGATACAAATCTGGAGTCGAGCTCTCATCTTCCCCATCACTCTTTTGATAAGATCTGGATTGTCTTTTAGCAAGTAGATTTCAGCTGTGATGCGAGTCCTCAAATCATCTAAATTGATAGGTTGTGATGCAAATACTCTATTTTTCAAATGACCCCATAAAAAGTAATCACACGGGGTCAAGTCAGGGCTTCTGGGAGGCCATTCAATGTCATGACCTGTAGCAATTACTCTTTGGTGGAAGACTTCCTGCAAGCGTTCCTTCACAATAACTCTCCTGTGAGCAGGAGCTCCGTCTTGCACCCACCAAATACGATTAAATTGGTTTCCATAAGTAATACGTATTTGTGGAAGGATTTCTCGGTCTATCATTTCTAGGTAAGCTTCACCATTTAGATTACCATCGTAAAAGACCGGGCCAATTACCGCTCCATTACCGAACAGTCCTACCCAGAGAGACAGTTTTTGTCTAGAGTTATTCTTTTCGTAGATATGATTGTCAGGTGGATGATTTTTTGGTGCATACTGACGGCAGATTTGTCTGTTCACTAGACCATTCATAAAAAAAGCCGCCTCATCTCCAACCACTAATTGTTTCGTGAATCTTTCTGGTTTTTCAAGAAACCACTGGGCAAATCTTAGGCGGCGAGGTAGATCTCCTTCAATGAGTTGATGTCGAATTTCCATTCTGTATGGGTACAAATTCAAATCCTCACGAACTATTCGATGAAATGACATGCGTGAGAGTTCTGTACCATTTCGCCTGGTGGACACTTTTGGATGTCTCTCTAATAAATGCCGAACATGCTGAATGTTCTCGTCTGTTCTTGCCGTCTTCGGATGGCCTGAACGTCCTTTGTTCAAATTGGGGACCGTTCCTTCTTCTTTGTATTTTCGAACATTCTTCAAAATTCTATGTTTAGTTACAGAAGCTCTATCGGGAAATTGCAGTTCGAAGGTATTCTGAACTTGTTTTAAGCTTTTAGTTTGCAGATAAGTTGTGACCATGAGAACGCGCTGCCTTCGTGTAAACTGCATGATAAGGGTTTCAAAGTTATTTATAAATTTAGTAATTCAGATTCTTCATTTATATGTATGACTCGTATCTTAGATACAAAAGTTCGAATTATTAAAAAAAAATATTTGCAATATCCTTCGACGTAAAAAGTAGCACATTGGTTGAAGCAAGAGGAGCTATCTGGCTGGGAGAAATGATCATTCCGCGCAACCCATTTTGCTGTACCCTTCAGTTAAAAGCAGATGCTTAAACACTAAATCGTTTAAACATGAATAAATTTGAACGTTAACAAAGAATAATTTGCTCTATTAAATCAAACAAACAGATCCAAAATATCTCAATTTTTGGAGGAGTTAGTACAATCTAAAGCTGGGTGTACTTTTTTGTGGGACATATGGTATACATACAGGGTATCCCAAAAAGTGTGACCCTAAAAGAAATATTAATAACTTTTTTATTAAAAGTGCTAGAAGTAAATACTAAAAACTAAAATAACAAGTGAAGATGTAAGTTTTTGATACTGTATACGTAATTATTATCAAAAACATATCGTTACTTTAAAATGTTAAAAAAAAATTCTACAAAATTTTCTCATAAAAGAAATCATTTATCATGAAGGGTGGCCTAGTCTAACCAAAGGCCTTGTGACGGCGAATCCTACAGACCGGACTAGACTAGCCTAATCATTCACTTGCTCGTTCCGGACCTAGTCTAATCACTCACTCGCTCGTTCTAGCAAGTTGGCGGCCAAAAAAACATCTTATGATACAAACTGTACAGAATTTCACCCACCCTCAGATGACGACACCACAAGAAAAAGCTGAACTAGTCAGGTATGTTTACGAAAGTAAATCAATCATCACAGCACAAAGAAGATTTCAAGTTAAACACAATAAACAGGCACCAGGAAAGAAGAGCATAAAAAGATGGGTGAAAACGTTTGAATAGACTGGATCCGTCCTTAAGAGAAAGAGTTGTGGACGCCCGAATAAGTCTCTAGAAAGGTCGCAAGCTGTTATGGAAGCATTTCACACGGATCCAAAAACGTCAATAAGGAGAGTTTCAGTTGAGTTAAACATCCCACGATCTCGGTTCACAGAATCCTTCACAAAAATCTGAAATTAAAATGTTACAAAGTGCAAGTGCATCATCAACTTTTTAAAGAAGATTACGCAGTAAGAATTGCTACTTGCCAGGAACTAATCGAGTTCATTGATTCAGACTCAAATTTCCTGAAAAACGTCATCTTCACTGACGAGGCAACGTTTCATACATCTGGAAAACTTAACCGCCACAATTGTAGAATTTGGGGACCAGAAAATCCACGTGAGACCTTTGAACATGAACGTGATTCGCCCAAAGTGAATGTTTGGTGTGGAATGTCAAGTTCTCGAATTTATGGTCCGTATTTATTTGAAGAACGGACTGTTACAGGTGCCTCGTACTTAAAGATGTTAAAAGATTTCTTTGTGCCACTACTAAAAGAAACTCCTGAATCATTTCAAACCATAATCTTTCAACAAGACGGAGCCCCGCCTCACTATGCTAGAGTCGTTCAAGAATTTCTAAACGAGACTTTCCCAAGACGATGGATTGGTAGAGGAGGACCAATGAAATGGCCCGCTCGCTCCCCCGATTTAACACCTTTAGATTTTTATCTTTGGGGTTATGTTAAGTTTAAAGTTTACCATAACAAACCGAGAAACATTCTGGAATTGAAACAGCGTATTCAGGAAACTATCACATCCATCTCCCCATCTGTACTGGAGCGTGCCATTGAAGAATTTGAACGTAGAATTAAATTGGTTATAGTAAATGATGGAAAACATGTAGAGGTTTACTAGTGCATGGGAATAAAACTTACACCTTCGCTTGTTATTTTTTTTTAGTATTTACTATTTGCACCTTTAATAAAAAATTTATTAATATTTCGTTTAGGGTCACTCTTTTGGGGACACCCTGTATATATATATATATAGATATAGATAGTGGATTTAATTTTCCTAGAAGAGTTCCTTGTTCCATGCGCGGTAGGGTGGATCACTTTTCACTTTTTTTAAAAAATTATAGCTGGTCAAAGTTTTTCCCATGATTTGGTTCAGTGGAAGTACACTGACACCATTTTTACCAAAAATCGATCAATATTTAGGGGTCGCGCATCGACCTTGAAAATTTCAATTTTGGAAATTTGGCCAAATTGACAATTTTTTACTGAATAAAGATAAATCATCAAATGACCATATTTTCTGAATCCTCTCAGTGAAAGAAATCCTCTCAGATACTTACCAAGTTGATAGGACAAGTGGTTTAGAAGTTATACTCACCTTGAGATAGCATTAAAATTTAAAATACCGTATTTGTCCCCTTACCTCCATATGCTGTCTGCCATTGTCTGCTTTTTAGGATAAGATAAAACGAATAAGGAAAGATCAAATGTATTTTGTATTAAAACGGTTTACCGATATCACTAAAGGCACTTACTCCGGTGCCCCTAACTAGGTTCAAAAACTGTATGAATCGTGGTTAGAACACACGTCATCTTAAGGCGTGCGCCATGTACTCTCTCTGCTAACTCCCTTTCCCTCTGCGCTACGTCATCTTGGCAAGTGACGACTTCTTGAAGTCACCGAGTTCTTTCCGGCTCTTTTCCACGAGCTGAAGAAGACCCTGCAGCTGTGACTCGTCTTTTGTGACAGTGTTCGCGTAATCTTCTATCAGTTTTATCCCTCTCTCTGCCACGTCGTTGGTAACTTTCAGATGCGAGATGACATTCTTCAGATCACAGTAGTTCTTATCTTGATCCCACTTATTCACCGGCAGAGTGAGCCACGTAGACGCGCACACCTGCAGGCCTGTGAACACGAACCACGATGACTCATCGATCAGGTCCGGAAGGCGCGTCGTGTCATCAACCGAGACGTTGTCATACGTGAAGTCCTCGGGCACAGCGAGGCGGCACAGCTTCTTTGCCATCTCGTGCTTCACAGTGTCTTCCACTTTGTCACTGCAGAGGGCGAAAACGACGGTCTGAGGCCTCAGATACCACAAGTGCCGCCTGATCACTGCCAGTGAAGCCTCTGCAATCTCGCGATCCACAGCCCTGTACTGCAGAAGACGCTGGTACAACACAAGGTCATTCAGCGGGGCATCAGCTGCGACAGGAGCCGCCAGCCAGGCAGGTGCGTAGAGGAGTGCAGTAAATAGTACCACTCTCTGAAGTTTCTGTACCAGCTCGTCGTCGAACTCCAGCTGACCGCTGAACATCAGGAGCTTCGTGTAGTAGATGATCTGAAACGAATACGCACTGTGATGTATAAATACCGATACCACTCCATATAAGTTTGTTTAATGGTAAATTATTTATCTTATTTTTTTCTGGTAGGGACTTCAAATGGCTGTTTGCAGAAGGCAATACAATATTTAACTTCTAATTCAAAATACCAACCTTGGCCATCCACCTCGCATGATGGTAGGCTCCTGGGCGCATGAAGTGTGTGCCACGACGTGGCTGGGCCCCGAGTACCAGGAGTGTAATCTCCGCCACTTCTCGGTAGTCTTCTCTGACAAGACCAGAAGCGGTGCCGAGGAACTTGACTGCCTCATCTCGGAGCTCCATCAGCCACGTCACCTCCGCCAAATGCTCGATCTCCAGCTCGCGATAAGTCGAGAGGTCGAGCTTGTCCCACCTGAAAGGGGAGTTATGAAAATATTGCATGAAAACGACTGAAGTTTCCCTTTTCGACTGCTATTAACATCATTAGTAGAAGGACGCTGATATCTCAATTGCTCTGAAGGCAAAAAATCATTGGAGAAAACAAATGCGCCTTAGACTTGAAATTCACCTTCTCCTCAGATACTGGAACAAAGGTTCAGTTGGTGCTGTGGTTCTTCCAAACGCGGTGATGACCACTGCCCCCACGATGAGCTCCATAACGTGATGGCGACAGCCCAGCTGGAAGAGCGGTTTACCAAGCATGTTCTCCAGCCGGACCACCGCACCCTGCACCCTCCCGTATTGGAGGAAGTTGTGTCGAAGCACAGTCCAATCACGTTGTTCTCGCATCCCCAGTCTTTGAGAGCACGAAAGGTCGCCTGGGCCTGGGACAGACCGGTGCCGTCAGCAACAGTCGGAACGGCCAGCAACTTTCCTTCTGTGCATTGGGGAGCTCCGGAGATGAGAATCGCCTGGCGGTGCTCCAATGATCCAAGAGAGTCCTGAAACGTATGTCATACATGCCAATCCATTATCGTCCACTGGAATATGTCAATCCACTGTCGTCACTGGAACATGTTAATTCACTGTCGTCCACGGTGAGGGCAAAACTGACCTTGATTACTTTACCGTCCCAGTGGACGACAGCATGCCTCGGAGATACGAAGGATTTCTGCACAGCTGTCGACACTTCACAACGATGTGCCACTCTTCCACGGCGAGACGTGTCCTTCGAGATACTGAATTTGTCCAGGTCTGCGGGCGGATCTGCCGAACGTAGGACTGCCGCCACGACACTTGCCACCTATGTGCGAAATTGAAAGGAAATTGACAAGGATGCGTATGGTTTTTATGTGACAAAATAATCACTAAATTTTCCGTCGTTACGTCTATTATATCTTTGTCAAGGAAAGATCATTACTGATATATACACACCTGATTATTGGACATCCGGAAGCGATCAGCCACTTCAATAACAGCCGGTGCATTGAGGATGCGGTGAGGAAGGCTGATTGATACAGTTGATTCTCTCGGCTGTCGGTATGGTGGTTCTAGCTGTGATTCGGAGTTGCTCGATGATCTGCTTTCTATAGATTCATCGTCGCTCTCAGCTTCGGTTCCTAATTTCGTTTTTGAGGTGCCTGGCTCATCACGAGATTGTTGTCTTGAGAGTTGCCGTTTTCTCTTGACAACGAACACTTTATCATTCCCACTCATTGTTGCCTGGCGCAGGCCCCGTTGATCCTCATAAAATTTAATATCTTCTTGTTTGTTGTTGTCTGAGAGCAGTCGACTTTTCTGTATCTCTTCAATAGCATCGGGAGCTCCGATGTCCCAGAGCTTGTTCAGATTTTCTGAAAACTTCTCCCTGCCTTTTCCCGCGTCACTGTCTCTCATCTTGCTCTTCTGCAGCGAGCGCCACTCTTCCCACAGTAACTCCAGTTTTCTTTCGCAGTTACGCCTCGTGATCGTCTTTATACGTGCCATGTTCCAAAATGCCAGAACATTGGCCACCGTGTCTTTTACGGCGGCCTTCCTGTCAGTAGTTTCCTGCTTGGCATAGAAGAAGTACTGGAGAACTTGATGGGTGGTTGGCAATTTGGCACCACCGATCGAGGAAGATGGCTGACCAATTAAGAAGACGTCCGTGGCTGACCTTAGAGAAGGTGGTGCTGTTGTTGCTGCTTTCTCTTTTCCAGAATAAGTAACTTTCAGAGTCTTCCCACTCCTGGTTGTTAACAGTTTATCCATTGTACTAAAGTCTAGACTTATCAAACAAGAATCAATTGACACAGTTGATCTGTAAAAAGCAAACTGTGATTAGTAAAAATATTGGTCATAGACATAGCGTGTGTGTGTAATTGGGATTTTAGGATGCGCCAGCTACTGATGCTATGATTACGTCCATAACGGGGGACAAATACGGTATTTTAAATTTTAATGTTATTTCTAGGTGAGTGTAACTTCTAAACCACTTGTCCGATCAACTTGGTAAGTATCTGAGAGGATTTCTTTCACTGAGAGGATTCAGAAAATATGGTCATTTGATGATTTATCTTTATTCAGTAAAAAATTGTCAATTTGGCCAAATTTCCAAAATTGAAATTTTCAAGGTCGATGCGCGACCCCTAAATATTGATCGATTTTGGTAAAAATGGTGTCAGTGTACTTCCACTGAACCAAATCATAAAAACTTTGACCAGCTATAATTTTTAAAAAAAGTGAAAAGTGATCCACCCTAAATTGCACGGTCTATATATATATATATATATATATATATATATATATATATATATATATATATATATATATATATATATATATATATGTTATATTATCTCCCTCCATTTCCAGTTCACAAGGAACGCTTTATTTCATTTAAATCAGACAACGCCCAAGGCTATAAAATTCAAAGTCAAGTTCATAGCTACAACCCATTCAGACAAAGGAATTATTTAATTTTATATAATTGACGTACTTTGTGTACCTAAATACGTTCCTAAAACGGAACTGCGAACAAAGGGTTTAGATTAATTTAATAATTATATTATTCATTTAGTATTTCCTTTCAAACGGAAGTCACACGCTAAATGACCTAAGCACCACTTCATGCGAATGACATGGAGGACTTCCGTTTTTTCTAATATAAAAGAAGGGGCTCAGCACCCTTAAATCAGATTCCGATAAGCCAGATTTCTGCGGGCGGCGGAGACGTGGATCTCCGGATCGGGACAGAGAAGGCCCAAATCCGTGTAGAGAGATTAATTCAGATTCCGACAATGCGCGATTGATTTCGGAACGCCGGGCTGCGGCAGCAAGGCCCAATTCGAGAGGAGAAGCGAACAGACAAGATTAGATAAGCAACGTTAGACTAGCCCTGAGTTTGAGAAAGAGGGCTAAAATCGCAATAAGAAGTCTTGGGACAAAATCTAACTGAGCAGTAAAATAACTTTGATTTAAAGTCGAACCAATAACGAATTGATAATAGATTAATTTTATTTCAAACCATTAAGGCACTCTGATTCAAGTAAATTCAACGAAAACTTTGCCATTTTCTTGTGCCCAACGATCCCTTAAACTACAGCGCACTCAAAGATAAGTGCCTGAAGAAGTAAGAGTTGATACGACGTCTTCAGGTCATCATCATCATCGAGGGTACTTTTCTGTTACACGAAAACAAACCCAGAAGAAGAGTGTAATATATATATATATATATATATATATATATATTAGCAATCACATCGATGGTGCATAAACGAATTATTGCACTATAAAGATTGAGGTCAGATGTTTATCATACGATGGTGCATAAATGTATTATTCTACTATAAAGAATGAAGTAGGGTGTTCGACATCTGATGCCTAAGAGAGATTTGAATTGTGGCCGTTAACATTGAATATAACGTCAGACACACGCATACATTATATATATATATATATATGAAGAATGGTGCATGAGAGGCAGGTTAGGTTAGTTCCTCTATATTCAATTTTCTACTTTTTGGATTACCTCCATCTCCCTAACTGCATTCATACTACTAATCCTTATCCCAAATGATAATTCTATTATTATATTTGTCCCACTATTAGTAAGTGAGAGGAAAACGCGCGTTTTCTGGCAATTGCTAATAACCTTAATTGTGTTTGCTGTTCATACATGATAATATCATCTCATCACATCATCACCAGTTGCTTGCAGAAGCCATAAGCGAAATTAAATTTTTCTTCAATGAACTCGTCTACATTTGAAAAAGGAATTTATTTAGGTGTAAACAAGCTATACGGTCTATATTATACAGGATGCTGTATAAAAACACGATTGACTGATATCATGGCCACTTAAATGGTTTTGTAAATTCCTAAATCTGAGAACTCAGAGTTTATTCATTTATTTTATAACTGGAACTTTCAAAATTATCTAAGGCATAGGTACTTTTCAGTTATACCCCGCAATTTCTTCTTTTTCGGTTAGGTCAACTGTACATCCTTGACGTAAGGGTAAGGGTAAGAGTAAATTGTGACATTTTCGTTAAAACTAACGAATATTTTAACGAAATACTAACGAATATTTTAATGAAAATATCACGACTTAACCTAACCAATTGTCAAGGGCGTATAGTTGACTTAACAGGGAAAGAAGAAATTGCGGGGGGTTCAGCGGAAAAGTACCAAGTATATACTTTACATGCCGTTTTATTTGAAAAATAAATGAATTAAAACTACTTCACTTAATTAGTGAATATAAAAATTACAACTTTAGTTTTTTTCAATTGAATCAATTGTAATTTCGAGTTCTACTATACACTTCCTATTTAACTCTTTCCGGGCGGATTTATTTAAGAATAAGAACTAGAAGAAAAGATATATTAGTGTGGGTCCTTGTATGCTCGCTGGGCCAGAAAAGGTTAAAAGAATAATGCATTGTTATAAAATTCCAGTTATTCGTGACTCGCTCCGTGTAAACAATTTAATAATAATAATGTTTGGGGTTATTTGACTTCCTTCGTAACAGCAAAGGTCATGTGACGGTGGGAACCTACAGCTTTAGGCGAGATCCGAACCGCAGATTGCATAGAACGGCCATCCATTAAACTACTGACAGACCCAAAATCGCTTAACCTCACAGATCCTGCCCTTTGCTTTGTCCGGAGCTATAGGGCGCGTCCGTCTGTGGCCAATATGGAAATGCATCTTCATTTGATGTAAGGGCTCTCTCTGCCTTCGTGGACCATTGGACCCGTCTGGGGACCCGGCTGATCTCCTGCTTATATTTCTTTTTCTTTCTTTCTCCTCCTTTCCCCCAATCCTTCTGGATTTTTTTTTTTGCATTTGGCTTTGTTTTGGACCTTGACTTGACTCTTTCCTTGGACCTTGGGTGAGGGAGGTGGTTGTCCTTCACCCTTTGTATCTCTTAAACCAAACCCAAGCCCTGTCCCTGCCATCTTTCACCGCGTGTTGGATGAGAATGGCCACCTTTTAGGCACGTGGACTGGGTATGGGTGTATCTCCCCTGCGTGACATCTGTTGGCGGTAGGACCGAGTGTGCCCACGATTCGCCTTTCCCTTGTTGGAGTCGATGGTGGCTGGATGCGCGCGGGGGATGAAATTACCTTTTTGTTTGTTATGGCTTCTTCTACTCCTCGGCTTACGACCTCTGCTTCTAATTCTCGGACTACTCCTTTTCTTAGCACTCGGGTGGTGGGCAACCAGGCCCTCGAGTCCTCTACCACTGGAAAACCGCATCCTGATGGGGTTTACCCCCCTCGGGCTGCGGAGCTCTCGTGTCCTCCTCGTTCAAAGACTTCGTATGTCTTATCCCCGCAAGTCTTTTGACCCCTTCGTAGGTGCAGACAATTCTGACCCTGATTACCCTAGGTTTCTTGTCCTCAGTTCTTCCGCCTCTTCCCCCTCTTACAGCGGGATGTTTTTGAGGTCTACGATGACTTCACTTCCCGTTGTGCCGATCTCCGACAGATGTGGCCCCAGAACGATGGCTCTCTTGTGATGGAGGTCTCCTCTAGAGCCCAACACCAGAAGGTTTCGTCCCTCTCGACCCTGGCTTCTGCTCCCCTGGATTGTCTCCCCACTCTTCCTTTAACACTTGTATGTACGGGTGTAGTACATGCTCCCCGCCTTTTGGAATACTCAGAATCAGATCTTCTCACCCGCCTCTCCTCTCAGAAGATGACCCGTGTTTATTGCCCACCCTGTATGGTTCATTGGGCAAAGATTCCATCTCCTTTACTGATCCTGACTTTTGCTCGTTCCAGGTTACCCGAGAAAATTAGAGCCGGTTACCTGCAATTTCCGGTCCGTCGTTATATCCCCAGACCACGCCGATGTTTTACTTGCCAGAGGTTCGGACACGCCAGTAAGACATGCCGAAGTTCCCCTGGTATTTCTGTCAACTGCTTGTCCCCGACACATGGTTCCTCCTGTTCGAATCCTCCCCGCTGCGCTAACTGTGGAGAAGAACACGCAGTTTCCTCCTCTTCCTGTCCGACTTATGCATTCGAACGTGAGGTCCTGTCGGTTCGGGAAGCTGACAAGGTCAGCTTTCAGGAAGCGAGGTCCCGCGTTCGGTCCCGATTCGCTCGTCCAGGCGTTACCTTTGCCCAAACACTGCGCTCCTCCCGCCCGGCTACATCCCGTCCGCCCCAGACTTCGCCCACCTCCATACCATCCTCTTCCACACCCTATCATTCTAGGCCAGATGCGGCCTCATCCACCCGTCCCCCTATCACGTCCTCTACCTTCTCGTCATGTCCACCCCCTCGTGTTCACTATTCCTCCCACCCGTCCCCCAGAACTTCCAATTCCACTGTCCCATCTGCTCCACCTCAGTCGCATCTAACTCACCTACTCACCCTCCTGAAACCATTGCTGACATTTCCGCATGCATAACGAAACCCGCTTGCTCTTCTAGTCTCTCTTCCCCTCCGCGCTCTTCTGTTAAACGACCCATCGCCAGCCCCCGGCGTTTAGGTCCCTCTGCCAAACTCCCTTGTTCAGGTCCCCTCCCCGTCTTCTCGTCCTTTCACTTTCTCTCCTATCAGTTTTCCCCCTCCTACCCCCATATCTCTCACGTCTACAGGGACCACTTTTGTCTTGCCGGCTTCTCTGAGAGCCCCCGCTTCCCTTCGCGACCGTCCCCTCCGCTCCTCCATTCCTGGTGGTGACTATGCAGCTTCTACACTGCGGGTTCAAGCCGACATCCATCCTATCCCCCCTTCTGTACCTCTCTCCCTCCTTGACTCCCGATGCCCCCGGCATCCTCTTCTCCACCTCCACCCAGGAAATCGGATTCACCTCGCCCTGCTTCGTATCCCCCGTCTCCTACGACCCGCTCCTTTCTTGACCTCTCGATGCCCCCGGCTTTCTCTCCTACACCCCCACTCCGGCAATTGGACTCACCCCGCCCCGCTTTGCACCCCCCTTCTCGTTTTCCCCGACTCCTCCCGAAACCCAAACCCCCCCTCAACCTCTTTTTACCCGCTCTTCCACCTCCTCCTCTTTAACCTGCCCCCAGTTCCGTCTACTCGCTCCACTGGTCACTCTTTTAAGTGTCGCCCGATAACGTCTCTCGCCCACCCTGTTTCCCGCAAGTGATGGCTATTATCCTCCAATGGAATTGTCGTGGCCTCCTCCCTAATTGGGAGGACTTCCTTCTACTTATCCAAGATTTTTCCCCAGTGTCTCTGCCTTCAAGAAACCCAACTTGAGGTTCGCCCTTTGCACCCCCTCCGTAGGTTCACATTGTACCTCTCCCCCCCTCCTCCTGATGCAGCCCCTCGTGGGGGTACAGCTGTCTTAGTTCGCTCTAACGTGCCGTCTACTCCCCTTCCCCTCCGTACCCCTCTCCAGGCTGTTGTGGCCCGGGTTTCCCTAGACCGATTATATTCTATATGTTCATTATATCTCCTCTCGTTCCAGGAAGGTTCTGCAAACAACCTCTCTATTCTCCTTTTACAGCTTCCTCCCCCCTTCCTTCTACTGGGAAACTTCAACGCGCGTCATCTTCTGTGGGGTGACACTGTCACTAACCAGCGGGGTGGCGTTGTGGTCTCCCTTCTCTCAACTCCTTCAGTCTGTCTTCTGAACACTGGTAAACCCACAGATTTTCACCAACAGACCCGTACGTTTTCCTCCATAGATCTTTCGCTAGCTTCTCCTTCCGCCTTCCTTGATTTCTCCTGGTCTGTTACTCCAGACCTCTACGGTAGTGACCACTTCTCCCTCCTCCTCCGTACATCTCAGACTTCTGACTCCTCTGCCCTTCCTACCCGATGGTTTCTTGCCGAAGCTGACTGGCCCTTTTTCCGACCTGAAGTCCCGAGTAACGTTTTGACAATAGACGCTGCCTCCCCCTACCTTACCGATCACGTCACTTGTGCCGCGATGTCCTCCATCCCCAAATCAACATTTCCCCGCGCACCTCCGCCCCTTCGGTCCCATGGTGGACCCCAACTTGCACCTTAGTTGTTCAAGCTAAGCCTTCCGTCGTCTTCAACGAAACCCATCCCTTGCCAATACAATAGCTTTTAAACGTGCGCGAGCTCAGGACCGTCGCACAGTCCGTGAAGCCCGCCGCCTTTCCTGACGTACTTATGAGTCCTCTCTCACTTCCCCCACCCCTTCCTCCCGAATCTGGAACAAGATCCAGAAGTTTTCCGGTAAACCCTCTTCCCATCCGCCTCCTGTTTTTATGGTAGACAGAAACCTAGTATCATTCCTTACTGCAGTGGCAGAGGTCTTGGCCTCGATCATTGTCTCCATCTCACGACACGACCACCGTGATCCCGCTTTCCTCCGACGTAAGACTTTGCTTGCCTGCTCCCCTCATCTTTTCCAAACCCCTAATAACTTTCCTTACAACCGTCTTTTCTCCACGTTGGAACTACGCTCTGCTCCCGGCCCCGATGGCATTCATTTTGATATGCTCCGCCAACTACAACCTTCGGCCCTTTTTTTCTGCTCACCCTCTATAATTGGATTTGGGTAGAGGGCATCTTTCCTTCCTGTTGGAAGGAGGCAGTGGTGCTCCTCTTTCCTAAACTCGGCAAGGACCCGACATCTCCCCTTAACTACCGTTCAATAGCCGTCACTAGCTGCCTTTCGAAACTCCTTAAGAAAATGGTATCACGGCGCCTGGTGTGGCACCTCAAACGCCACAACATGCTTTCTTCCATACAGACCGGTTTTCGCAGGGGCCGTACCACCACTGACATTTTGGTTCAGTTCGAGACTGCGGTCCGTGGGTCCTTCGCAGAACGACGTCATCTCTATGCCATATTTTTTGATTTGGAGAAAGCATGTGACACTACCTGGCGGTGGTGGATTTGCCATAAACTCTACCTTTTGGGTTTCCGAGGTCTCCTCCCTTCCTTCATTTCCAACTTTTTGTCTTCTCGTTCCTTTCGTGTTCAGGTGGGTACTTCCTTCTCTTTTGTATACTCGCAAGAGGAATGGGTTCCCCAGGGCAGCGTCCTGAGCGTCATCTGCTTCGCTTTGGCGATTGACGATGTAGTGACGGCTCTCCCTCTGGGGATTACAGCCACCCTCTCTGTCGACGACCTGGCCATTTATTGCTCCGGTTTCCGATCCACCTTTCTTGAACGCCTCCTCCAGCGGGCCCTAGACTCGGTCTCCAGATGGGCCACAGACCACGGGTTTCGCTTTTCCCCTTCAAAAACGGTGGTGATACATTTTTGCCGTCGCCGCCGCTGCACCGCCGTCCCTTCCCTCTCTCTTTATGGATCACCACTCCCTGTAGTCCCTGAAACTAGATTCTTAGGTCTCCTCCTTGATTCCCGCCTCTCCTGGATTCCATACCTGAAGTCACTGAAGGCTTCGTACCTTCAGACCTGCACCTTTTGAAGTTCCTTTCCCATACCGATTTGAGTGCTGACCGTCACACCCTTTGGCGGCTCTACTACTCCTTGGTCCAAAGTAAGTTAGATTATGGCTGTCAGGCCTATTCCTCCGCTCCTGTCTCCGCCCTGCGCATGCTGGACCCCATCCGTTCCCTGGGTGTACGCATCAGCACCGGCGCATTCCGGTCGTCTCCTGTAGTCAGTATGTATGCGGAAAGTGGCCATTTCCCGCTGGATGTCCACCGCACCTAAGAGGGCTTAAAATACCTCTTTCACGTTCGGAAGTTTCCTTCCAACCCGGCCTACCAATCCTTCTTCGGCCCTTCAACTTCGGCCTGCTTTGACCGTCGTCCCCATTTGGTACGACCGTACGGTCTACGGATAGCCATCGTCTTGTCTTCTCTTGGGGTGGAAGGACAAGTACTCCCTTCTCCTCCCTCTACCTTTTCCCCATGGACCCTTCCCCTCCCCTCTCTACCCATTTTGAGTCTATCTCTGTTTTCACTAAGGCTCTCGCTCGCCGTTTGGAGTGGGTTGTGCAGCAGCCTTCCCGTCAGTGGTTCAATCGTTATTCCTTCCCCAAGCGGCTTCCATTTTTATGGCAGAACTCTCTGCTATTCTCTTGGCTCTTCGATTCCTTTCCCAACTTTTACCTACGTCTTTTGTCATCTATTCGGACTCCCACAGCGCTCTTGAGGCCCTATCCTTACTCGTCTCCCCGCATCCGTTGGTGAGACAGATCCAGGACTGGCTTGTCCTTCTGGCATCACGTCGTAAGCTAGTAGAGTAGCCTTTTGTTGGGTACCTTCCCACGTCGGTGTTCTGGGCAACGAGTGTGCGGACGCTGGGGCGAGGAGGGTGTCCTCCTTGCTGTTTGACCATAACACACCTCTCCCGGCGTCGGACTTCACGAGGGTTTTCTGAGATGCGCTCCTTCGGCGGTGGCAGCGCCAGTGGGAGGATGTGTCCGGGAACTTCCTGAGAACGTTGAAGCCCATAATTCGTCAGTGGCTTTCCTCCTGTCATCGTGATCGACGCTTTGAAACCGCCCTGGTGCGGCTTCGCATTAGTCACACTCGTCTTACACATGGTCATCTTATGACGGGGGATCTTGCCACCCTTTGCCCTTGCGGCATTCCTCTCTCTGTCTCACATTGCCTCTTGGTTTGGCCTGCCTTTGCCACTGCCCGGTCCCAGGTCCTCCCTTTTTGCCCTTCAGACTCCACTCTTACTCTTTCTCTTTTGTTGGATGACTCCACACCTATACCGAAGGACACACTTTGCTCCTTTCTCCGATAGACTGGCCTCTTATTCTCTATTTAAGATTACTTGAGTATCACTTCTTCCTCTCTCTGCGATTTCTACTGCTTGCTCTCTCTTTTCTCACGGTCTTTCTTCCGATGCTCCCTCTCCACTGTTTCTCTCCCCCTATCTCCTCACGCTCTCTCCTTATCCTAGTATCAGCGTGATATGACCTCGGCAGTCGAAGGGCCGGTGAAGCACTGTTATTCAATTCAATTCAACTCACTGATCCACTGATCCTGCGGGGAGCAATGTTGTAACGTGGCCATGCCATAGCTCAGAAACAGTTTAAGTTCTAAAAAATTGTATATTTAATATTATTCCTTTCACTGTAAATCTATATCATTTAGCCTGAACATGAAATAGTTTATAAAATTTAATTTTCTACACTTATTTTAAAATTTCAGACATTTTTTCAGTATAATTCTAAAATAACTGGATAAGCGTACAGCCCTCGGGTAACATCTTCATAGGTGAATGGCCTTCAAGCAGCATTGCATTGTAGCTGACCACTAATGTCTTATCATCGAGATAAATACAGTGCATGCAGGAGCTTGAACAGTTGAAGAAAAATTTGAAAAGGTTTCAGCAGAAAGGAATTAATCTCCGGTAAGAAAAGACTATCATAAAATATAAGAAGTATGTTCAAAATAGTTGAAAAACGTTTGGTGGCTAAATTCTTGATACAATCCTGGAGATTTTCAAAGTCGTTTGCCGAAGTTGGTGGAACGCTGTATGGAAAGAATTATAGGCCCTATTTCCAAAGAGACCACTTCCAATACCTAATACACTCTAAATAGAATTAGACGTTTCGTTAGACGTTTCACTGACCTAATTTTGTGAATTTTGAAATGTCTAATGTATCAGACATTTCACACTAATTAAATATTTTGTTAGACATTTCAGTAAGTCGATTAAAATCTCTAAATTGTCCAAATTGTTTTAACAATTGAAAAGACTAATTTGAAATGTCGGATCTTTTAAAATATTTCCCCACCCCACCCCAGCTTCAGAGAGGGGGGACATAGTTTAAAAGGTCAATATTAGGGGGGAGATATTTTCACAGGTTTTACTTATCTTATTTGCATAAAAGAATTTTTAAGATATGTATATAAGATACATATCTTGAAAATTCTATTATATTCTATCATATTTCCGGTTTATAGAGAACCATTATTTACATAGGATAAAATTTGAATGACTGGTTAGGTCAACTATACGCCCTTGACGATTGGTTTGGTTTAGTCGTGATATTTTCGTTAGTTTTAACGAAAATATCACGACTAAACCTAACCAATCGTCAAAGGCGTACAGTTGACCTAACCGGGCATTCAATGAACCTAACCGGGCATTCAATGAACCTAACCGGGTATTCAGTTGACCTAACCGGGTATTCAATTAACCTAACCGGACATTCAGTTATTTTTGCTACCCTTCGTGCAGGTAGCAAAAATATCCCGCGTTTTAGCGAAAATATCACGACTTAACCTAACCAATCGTTAAGGGAGTACAATTGACCTAACTGGGCATTCAATAATTTTACCGTATTGACCTGCCCGGTCAGGTTAATTGAATTTCAGGTGCTACTATAGCGTGATTCCTACCTCGATTCGGCGGTCTACCTTTTAATTATAGCTTCTTACCTTGTTTACTAATTGCTTGTTTACATTCCAATGTCCATCGCCCTTGACGATTGGTTAGGTTTAGTCATGATATTTTCGTTAGTTTTAACGAAAATATCGTGACTAAACGTAACCAATCGTAGGTAGACCACATACTATAGTAGCACCGAAACTATTTTTTAAATAAATAAAATTGAATAATAAATAGCATTTTATATTTATTATATTTTCATTTATACCTTGGATAGGAATTACACTCTACAGTACTGTAGTTTCGAACCAAAACGGGTAGGAATCACCCTTAGTATCGAAGTCACCGGTAGGAATCACGCTATATGTAGTAGCACCGAATTTCCGGCTAGGTCAACTGAATGCCCGGTTAGGTTAATTGAATGCCCGGTTAGGTCAACTGTATGCCTTTGACGATTGGTTAGGTTTAGTCATGATATTTTCGTTAAAACTAACGCAAATATCACGACTAAACTTAACCAATCGTCAAGGGCGTACAGTTGACCTAACAGGGCATTCAAATTTTATCCTATGTAAATAATGGTTCTTTATTTATTATATGTTTGCAATAAATAACAAATTTGTTGGTGCTACTATAGCGTGATTCCTACCGGTGACTTCGATACTATAGGGTGATTCCTACCCGTTTTGGTTCGAAACTACAGTACTGTAGAGTGTGATTCCTATCCAAGGTATAAATGAAAATATAATAAATATAAAATGCTATTTATTATTCAATTTTATTTATTTAAAAAATAGTTTTGGTGCTACTATAGTATGTGGTCTACCTACGATTGGTTAGGTTTAGTCACGATATTTTCGTTAAAACTAACGAAAATATCATGACTAAACCTAACCAATCGTCAAGGGCGATGGACATTGGAATGTAAACAAGCAATTAGTAAACAAGGAAGAAGCTATAATTAAAAGGTAGACCGCCGAATCGAGGTAGGAATCACGCTATAGTAGCACCAATTTGTTGTTATTGTTTTCTTATCTTATTTTGGTTAATTTGCATAGTTTAAACTTTTGGGGGAATATACTAGTTGAAAAGATCAACATTGGGGTGGTGATTGTTGAAAGGAACATGTTGGGGGTGGTGGAATAGTTTAAAAGATCCGAAATGTCTACTGAATTGCCTAACAATGAAATGTCTAATGCATGACGGTTTTAGGAGTTTAACCTTTCGCTCCGGGTATGGTATGTAAACTACACGTCTAATTTGCGCTCAGCTCTGGGTGTGCTAAATAAATCAACTCAATCTTTTCTGAACTCCGGGTATAGTTTATAAACCAAGGGTATATCCCTCTCTTTCCACCCTCTGGGATTGAAAATGGGGGGGATATATATATCATAATTCGAATTCATATAATTCGCTTCAAAGCTATGCCCGCAGTGAAAGGGTTAAGTATAAGTTTAAATTTATATGAAACGTATTGCTTTATAGCATTACTCTTAATAACTTTTGAATTTCAATTTGTATCTATTTCGTCTTGTAATGGACTATGTATCCCTATCAAATACCTTCCTGTAAATTACATTATCAAAGTTACTTATCAGTTTTAAATGCTTGAATTACTTCTATAAGTGGACGCTTTTCAAATGAATACATATTTACTGTAATTTATGTAGTTCAGCTAATTTTTCTTCAGATATTTTACTTCTCACCTCTGGATTCATTTTGGTTGCACTAGCCCGAACTCTTTCTAATTAATTAGTGTCTTTTCTCAAGTATAAGCTGTCTTACCTAGAGATTGAATCTAAGGTTGGCCTACTGTATATCAAAAGATCTAGGTCCAGGTGTATGCTCAAGGTTTCTTGCTTACTGTCTGGTTCTTAAGCTTGAAAGGCTTTACTAGCCAAGGCCTAGCCGAATAAATAAAATTAATAAATGCATGAAAGACATTTGGAAGATCCTAGGGTACATGGAATAAATGAATAATTGCACAAATATAATAACCGTTTTCTTCTCTTTTCGAGATAGCCTAAATACGAACACATACATAAATAGACTGCGTCACAATTTCCGAAATTTTTAACCACAATGCACATCTGTATAGGAGTAAACAATATAGAATTAACTTATACAAATGAAGTGTTTAATTTCTACGCATTTATATATTTTGAAACATTTAAGCACCGTTTTCAGATATTTTAAATATTTAGTAAACATTTCGGATCACCTGAAGATCAGGGCCCCCAGCCTTCGTTAGTTAGCCTTATAAGGTTAACTAACGAAAATATCATGACTTAACCTAACCAATCGTTAGGTCAACTGGGTACTTGTAGGTTATCTCTCCTCCACCAATTTTGACAATATTTTTGTTAAAACTAACGAAAATATCACGACTTAACCTAACCAATTATCAAGGCGTACAGTTGATCTATTATTAATTATAACATTGTTTGTTTCTGGAATAGTATTTACTATTTACTAATAGATCAACTGTACGCCCTTGATAACTGGTTAGGTTAAGTCGTGATATTTTCGTTAGTTTTAACGAAAATATTCTGTAAAAATTGGTGGGGGGGGGAGATAACCTACAAGTACCGGTCAACTGTACGCCCTTGACGATTGGTTAGGTTAAGTCGTCTTATAAGGCTAACTAAAGAAGGCTGGGGGCCTTGATCTTCAGGTGATCCAACATTTCAAAATAGCTATTATTCATCTCAGGAAACTAAGTTCATGAGATGTTGAATGAACGTTTCATATATATA
>JAJOZX010001186.1:672500-780000 GCA_023014485.1 Bathynomus jamesi | reverse complement strand
CTCACTGCAGTTTATTTATGTAATTTATCAAATTTACATATATATTTTTTTGTGTGAAATTCATATAATTGTATAAGTTTCGAAATTTACAAGAAAAAAAAGAATTTACTTTTATTGACCTATTTATTTTAAATTCCCCTCCCCACATTACTGTCAGCATAAAAGAAATTATACGTATAAAAAATATGTTTATTGTAAAATTAAAGTTTTCAATGCAAAATAATTAAAAGTGGGGAATTTTACAGTTACTGAGGAGTAGTTTTAATAGTTAATCAAACAAATAAATGTTCAATGACTTGGATGTGATTGCTTTTCTTTGGATAAAAGTTCAATATTTGGAGCAATTGATGTTACCTGCCACACGGAAAACACAGAGTGATTTAAAAATATGATTCATTCACCCATTAATGAAGAAAATTTTACCACAAATATTTTTATAAAAATATCTTCAAGTACCAGTATATTTTGTCATATATTGATAATATAATCATAATTTAGCACGGATAACATAAAAAAAAATGGAATCATTATTTGTAGCCTACTACTGACGAACTTATATTTTCGTAAGCAAAGATCTTTATAAAACAATATCATATATTTGTATAATATGCATTGTGAAAGCTAATACACATTTACACTACATTTAATAACATTACTGTGATCATAACTTCCGTGAACTGAGAAAACTAAACCCAAAAACATAGAAAAACTCACCAAATCAATCAGACCAGTGCTTGTGGTCATCAGCTGTGTTTTATTTACAAAATGAGCTCCTGTTTCTTACTGTGGCTGCAAGAAGGCAACACTTGTTTTGGATATCTCATCGTTTGAATTAAAATTCTCTCTCTCGCCCACTCTCTCTTTGCCTACGCCTTTCAAAACACAATCACTGAATTCGCAGAATATATATCGTAAATTCATCCATGCCAGTTGATATTATTTTATCTTACCTCTCTTTCCTTCTCAGTCTCTTATGACATGCCCCACTGAACCCCATGAAGTTCTCGCGGAACCCTAGGGTTCCGCGGAACACAGTTTGAAAACCCCTGGTCTAGAAGACCTAAAGCAGGACTGATGAATAGCTTGAACAATTGTATTGCCTGAGCTTCTAATTCTTTGTATCATCGGCATAGACCAAGTTGTTTATCCTCATGTCATCTATACAGCATCTCACTTGCATCATCCTTAGAAGAGTTGCATCATCCTTAGAATGTTGAGCCTGGCCTGTTCGTTTTGGCCTGAGAAGGTAGAGCATATTTTGAATAATGTCTTTCTGGGTTGGGAGTCTGCCATGTAGAAACTTTGCCTCCTCAACATAGTCATTGGTTCACCGTATCTTTTTGCTTCTGGACCGTGTCACAAACTGTGGTGTATCCAGTGCTTCAGCCATGTTCATGACTAGTTAATTACCTGAAACAGAAAAAAGGATTTACCACCACCAAAGTTTTATGTGCTGCACTAATGTGCTGCACTAATGTGCTAAGAAGAAACAGTCTATTATATAAATAAGAATAATGCTAATGCCATAATAATACTAATAACACATCAACTATCAATTTCTATGACATGAATCTATCTAAATCTCTACTTATTGCACCATTGCATTGTAAGATATTTCCTAATTCTAATCCTTCTTTACATACTAAAGAAACAAGAGACAAATGGTATATCTGTATAAAACAACCACCTAGAACAGAAACGAAGTCTTCAAGAAACATTAGTGGTTCCTTATTGTAATAGGCCCATATCTGGGCTCTATTTGTCTCATGAGTTCATAGTATCTTCCGAGTATATTTTATGTACAGTACATGAGATAAATATGTATTTCACAATTAATTTCATGCACATTTATAGGATTAGGAGTCGTTTTAGAGGTAAATAAACATATATAAACATATATACATACTGTATATAGTACATGAAAAAATTCAAATATACCGAAAATGTCGCAAAAACGCTCATAGACGCCAATTTTTCAAAGGTATGTAAAGGGGGGTTAACCCTTTCAATCATACAAAACTTGTCATTTTCCTCAATAGAACAACAAACTCCATGTTTTAGGGGGGACAGACCAAAAATATCTGACTTTTTCAATTAACACCCCTCCCTATTTAAAGTCCCCATTATTATGCACTGCGGATATTGTGGTTTATTTGAAAGTGACTTAATTTTATACAAAAATTCGATGTATTCATCTAGATTACTGCCATCATTGTAAGGTAAATAGCAGTTCACAATTAAGAGGCATTCATTGTTTATATGAAATTCAATACCTATCAGTCTTTCATTATTACTCGTGAGAAATTTTACATATTTTGTTAATTTTTTTCTGATTAAGAAACCAATTCCACCAAAGGGCCTACCATAAATTAGATCGTTAGATAAATCTACAGGTGAAGATGCACGGTACAGAAAGCCCTCATGAATGCTAGATAAAAAGAATTAATTCCTGCTTAGGCAACCAGTGTTCTTGCAAGAGATCCACGTTTGCATTATACAAATGTTAAGGACATCTACAAATGAATTTCTTATTGATCTAACATTATGTGAAACTAATCTCAACATATTAACTGCCTTGAGTATTTGTCCAATTATTATTATTATTATTATTACAATACCCGACGCGCTCCTAGATGGGGTCCTGACATGCTGCACGACTTCTAAGTAACTGGGTTTCGAGAGGAGCGTTTCTTTCAGTGCATCTAATTTTGGCTGAAATTCTTCGAACGAAATCGTGTTCTTCTGATTGACACCACATGTTGGTATTTTATTTCAATGAATTTTGTACCTCATTATATCGTTTGATGAGCACTGATACGTCCACGTCATCCATAGAAGTTACCGAATTCTATGGATGTTAATCACGTAGAAGGTAATACCGTTTTCATTTATCCGAAGGGTCGACACTTTATTTATAGTCTTTAAGGGTATTCTCGTTTCTAGAGATGCCTCTATGAATTGGAAGGATCGCGTTGAACAAGGTGTTTAACTGTACTCTTGCATGTTCTACTTCTACCGTTTTGTAGAAGTCATGACAGACACAAGAAGGTTAGACTTAATGTGATCTACTTTGTCAAATATGAAACACGGTCTCTTGGGGTCAGTGTAGATGGTGGGGGTAAGGGGGGAAGAAAGGAAAGGAATGCCAATGGGGGTGCCCACTTCTCGTCCCTTTATATATATATATATATATACACACCCTGATAAAAAAATCGTGTCCACGTCAGAAATAAATATAGAATATGAATTATGACGACATTAACGCCTCTTTGGCAGCACGAAAAAACAAAATTTCGACTATTTTACAATTTTATTGTTTGTGATAAAAAATAATACTCGTAAATAATTTTGTGCTTTTTGTCAGACCACGCTTGTACAGAATTTTATACTCTTGCGAAATCGAGAAAAAGCAAGCCAGTCCACAAATTTCCAAAAATACGACAGCCATAAAATATTTTAGCTTCACATCAAAAGCCAGCGAGACCAAACTTGTGAAGTTGCACTCAAAACGTAACATTTACTTTAACCTCACGAGACATTTAAGTTCTCACTAGCTTAAAAGCCTCTGTTTAAAAGGTAGGATGAGCGTTAATTTTGTGCAAAATTTGTGTTTAAAACCAAAAGGCTTTGTCTACAAAAATGGACCAGTGTGAAAATGGGTCCTGTCAAAATGCAAATCTTTTCTGTGTGTATAATAATAAACCTTAAAAAGAACAGGGCAAGAATAATACACAAAAAACATTTGGCGTTAAAAATTCAAAGTTAAAAAACAAAAACTATTCAGCGCAGTTCTAAGAAAGAAAACTCGTTATGATCTTTAATGCTGTTTTGCAAATTCACTTACCATACGTCACACATTCACTAGGACTAGAATTTTCATCGTGATTATAAACGGTCACTCATCAAAACAACCCTGATGAATAATTTGTATTTAAAATAATGAACAGTGACTCACGTAGGATGTGTCGAATTTTTCAACTTTCAAATTCCAAATATGAGGGGTGCTAAAAAGTTGCAGCATGACTTAGGAATTCTAAAGATATTTTTGTTAATTTAATATAATTTAGTTTTGCTTGGTTAGAAGCTACATAAAAATAGTGACTTTTTTGACTTTTTTGTGGAATTATATAATAATTATTATATTAATAATTATATATGCTGTATATATAATGCACTGCTGTTTTTGCTTATTTCACAGGTTGAAACATATTCATCAGTGTGCTGAAGATTACTTGTCCGTCAGTGCTACCATCCTAACCAGTGGGAATTGACCTACAATGGCTTCTAAAAGGAGGACAAGACTGGGGACATTCACACATATGAGCAACCTAATTGGAACTGGTAGAGAGTTGTTGCCCTCTGAACTCCCAACTCTGCGAGACGTTCTGAAATATGGGCTACTGCTAAGAGAACAAAGTGGTGAGGATGTGAGAAACTATCCAGCAGCCAGTCTTGCAAAGGACATTTACCCTAAAGTGCTTGAAAAGTGGGAACGAGCAAACAGTTCTTTTGTAGCCCCCGTTGTAAATTCACGAGTCACAATCTTAAACAAGATCCAAGAGAGCTGGGAGCAAGCCAAAAACATATCTCTTGGGAGAGGAAAGCTACATGTCAAAGAGGCTTTCATTGCAAAACTTGACAAGCTTTTTGACATCCTCAGTTGCAAGTGTAAAATTGTTCTCTGCTCTGAATTTGGCTGCCTTGCAGATGCTGGTTGCAAAAACGAAACTCACATTAACTGTACATGCCCTAGGGAGATGAAGATCCCTGTGAAGGAACTTGCTTTCATTAAAGGTCAGAGAGACAAGTCTGGTTCTATTGGACCACATCAGATTGGCTTGCCAGATCAACCTGAGCACAACAGACAAGTCAAAAAGCAGAAGCGGCAAGAAGACAAAAGAAGAAGGCTTGCTGAATATAAGCAGACAAGTAAGCAGGATGTTTCAATGCCATCAAATTAAATAATTTTCTCTGATGATGAAAATGAAGAACAAATAGCTGATGCTCAAGATGGAAAGGATGGAAGTTATGAAGTGACATTAGAAATACCAAGCACGTCTTCAACTTCCAATAAAAAGCCAGAGTACAACACATTAGAAATACCTAATGTTGCTATGCATAGCATCAGATATGGTGTTGGCCTGCGTGCCACAGCTGCCATCACCACTGCTGCCTTTATGGATGCTGGCTTGATCACTGAAGAAGACAGGAGACTTGTAGTTGATCACAATAAAGTCAAGAGGGCCCAGGAAAAAGTTATGAGATCCCTGGATCAGGAATTTGATGATCTTTGTAAGAAGAGTGAAATTGACTGCATCTTCTTTGACGGCCGTCAAGATACAACTAAAGTTATGCTGAAAGCAGACAATTCAGATCGTCAGTTCCCCAGCATCATCAAAGAAGAGCATTATTCTGTGTGCAGTGAGCCAGGTGGAAGATATCTCTACCACTTCACTCCTGAGAAAGGCTCAACGAGAAAAAAACCTGCTGAAGTTATTGCTGATAATCTTGTAGATTTCATGAAGAAGAAGGGCATTGATAAAAGCCTGCAGGCCATTGGAGGTGATTCTACAAATGTTAACACTGGCTGGGAGGGTGGTTCCATGCATTGGGTAGAGGTCAAGCTTTGCCGTAAGCTGATCTGGTTGGTTTGTGCCCTCCACATTAACGAGTTACCCCTGCGACACTTGATCACAGCACTGGATGGGAAGACCTTGTCTAACAACAAGTGGACAGGTAACATTGGCAAGATGCTAGACAATGCAACCGAACTTGAAATTGATCCTTCATTCACCAAACTCTCAATTGGAGAGCCTCTTACTTCACTGAGTGACAATGTCGTAAAGGATCTCTCTACTGATCAAGCGTACGGGTATAGGATCACACAGGCCATAAGGACAGGAGAACTTCCCACAGATCTGGCCCTTCTTGAAATTGGTCCAGTGAGCCATTCAAGGTGGTTGACAACAGCAAACAGGCTTTGTCGCATATGGGTTTCAAAACATGGCCTTAAAGGCAAAACCCTCAACAACTTAAGACTGATAGTGGAATACACTGTTGGTGTGTACTACCCCTGTTGGTTCAACATCAAAGTAAAACACTCTTGGGTGGAAGGCCCACGCCACATCTTGTTTCAGCTGCGGCTAGTTAGGCTGCAAAAGAAGGCTGTAGTGGATGCTGTTTTGCCAACCATCAAGCGCTCAGCATGGTATGCATTCAGCGAAATGATAAGCCAGACACTCTTGTGCTCAGATGACAGTGAGGAGAGGAGAGCTGGTGTCCAAAAGATTGTTGACATGAGGGGTGGAGATGATGACACACTTGGAGATCTTTCTGTACGTCCCAGGAAGACACCTTCCATCAACCCCAGTGCTTCTTCCGTGTTGGAGCTGACAGACTGGTCTGACGGGGTATTTGAACCTCCTTTGACATGTAAACTGACTACAGCGGAAGTAAAGAAGTTCTTTGACAAGCCTTTGCAAGTTCCACAGTGGCCCTGTCATGCTCAGTCAATAGAGAGGTGTGTGAAACAAGTCACAGAGGCAGCAGGCAGGGTGTATACACATGAGAAACGTGAGGGCTATATCAGAGGCCAAGAAGCAAGTCGGCGGCTGATGTCCAAGAACGAATCAAAGCAAGACTTGATGAAACTTGTTTAAATATTTTTTTTTACTGATGTCATTACTTTCTAATGTTGTTTTATGATTACAAGGATATGTTTTATGATTACTAGGATATGTTTTATGCAGAGAAACTAAAATTTTTATAGCATTACCTGACATTTTGAGAAGCTAAAATTAATAAATGTTGTTTTCCGAGAGCAATTTATGTGCTTTTTAATCAAACGTAGATTTACCAAGCTAAGTGTTGAGCAATCACAGAAATAATAGCAGATTTGAATTCTTCACATCCAAAAACATATTTTTAAAACCCCTCAGTGAAGGAATTGGCAAAAATTAATTTTCACCTCCCAAATTGACACACCCTAGACTGACTCAGGAGGAACCTTTGATGATTCATCTTTAATTTTATATATACAGTTTATACGAACATCAGTCCGTATACAGCAGATTTACAGGATATCTGTCATACAAAATTCTTTTTAATAGAAAAGTGATTGAAGAATCAGAGCAATAACCGAATATTTAACAGCAATTGACGATATAGGCTATATACGATAGCTGTACGACAAAGTTACCCATCAGAAATAAAATTAGAAAGAGGAAATAACAAAAGAGGCAAAGAAAATTTTCTAGGCTTGAGTATACGAGTTACAAGTGAAAAACTAGTTATATGCAGGGTTTATAATAAAACGGACAATTACCAATTTGATGTAATAATATTCACTTTAGAGGATAGCTTAATTAGAAATAATTTAACATACCAAGTTTTTCACTCACAAGTAATCAGATATGCAAGGATATGCTGTAAGGATATGCTTGTGAACAGACGTGTTTTATCGAGTGTCCAGTGTTACCAATTGAATAAGTGGTTTCAGTCAAAGTAGCTTCAGAAAAAATAGTGTTTGGTGCCTTCTTAACTAAATTACCACGCGTTATTAATTATTCATAACCAAATATATTTTATTTATCGACTTTATTCACTATTATATTTACTTGATTAATCTAAGGCTAGTACATAAAGCTTTTTTTTTCTTTTCCTCGAGAAGTGTGAAATTCCAATCTTTTAGGAAAAGTGGTCAAATAAGGTTAATTTTGCCTTGCTGAGGATCATCAAGTAGGGTGTGGTAACCCTCCGTGGGAAACAATCAGCCGAGTAACGGGCAGATAAGTTATTTATTTCTATATTTTATTTTTATTTTTTGTGTTATTGTTCATAAATTGCCTTGTATCTTTATCCCTCTTTATTAATACTTTTCCAAAACCTTCGTTGGGAGCTTAATTACATACATATTCGTTCAGTACAGTTTTGTGTTACAGGAACCTGTTTTCTGCGTTTCAAGAACAGAGTGAGGCTTGAAGAAAGAATGATGCTTCTGACGGCGAAGTTAGAATCCCTTGGCCCTTCTGACAGGAGTTATTCTTCAGTTGCGGCCTCTCCTGCCTCAATTTCTAGTAATGGTATAAATAATTGTAACAGCCCTATCGCTTCCCCTAGCTCCCGACCCTTCGTTCAAGTGCGTAATGGAGCCCCATTGAGACAACTTAAGACTTGTCTACCAGTATTAACAAACAATACTGTAAGGTTTCTGTTTTAGGCTTCGAAGACGTAAATGAACCTGAAATACGACGCGTTGGTGATTCCATTGTCCGAGGGCAGCTTGAGGAATTCTGTGGGAGAAACCCCCGTCGTAGGCGCCGTTACTACTACCCTGGTGTAAGGGTGGAGGATATAACTAATAGTGTTTACCATTTTACAGACGGAACCTTTGAGAACACAACGTATGTTTTTCATGTCGGTACGAAGAACGTTTTAAATCTAGATCGGAAGAGCTGCTGGCTAGTTATAGGAACTTACTAGAGAGACTAAAAGAAAAAACTAATAAAATTGTTTTAACATGTATACTTCCTCGAATTATCCAACGTAACGAGTTCTGCGGCAAGGCGACTTGTATTAACAATAACCTAAAGTCGCTTTGCCAACAGGAAGGAGTGCATTTTGCAAATTTTTGGAACAGTTTCTACGGCAGGAGGGACTCGTTCCTCGGAGAATTCATCTAAATAACTTTAGAGCTGCGCGTTTAGAAAGACTATTTTATAATACTGTTTCTTCTTTTCAGGCTGCCGTAACTCGAACGGTCCCGGCATAATTTCCTGAAATTTACTTTCCGCGCGAAGGAAACGCGGTTTTAACAAACAATTTGAAGGTTCTATCCTTAAATGCTTGTAGCCTACGAAATAAAATAAACGATTTTTTTTTCTTTAATTGCTTGCAAAGATTGATTTAATTGCGATAAATGAATCGTGGCTTAGCACTGAAACACGTGACGTTAAAGGGGAGTATCAAATTAGAGGTTATAGACTTCGTTAAAAAAAGAAAAGGTAGACGAGGAGGAGGTGTTATGTCGTATATCAAAAATAATATTGCGAACGCTATACAATTAAAGCGCAGAATTCCAGAACCGATAGATTCGACTGGAGCAGAACTTAAATTGAACATTTTCAAAGTTCTTGTTGCCGTTATATGTAGGCCCCCAAATCAAACAGCTGATACGGACGAAGCGTTATATTGTGAACTAAGGAAAATAATAGGTAGTGAGCAGGCCTTAATTATGGGAGACTTTAATTGCGCTAACGTGAATTACGATACAATGCAGGGAGACGCGGAAGGTAATCGTTTAGTTAATTTTTTCGAGGATAACTTTCTTATTCAAAAGGTTGGGGAACGTACGAGGTTGGACAGTATTTTAGATTTAGTAATCTACAGAAGCTAAGGCCAACAAAGACTAAGATCCACTCTTAAGGCTAGCCAGAGAGAAAAAAAGAGTAGGGGGTTAAAGAAGAGAATGGGGAGTTAAAAGAAGAAAATAAGGGGTTAAGCAAGTATCAAAACCTATCATTCGTGGGTTAGCATTAATTCAGAAAAAGAGAAAGACTCGCCATCATCATCCGCCGGCCACTGCCGATAAGTCTGAAAAATAGTCGAAGAGAATAGGAAAGGGGTGCAGATGAAAAGAAGTAAAATAAGAACGTTTACAAACCATGCAAATACAGTCATTAACTCAAAGAAACACTGTCATACCATGCAAACTACAGACATGCAAGTGAAGAGAAGATGAGAAAAGAAGAAAAAAAGTATGAAGGGTATAACAAAAAGTGAGTTAGTTTACGCTACAAGCTACATCTAAGTTTGTGTTATTTTTTTTAATATAATTTTAACTCTGGCATTCACACGCTAGTATGTCACAAGCTGCCATCAATCGTCAACAGACAAACCTCGACTATTACTCCCAGAGGTCCTGTCGCTAGTTGTTTTATTATTTTAAACAACGTTAATATTTGTAAAATGCCTATCTAAACGCATTTAAACATATTAACGCTGGTAGAGTTCAAGCCGGACGCGGGAAGATTATTACATTTATCAATTACTTTAAACGTAAAAACGTTTTTAGCGATGTTAGTAATGAAACGTCTACCACGTAATTTAAATCCGTTATTACGAGTATTGCTATTATCGAAAGTGAAGAGTTTGTCAAAATTTACGTTATCGATGTTATTAACGATTCTAAAAACTTCAATAAGCTACCCCCTTAATCTCCTAGTTTCGAGTGAATGCAAGTTTAACTCTTTCATCCTATCTTCGTAAGACTTGTTGCGTAGTGACGGAGTTAGTTTCGTGGCGCGTCGCTGAACCTCTTCCAACCTATCAATATCCTCACGCAAATATGGGCACCAAAACTGAACTGTATATTCTAAGTGAGGCCTGACTAGGGACTTGTAAAGGGGCAATATAATATTCTTCGCTTTAAATTCCAAATTACGGGCTATGAAGCCTAACATCCTATTAGCTTTTGCGCAAGACTCCAGGCACTGGATCCTGACTTTTAAATCCTTAGATACGCGTATGCCTAAATCTACTTCCTCCTTAACGCTCTCTAACTGTCCATTATCCATCGTGTACTTGTAATTATTGCTACGAGAACCTATATGCAAAACTTTACATTTGTCTATGTTAAACTGCATCTGCTACTTATCCGTCCACTCCATAATCCTATTTACATCGTCTTGGAGCCTATTTCTATCGTCCAGGTTAAGAACTTTACCGCCTATTTTAGTATCGTCCGCGAATTTTGACACGTTACTGGTCAAGTCTACATCAATGTCGTTAATGTAGATTACGAATAGCAATGGGCCTAACACTGAACCCTGGGGGACACCACTACCTACATCCAGCCACTCCGATTCCCTACCATTAACAACGACCCTCTGTTTCCTGGCACGAAGCCATTCAGCTAACCAGTTAGCTACCTGACCTTGTATACCGTGCGCTTTAACCTTCGCAAGTAATCTTCTATGCGGAACTGTATCGAACCCTTTTTTAAAGTCTAAATAAATAACGTCAGCCGCTCTATGCCTATCGTATTCGCGCACTATTTCGTTATAAAATTAACAAATTAACAAATTACTCATTCTTTAGCCAGACTGTACCGAGCGGACGCATTTCCTGAGCTCTCTGATATTGGTTCTACTTTTGCATATTGCTAATAATTTTACTTTTGGAAAGTTTTGAATTGTATGTACTTGTGTTTATATTCAGATTGTTATGTTAAGTAATTGAATATTAGTATTTTTTAGCGATTAAGAAGTTTTCGTAGCGTGCCGGCTTAATTTAACTTAAACTTGTGACGGTTATAAACTAATTTTAACTGCGCGATGCCGTCGCAGAAAGCGTCGTGTGTTAGGTGTGGGGTAAACCGGTGGTATAGGGATTTTAAAGAATATAACGGCGGTCCTATGGCGATTACCGAGAGATCAGTTTTTCTTTTACCATTTAAGGGAGGAAATAGTTGACATAAAACGCAGTGTACGTGAGGTAACGGAAAGACTTGCAACGCTTGATGAGGGCAGGGGTAGGGCTACGGTTGACGAAAGCCGAACCAATACTAACGTTGAAGATGTTAGTAACTTGAAGGGTGAGGTGCGTAACCTGTTTCTAGTTAGGTAGTTTATCGGGAATGTTGGATAAAGTTGAGGAAGGGGTTAAGGTTGGTCTGAGATTAGTAGATGGGGAGGAATTTAGAGAAGTTAAGGGTGGAGCTAGGCCGCGTACGTTAGGTGATAGGAATCCCCTCCTATCGAGGATTCGAACCCTTTCGCCCATTTGGAAGGGGACGTGAATGAGGGGGAACCTGTTTTAATTGGATACTCTTTAGTGCGCCATATGGACACAGAATTCGTTGAACGGCATCCAACCAAGAGGAGGAGGGTCTGTCTCCCAGTGGCCAGGGTTGACAGAGTTAGAGACGAAGTGGATAGGATTGACGGTGCTTCCCGTCACTCGATGTTGGTGACGATGGTAGTGGGCAACGACTCGTATAGGCCCGATACGAGAGTGCCTGACCTTTTGGAGAGATATAGGGGGTTAATTAGGTCCCTAAAGGCGAGGTCAGATAGGTATTTAGTTCTAGGTATTACCACTACGCACGGTTTGGGTCTTAGGATTACGTCTAAAACGATATTTTTGAATACTAAATTAGAAGAGATTTGTGCTGAGGAAAGTGTACCCTTCGTAAAGCTGTGGTCAGAATTCAGTGATCCTAGCCTTTATATAGGTAATGTTAAGCTAGGTAGGTTTCTTGACGAAAACGCACGAAAGCTGTATAGGTCGAAGCCTTCTTTAAACGTTATGGGTCCGGGGAACGCAGGCCCAAGGTGAAAAATAGTTTAAAATGCGGCCCGTGGCAAAAAATAACTTAAACGTCTTTTATTGTAACGCGCGTAGTATTAGAAATAAATTAAACGAATTTAAGGCGATAATTTATCCCGGCAACTACAATATAGTTGCTATCACTGAAACGTGGTTAAATACCGTGACTCGGGATTTGTTGGGGTAATTTGACATACCGGGTTTTAAACTCTTTACTAATGATAGGTTACATAGGATTGGTGGCGGCGTTTTGCTGTACATTCGTAATTCTCTTAGGGCTATCGAGGTTAAGATAGATTTTCCGGCAGCAATTAATGCGCTATGAATTGAAGTTAGGATGCGTAGTATTAGTTTTAATTTTGTTGCTGTTTATAGACCTCCCGTTCAACCCCTCGATACCGATACTAGATTTTACTCACTTCTTGGTAACTTTATTGGCAATCGGAATAGTATAATTGTCGGAGACTTTAATTGCCCTAATGTTAATTACAAGACTTTACCAGTAATGACAAGGGTTTGAGATTGATTGAGTTCATGGAATATAATTTTTTATGACAGATGGTTACCGAACCAACACGCGGTGATAATATTTTAGATTTGGTGATGACGAACGGCGAAAATATAGTCGAAGGTTTAGAAGTAGGCGAGAGTTTAGGATGTAGTGATCATCAAATTCTTAAGTTTAAGCTATTTCTAGAAAACACTAAGGATAGTAACGTAATAGAATGCCATGATTTTCGTAGGGCCAATTTTGATAGTTTTGCGGCTAGGATGAGAGTAGTGGACTGGGATAACTTACTTATGGCTAATTACACAAATTTGCATTGGGAGGCGTTTAAAGAAAGTTTTATGAATATCGAAAGGGAGTTTATTCCTCGTAGGCCCAAGCGCGCTAGAAATCATGGTAGGCCCAAGTGGTGGACGAGGGAAATAGGCGAGTTCATAAACGAGCGTAACAGAGCTTAGACGTCAGGTTAAAAGGTCAGTTAGGAATGCTAAGCGTAATTTATAAATACTTATAGCTGCGGATAGTAAACATAATCCAAAAAAGTTTTTTGAATACGTCAATAATCGTAAGCTGATAAAAGATAATATAGGCCCTCTAGTGGATGTTAACGGCGCTTTGGCTTTTGACGCTCAGGCGATGGCGGGTATTTTCAATAACTTTTTTGCGACAGTTTTTACCGTAGAAGACGTAAATAATGTCCCCGACGTGGACGATATCTTTCCATTTAGTAGCAAGACTATTTTGGATGAAATAACTGTTTAGGAGGGTGAGATTGCGCATTATATCAATAGGCTAAAAGTTAGCAAGGCTGCAGGCACTGACGCGTTTTTTCCCAGACATTTGAAAGATTTGAAAGACGTTGTTGTAGGCCCCTTAACGAAGATTTTTAATCAGTCACTCGAAACGGGGATTATTCCTGAAGACTTCAAATTAGCTAACGTCACGCCCATTTTTAAAAAAGGCGACCGCACAGTAGCTAACAATTATAGGCCCCTTAGTTTAACGTCAACTGTCGGTAAACTTTTGGAGTCTGTAGTTAAGGATCGTATCATCGATCACTTAGAAAGTCGTGATTTGATTAATGTAGTCAGCATGGGTTTCGACGCCATAGCTCTTGTTTAACTAATTTGTTAGAATTTTATAACGAAAGAGTGCGCGAATACGATAGACATAGAGCGGCTGACGTTATTTATTTAGATTTTAAGAAGGCGTTCGATACAGTTCCGCATAGAAGATTAATTGAGAAGGTTAAAGCGCACGGTTACGCGGTCAGGTAGCTAACTGGTTAGAGGAATGGTTTCTTGCTAGGAGACAGAGGGTCGTAGTTAATGGTAGTGAATCGGGGTGGTTGGATGTAGGTATCAGTGTCCCACAGGGTTCAGTGTTAGGGCCATTGCTATTCATAATTTACATTAACGACATAGGTGTAGGATTGACTAGTAACGTCAAAATTCGCGACGATAGTAAAATAGGCGGTAAGGTTGTTAACGAGGACGATAGAAATAGGCTCCAAGACGATGTAAATAGGTTTATGGAGTGGACGGATAAGTCGCAGATGCAATTTAAGTAGACAAATGTAAAGTTTTGCATATAGGTTCTCGTAACAATAATTACAAGTACACGATGGATAATGGACATTTAACGAGCGTTAAGGAGGAAGTAGATTTAGGCATACGCGTATCTAAGGATTTAAAAGTGAGGATCCAGTGCCTGGAGTCTTGCGCATAAGCTAATAGGATGTTAGGCTTCATAGCGCGTAATTTCGAATTTAAATCGAAGGATATTATATTTCCCCTTTTCAAGTCCCTAGTCAGGCCTCATTTAGAATATGCCGTTCAGTTTTGGTGCCCGTATTTGCGTGAGGATATTGATAGGTTAGAAAGGGTTCAGCCTCGTGCCACGAAACTAATTCCGTCATTGCGCAACAAGCCTTACGAAGATAGGATTAAAAAGTTAGACTTGCATTCACTCGAAACTAGGAGATTAAGGGTGGCGCTTATTGAAGTTTTCAAAATCGTTAATAACATCGATAACGTAAATTTTGACAAACTCTTCACTTTCGATAATAGCAATACTCGTAATAACGGATTTACGTTGCGTGGCAGACGTTTCATTACTAATATCCCGCGCCCGTCGTGAACTCTACCAGCGTTAATATGTTTAAAAACCGTTTAGATAGACATTTTAAAAATATTAACGTTGTTTAAAATAATAAAACAATTAGCAACAGGAGCTCTGGGGGTGGTGATCGGGGATGAGTCTGTTGACGACTAATGCCAGCTTGTGACATGCTAGCGTGTGATGCAGCAATAAAATAAATAAAAAAATTAGAGTAACACGAACGTAGATGTAGCTCGTAGTGTAAACTAACCCACTTTTTGTTATTCTCTACCTACTTTTTTTTTATTCTCTCTTTACTTGCATGTCTGTAGTTTGCATGGTGTGAGAGTAAATTAAGACTGTGTGTGCATGGTTTGTAAGCGTTCTTATTTTACTTCTTTTTATCTTTCACCCCTTTCCTATTATCTCTGACTATTTTGCCGACTTGTCAGCAGTGGCCGGCGGATGATGATGGGGAGTCTTTCTTCCTCTTTTTCTGAATGAATTTTAATCCAAGAATGTTAGGTTTTGCTACTTACTTAACCCCTTATTCTTCGTTTAACCCCCTCCTCTTTCCTTTCTCTCGGGCTAACCTTAGAGTGGATCTTAGGGTCTAGGTTAGCTTTAGCTTCTGTAGATCTGTAGAAACCCATGCTGACTACTCTTAATCAAACCGCGATTTTCTAAGTGATCGACGATACGATTCCTAACTACGGATTCCAAAAGTTTCCCGACAATTGACGTTAAGCTAATAGGCCTATAATTGCTAGGTATTGTACGGTCGCCTTTTTTAGAAATGGGCGTAACGTTAGCTAATTTGAAGTCTTTAGGAATAATCCCCGCTTCCAGCGACTTATTAAAATTTTTTTAATGGGCCTACGATAACATTTCGAATCTTTGAAGTGTCTAAGATAAAGCGCGTCAGGGCCTGGAGCCTTGCTAATTTTAGCTTATCGATAGAATGCGCAATCTCACCCTCGTAAACAGTTATTTCATTCAAAATAGTCTCTAATAAATGGAAGGATGTCGTCCACGTCGGGGACATTATTGACGTCGTCTACGATAAAAACTGTCGCAAAAAAGTTATTGAAAATACCCGCCATCGCCTGAGCGTCGAAAGCCAACGCGCCATCAGCGTCCAAGATAGGGCCAATGTTATCTTTTATCGGCTTACGATTATTGACGTTGTCAAACTTTTTCGGATTATGTTTACTATCTGCAGCTATAAGGATCTCAAAATTACGCTTAGCATTCCTAACAGATCTTTTAACCTGACGTCTAAGCTCGATATATTTATTAAAATTAGCTACCGAGCCATTGCGCTTAAGTCTATTCACTCTGTTACGCTCGTTTATGAACTCGCCTATTTCCCTAGTCATCACTTGGCCTACCATGATTTCTAGCGCGCTTGGGCCTACGCGGAATAAACTCCCTTTTCATATTCAAAAAACTTTCTTTAAAAGCCTCCCAATGAAAATTCGCGTCATTACTCATAAATTATCCCAGTCCACTACACTCATATTGTCCGCAAAACTATCAAAATTAGCCTTACGAAAATCAGGGACTTCTATTACGTTACTATCCTTACTGTTTTCTATCAATAGCTTGAATCTAATAATTTGATGATCACTACATCCCAAACTCTCACCTACTTCCAGACCTTCGATTATATTTTCGGCTTTCTTAATTACCACGTCTAAAATATAGTCACCGCGCATTGGTTCGGTAACCATCTTGCGTAAAATATTATCTTCCATGAATTCTGTCTCAAACACTCATCATTACCAGAAAAATTCTCGTAATTAATGCGAGGGCAGTTAAAGTCTCCGACAACTATACTATCGCGATTATTAATAAAGTTACCAAGAAGCGTGTAAAATCTAGTATCGGTATCGAGGTGTTGAACGGGAGGTCTTAAACAACAACGAAATTAAAGCTAATACTACGCGCCCTGACATCAACGAACATTTCATTAATTGCTGCCAGAAAATCTATCTTGACCTCGATAGCTGCCACCAATCCTATGTAAACTATCATTAGTAAAATGTTTAAAACCAGTAGTATGGGCACCAAATGGACGAGTGCAATGCAATTGCAAATGTTGATCAATGTTGCAAGAGTGCCAACCCTCCCCTCGTTGCAAGGCACCCATAGTGCCAACCCCCTCCCCCCTTTGTTGTAAGGCTCCCATAGTGCCAACCACCCTTCCCCCTTGTTGTAAGGCTCCCATAGTGCCAACCACCCTTCCCCCTTGTTGCAAGGCACTCCCTAAATGGGGGAGGAGGTTGTTGCAAGAGCAAAAAGGGGTTATCAACTTGGAGGCGGAGTTATTCCCCAACTTGCAGTGAACCCCCGCTGGGGAGACCTCTTTGGGGGATAAGTTGGGACGGCCTCACCCCCCCCAAAGGGGTATGCCTAACCTAAGAGAGAGGAGAGGGAGAGAGGAGAGGTGTTCCCTTTAGAGGAGCTAAGCGCATATTAAGACTTCAGCCGAGCGGCCGTTGCCTTATAGGGCCCCTAATCAGTCAGTCGGCTTAATTAGCCAGTGCCTCCAGGCATCATCAGCCAGTTGGCACAGTGTATACTTTGTTTGGCACGTACACACCAGTCTATACGCCCACAAAATATTACGATTATATGCGTCGGGCTCCGGCGACCGCGTTAAACTGTAGGTCTAAGGTGGAGTGTAGGCGGGCTCGAGACCCGGCGGCGGCGCGTCCTTCTTCGGTTGCTAGCCAGGGTGCCCTCATGAACCATGTTAAACCGTAGGTCTAAGGTGGAGTGTAAACATCATTCCACGGTTCGTAGGGGCAACCAGGGGATCCCGTTATTGCAACACTCGGTCATGTTGTTTATCTGCTTGTTTATTTCCCTCTCTCATATATATATATATATATATATATATATATACTTCCCCGTTTAAAAGTAGGTCTAAAGTGGAGTGTAAAGCTTGATCTTCACCAGAATGAACAATTCGGACGGAAAGCAAAGGCAAGCCTATATATGTACATTTCCGGAAAAAAGTTCATCTAAAAATTCGTGTAAACATCTTTCCACGGTTGGTAGGGGTACCCAGAGCGCCCTAGCAGGGATCTCTCTCTCTCTCTCACACACACACACACACACACATATATATATATATATATATATATATATATTATATATATATATATACACTCTTCCATGTCTAAAGGTAGGTCTAAGGTGGAGTGTAAAGCTTGACCTTCGCCAGAATGAAGAAATCAGATGGAAAGCAAAGGCTAGCCTATATATGTACATTTCCAGAAAAAAATTCACCTAAAAATTCGTGTAAACATCTTTCTACGTTTCTCTCTCCCCGTTTATGAGTAGGTCTAAGGTGGAGTGTAAAGATTGACATTCATCAGAATGAACGATTCGGACGGAAAGCAAAGGCGTGCCTATAAAAAAGAGGGAAATGAAGAAAGGTGAAAGCGATATAAGCAAACATCTAATTAAACGATGTAATTAGCTGAACAATAGAAGGACATAAATATTTATGGAAAATAATATACATATATATATAAATATATATAAATAATTATATTAAACACCGTTCTGAAAATTGCGGAGTTTGGCAGAAGCGATAGATAATTTCGATTTAAAAATCCAATAAATAAACTTCTTTCCGCAGGAGTTTATTTCGAGATCATAAAGATTAGAACTTCATCAGCATTTGATTCGTCGTCTAGTGCCTCTCTCAAACAGACGCGAATTGCACCAAATATATCTCTGTTAATCATGGTTTTTGTCTTTCTACATCAAAAAAAAATAATTACGGGACTATATATATATATATATATATATATAATATATACACAAACACATGTTTATTTCTTTATTGCAGCTTCCATTCGCTCGAAATCGTGAACTGTGGTGTTTATTGAAACACTACATTAAACGTCTTTGTTTTTATAAATTTATCTATTGTATCGCCAAGATTTTACAGCGGCAGCCTTCATGGGTAATTACATATCTTCCACTTTTATGTTTCAAGGCACAATAATCCGTAGTTTAGCATTTCTCTCAAACATACGCGAATTGTTCCGAATATATCTTCCAATATCACGAAAACCCTTCTTTTCCCGACAAACGAGAATGTACAGGCGAGCATCATGCACCATAAAACGTTTCACATTCCAACCTCAACTCTCTCTCTCTCTCTCTCTCTCTCGAATACAAGATCAAAAAACAAAGCGTTTCTCGTCTCTCCACGATTGGGGATATCTGGCACGCCCCAGATTTCAAGGGGCAACCAATCACAGCCCTCTGGACGGATCCCAGGACCTCTGTTTGGCCGCTATGCATGCCTACGCGTCAAACCCCTCCCAAAATTCACCGCTAGCCAATAGGAAGCTAACGATTGTGTTTTGTGGGTTGGTCAAAAGACCCCTTTATAAAAGGAAGCAGTTCATCTCAGAGCCTCAGTTCGTATGTTTTTTCATTAAGTGCTTTTCAAATATACACTATGAGTCAGTTATCGGTCTACAATTCTCCGGAATTGATTGAAGATCAAGACTTTTATGCTCACGCAACGCTTCTAATTTGCAGAGCTATAGATCGGGGGGAGCTTTTTCGTACCCAGAGTGTTACGGAAAATGGTGACAAAATGCAGGAACCGTTCAATGAAGAAGCTGTTAAAATGTAAGTAACTTATAAGTGTCTCACCTAGCTTTATTCTGAGTTTTCCTACAAAGAAAAATTAACCCCAGGATTCTTTCTCGTTTATAACAATATAGCCTAGCCGTAAAAGGCCGCAATAAACGCGTTTGCAAACATATTTTTAATTCTCTGTTTCCTTCGGGTTATTTCGGCATATATATATATATAGATATATATATATATATATATATATATATATATAGTATGTTTTTATTTGTACATTTCTTGTACAGGTACGATTTTAGAAATATTAAAAACTTAAGATTTGACTGCGGGTTCGAGACCCGTTGCAGGCAGATGGAGCATAGCACACCCAGCTAATCTTACTTTTGAAAACTGTCAGGATATCTGCTTATGGTTACAATTTGCTGTTAGTCTAACCTAGCTTTATTCTGAATTTTCTACAACGTAAAAATTAATCCCATCATGTAATCCCATCGTGATTATTTCGGCATATATATATATATATATATATATATATATTTATTTATATATATATACGATGAATAAAACCACGAAGGAAAGGAAACACAGAATGGTGCTCAAGCGCTTTCGTCTAATGACATCCTCAGGAAAGGGCTTGAGCACCATTCTGTTTCCTTTCCTTCGTGGTTTTATTCATCATAAATATTTTTCACGTGTTACTTTCGTGAAATAATTTTCATATATATATATATATATGATGGAGCTTTAATAATAGTTTTCTCGATAATACAGCACCGCAGTAGGATTTTTAAATTATCAAATCTTTAAGAATTATCTGTCTTTTTATTATAATTTTTTTAAATTCGTGGTATTTCTTTTATGTTAAACCAATTAAAATTTTGTTAAATAACTAAGAATTTAATACTCAACAGACATATACCGTAGTGACGGTTAATATCCGAACAATATTTAACGATAGGCCTACAAGAAATCTTTCTTTAGTACAATACAATAGCCATTTTACAAAATATCAGTCGGAATTGTCGTGAAAATGTACGAAAGGAACGGAAACAAAAAGATAAATCAGCCTACCTACCAAATTTTATGAGTATATAAATATATATAATTAAATATATAACTAATATATACGTATAAGTTAATATGTAAGTATATAATTAATGAGTATATAAAAAAATCAAAAAAAAAAAATACAGTTATAGAAAATTTCACGACACAATTTCTCTATTTCTCTATTTCAGTTAAACCAATTTAGCTTATTTTGAAGTCTAACACAATTCTATACGGACAGCCTATAATCTGACAAATTATTATGTTTAAGATTATTTTTCGACTGTCCCTTAAAATGTAACGTAATCCTATTTAGCGCGAAGCGAAGCGAAGCAAAAAGCTCGTAAACCTACATAAACAATAAAATAAGCCTATCATTATATACAACCAATCGAAATATAATCAAAAATCTACTAATGAATCCCAGAAAATTTTATATGTTCATGAAATGTCTTACAATGCTATATATGTATATATACCTAGAAATGCGGTACAAATTTTCGCTCAAACATTTTTAAAGGACCGTATAAAATGTGTATCACATTATTTAAACTAACATAATTCACTTACGTACAAATTCAGTGTAAAATTTATTTATTAATCGTTATTCTTATTATTATCACAATTATTACTAATTCCAAAAGTTTAAACACAAACAGTAAACAAAAGGTAAGCTGAAACAGGCATAACAGTGGAAGAGACGAAAAAAAAAAAGTTGAGCCCTCAGACAGCACGATAAATTTTGAAAACTGTATACCTCTCCGACGGAATGAACGAAATTTAAAGGAATAACGACTCTCGCAATATTGAGTCAGACGTAAATTTTTCTACCGACTCAGTGAACGACGACTAAAAGAAATTTTGAGTCACTCACTAGACTGCGAAAAGTAACGGAACCGTACGATGAAAAATGGAACAAACGAACATTTCAGAATCCAACGAACTCCCACGAAAAGAAAGAAAAAACAAATTAAATTTTTAGGCTCGAAGTTTGTAAGGGACGCTATAAGGATGTCGAAGACGATGCGCCATTTTGAATTTACATTTACAATGAATTTTTGCTTAATTTGATAATTCCTCTAAAACGGGTAGCGAAACAGAATATATACTAATTTTCTTTATACGGAGAACGTGAAAACAATCGTGATTAGTCGAAAGAACACACGCACAAATTTTGAATTCCTATTTATCAGACACGAAAAAATATTGCATAAGCCTATTTTAAGAACGGAGTGCTTGGGTTCGTATTATTAAATTGATAACAATTTAATAAGGTTAGCTGCCACCAAAATGTCGTGAATACGTTTTATTATTTATTATACTTCATTATTTACTCTACTTTCTGCTCTCTATTGCATTTATCGCTTGCTTTCTCTATACACTCGTTTTCACTGTACCGTATAAATTCATGGTAGCCACGCCGAGACTATGAAAGCCGTTACAACACAAAGGGGGAAGGGGGTTCATTAACACTCTTTTTCAATGCTTGTTAACACTTTATTTAATTCCGAAAATGCTTTAATTAATTTGGGTGGATGCGAGTAGGAAATTTTACTATAATATTTTACGTCGGAGAGGGGCACAAAACAAACAATTTAATTCTAAGGTGCCATGGCCACACCTTACCCAACGGCCCTGCCTGAATGACTGCCTCTTTTTGGGGTTAGTCCACTCTCTGGGCCTCTGTTCAGGATTGCCAACTCTTCCAATTTTAAACAGTTTCAATCTAACAAACATACTTTTTCATAATTTCACAATTATTAGTAAACAATTTATATTAAACATTATAATCTTAATTAAACAAAAATTAATATTCTTAACTAGGCATTACTACATATGGTAATATCCCTCGGCGGTTAAAAATGTGTCCTTCGCTTCTTTTGAAAAGTTGAGGACATTTTACAGATAGGCTCGTAGGTGGTAGTACCATGTTCCTGCCGAGATGTTAACCTGGTTTAAATACAATTCACACTGGCTGAGTATGGAGTGTAAATAGTTGGTTTTAGGGGAGGCAGAGGAACTATCATCGCAGTCTGTTCCATCAGAATGGGGTATATGTAGATTAGCGTACATGTGCATGCAACTCGGGTCAAAAAAGTAAGGGCCTGAGCTGGGTATCACGAATTCTATAGGGGCACTGGGCGAACTAATTGTGTTTAATGGGTAATTGTAATAAACTCGCTGTGCTCAATATAGACCTGAGTGGGGGGCATATCAAAGAGGGACAGTTCCGATTTACAGCATTGTGAACTACACGGATGGATGAAACGCGCTATAGAATAATGAAGATACATGAGGTGTGGAGTTTTCAGAAGCTACCCAACCTTTTCACACCATATATAAACGCTTTTCTGAAGGATAAAGTTGAGGCATCAGGATATCCGCGAGGGGTTGATACCGAAGATGAAAAAACGGCTTATATTCAGCGTTACCGTGACCGTGAAGGTATACAGCTTGACCAATCCCAAATTGTTAAGAATCCTGGCAAGCGCATTAGTGAAAAGTTGTGTCTAAACAGTATTTGGGGAAAGTTTGCGCAGATTACGGCAAAGGGAACGTCCATTTGGAACAAAGTTAGTGAAGTCTGGGATTATGCCAACGCCCCCGATAAAGAGGTTATGGAGATCGTGAATGTAGGTAATACTTACATAATAAAGTACAACACTAGCAAATTGGCCACAGATACCTCACGGGTTACAAACATACCTGTAGCCAGTTTCACGACGGCCTACGCCCGCATCAAACTTTGGGGCCTATTGCACTCTCTTCGACGGAGGGTGTTGTACGCTGACACAGATAGTGTGATATTCACAGCGAGGGAAGGTGAATACATGCCCGCTATTGGGGAGTTCCTCGGAGAGCTAACTGACGAGATCAAGGATGAGTATGGTCATGGTGCATACGCAGACTCGTTTGTGTCAACAGGGCCAAAAACCTATAGGTTACGGATGAGGGTAGGGGATGATACGAAGTATATCGTGAAGGCTAAGGATATCACGCTTAACCATGCGAACCGTCCAGTCGTTAACTTTGAATCGTTGAGGGAACTAGTGTGCTTGGAAGATGTGGGTGACCAGCTACCCCAAATGACTGTGGGGACGCACAATTTTCGGGCGCAGAAACTGGGGTGTGTGAAGGAACTTAGGGGTTCGAAGGTATGCCGTAACACCTATAGGAAACATTACCAGGTGCCTGGTACCTATGATACCGTACCCCTTTGGCTACCTTAATCCTTGATTGTATTTATATATATGTATAGTGATATGCTTATTTATCACGTATTTTTGCTCCAATTAAAGTTTCATTTTCTCCTTTGCGTGCGTGCGTGTGTGCGTGTGTGTACAGTAAAAAGCTAAGCGCCGCCCACTGTAAGATCGACAACGTGAGTCCTGCCGCTACCTGAGCATATCTCTATCCCTGCGTGCTCAGTTGACGTCTGCATACCCTTGAGCTCAGACGTGTATTCTCCCGCGTAGAAGAAAAATAGTAATGGATACCTTTAATATTGCGTGTTCAACATTTATGAAGTGGTATTCGTCAAAGTGCCAAGATGTGGTAGATACTGAAAAACTCCCTATTCCCCGCTGCTCTGACACTTTAAACGCTACATTGAACCGTGCGAAGGATCAAGCTGCTCAAATACTCTACGGGTATTCTGGCGAGGGCATTGTAGGATTTCGTAGTACAGACGATGTATTGAAGTATGTTATAGAACTAGCCATTATAAAGGCTCACATATACCGCGAAGTAGAAGAAGCAACACGTTCAGAAGATAAGCAACGGTTATAGATAGTGAGTCTTGTTGATGAATGCTGTGACAAGCGATATTATATCATGTTACACCATACCGACTACTCGTACCCGATGGTTGAGAATGTAAATCTTGTCATCATGGAGAATCTTAAATATTTTTACCACTATATTAATATATATCATGACGAGGTTTGTAGTGAGGTTGTGGCTAATGGGCTGTGTGAGTTTTTAACAGACTTTAGAGACGAGTATCGCTTATTAAACAGAAAGGATAAATATGGGCATATGTTTCTCTCAAATAGTGCACCGGATTGTGAAGATGTTTAGTTTGTGGAAATGAACGTCTGTTGAGTGATAAAACATTAAAGTCGGTATTGTTTCATGGAGTGGAAAATTCTGTTTGTCCATGAGCACAAGTGTTCGAAAAAGCCTGTACACTGCTTTAGCAGTGTGACTCGCTACCCCCAGCGAGCCGCCCACCCATGTACCTCACGAAACACACGAGTTCGAACAAACCCGTACACGTTTCACCAGCTTGACTCACTCCCCTTGACGAGCCGATCCGTCCACCTGTGGCTCATAGTCATCTCAGAGCTTGAACCGTGTGGACATGCGAATACGATGGAACTTCCTTTGAGAAGCATTCTCAACGCCTCGTACAATGTGTCCGTGACGAAGTCATTGCGCGTGTTCAGGCGTGAAACCGGCACCATTAACTATGCACTTGAAGCGATTTGCAGGCAAACAAACTCTGGTAAAGGTAATGTTATTTATTTAAGTGTTGAGGAGATGAATAGATAGTTGAGAAGTGGGGAGAGGACCGTTATAAAATACATGCAGGTGTAGGTACAAGAAGAGAACAGATTAGTGATGCTTCCTCATATGCCGTTGCTTGCCCTTGTGTATAAATAACGAATAGCCATGCATTGATATACGACTGATGTGGAAGCATGCTTCTGATAATAACGTTCTTGTCCCTACGCGAAACCGTTTCATCCTCGGCAGAAAGTTTGAAATCGTCGGTTTCCGCAAGCTGAAGCCTATATTAGACGCCCGTGTTACGGATATGATTTATTTTGACACTGTTCTTCAATACGCATACACCGCTCTGCTCGACGGATTTATCGAATGTAGGAATGAACAAGGCGAGAATGGTCTAGAGCTGGATGCATATTTAAAAGGTTTAGATTCTTCGAAATATCCTGAACTTTGGTACAAAGCACTTGAGCGGTACAGGGCAGAGCTTGGCTACACTGTTCACCCTGAAGAGCTGTACCTCTACATAATGAATAGCCGTCGTTACGACTTGGAAGATATTTCAATTGCCGTTATGCAGAGTGAAGAAGAGCTCACGATTGAAAAGCTCGGGACGGTAAGAAAAATCCCTCGATTGGAAAGGCGTGTTTATAAACTTGTATTTAATAATAATGTTGTGGTTAATGACTTCTTTGTGCGTGCTTTTGATTGTATTCTAGCCGTGTTTAAAGATAACTTGCCAACCGAATGTAAAGTGGGAACAAAAATAGTATTGAACGATATGAAAGCCATTCATGTCGAGTATAGGCATCCGTATCAGTTACACGGCGAAGTGATGCTTGGACGGTTTTACCACGTAGTACAAAGTAATATCGCTGCGAATGTAGACTCGATTACGTGTGAGTTTAGCGTTTTGCACCGTAGAACAGGGGTTCCCAAATTGGCGTTCCGCGGAACACTTGTATACCGTGAGAAGTGTTCCGCGGAACACAATTTGGGAACCCCTGCCGTAGAACATAAAGGATGTATATTTAATTATTTAATTGTGTATATATTATTATTTTTAATTATTTATTATACCCCGTAGAACATAAAGGATGTATAATTATATATTTAATTGTATATATATATATATATATATATTTCCTGTACTAATATGCATTTGATTATACGTTTCGTATATTATTATTTTCAATATATTTAATTACTTAATATAACTGTGTATATATATTTTTTTTTTCCTGTACTAATATATTGATAATATTACGCTTTGTATATTTTTGATTATATATTTCCCGTTCGTGTTTCTTATGCTATTATTATTTTTTATCATATATATATATATATATATATATATTCCATTGTATATTTATTGTATATTCATCGTCCGTATACTATTATTATTTTTGATCATATCTATTCCATTGTATATTTATTTTCTATATATTTCCATTAATTCGCCTAAATAAACAGAATGATATAATGGTGTTTTATTTAATTCTTTTTGGTTGTACACGGTATTTAATTATATCAATTGGATGGCTTCTAAAGCAGATTTGTAAACCAGAATATATGCATTAATTATATAAATAGTGCTATCTGGCAACTCAACCTGTGCACCTGAACAAGCCCTTTACGCCTTCTAAGTCAACTGGCGGATTAAGCCAGAATATATGCTTTAATTAAATAAATAGCGCAAACTGGTAACTCATCCTGATAAGCCAACTGTCGGATTAAGCCAGAATATATGCTTTAATTAAATAAATAGCGGAATCTGGCAACTCAACCAGATAAGCCAACAGACTGATTAAGCCAGCTGGCTGATTAGGAACATATTAAGACAACGGCCTCTCGGCTCCTGCCAGGCGAACACCTCTCTTCCTTTCTCTCCTCCTCTCTCTTTCTCTTGGGGGATAACGCCGCCTCCAAGTTTCATAACCCTTGTTGCTCTTGCAACATTCCCCCTTGTTGCATAACAATTTGCAACATTCCCCTTGTTGCATAACAACATGCAACATTCCCCCTCCCCTTGCTGCATAACAACTTGCAAAACCCCCCTTGTCGCATAACTTATGCAACATTGATCAACATTTGCAATTGCATTGCACTCGTCCATTTTGCGCCCATCCTACTAAACCCTCTATATCAAGTTCCCCGAGCAAGTCCCGAGTCATGGTATTTAACCACGTTTCGGTTATAGCAACTATATCGTAGTTCATGGAATAAATTATCGCTTTAAATTCGTTCAATTTATTTCTAATAGTATGCGCGTTACAATAAACGTTTAAATTATTTTTTACCACGGATCGGCGTTTTAAACTATTTTTCACGTCGGGTCGGCGTTTCCCAGACCCACAAGGTTTAAAATGGGCTTCGACCTATACAGCTTTCGAACGTTCTCATTAATTAACGTACCTAGCCTAACATTCCTTATTTTATTGAAATGCAACCCATCTTTTATAAAAAGTCTAGGATCACTAAATTCTGACCACAGCTTTAAGAAGGGTACATTTTCCTGAGCATAAATCTCCTAGCTTAGTGTCCAAAAATATTGTTTTTACGTAATCCTAAGACCTAAACCGTGCCTAGGGGTAATACCTATAACTAAAGACCTCTGTGACCTTGCCTTCAGGGACCTAATTAACTCCCTGTATCTCTCCAAAAGGTCAGGTATTCTTGTATGAGGCCTATACGAGTCGTTCCCCCTTACCATCGCCACCAACATCGAGTGACGGGAGGCAACATCAATCCAATCTACTTCGTCTCTAATTCTGTCAACCCTGGCCCCTAGTAGACAGACCCTCCTCCTCTTGGTTGGATTCCGTTCAACGAACACTTTATACATATGACGCACCAAGGAGTCCCCAATTAAAATCGTTCCCCCTTCGTTCACATCCCTATCCAACTGGGCGAAAGGGTTCGAAACCTCGATAGGGGGAGGATTCCTATCACCTAACGTATATGGCCTAACCCCATCCTTAACTCCTCTAAATCCTTTCCTGTCTACTAATCTCGGGTCTACCTTAACCCCTTCCTCAACTCTACCTAACCTTCCCGATAAGCTACCTATACTAGAAACAAAGTTCCTAACCTCACCCTTCAACTTACTACGTGTTCAACGTTAGTATAGGTTCGGCCTTCGTCAACTGTAAGCCTATCCCTGCCCTCATCAAGCGTTGCAAGTCTTCCCGTCATCTCGCGTACACTACGTTTTAAGTCAACTATCTCCACTTAACTCACAAAAGAAAAACTGATCTCTCGCTAACCGCCATAGCACCGACGTTGTAATCTTTAAAATTAGTATACCACCGACAAACCCCACACCTAGTATACGACGCTTTCTGCGACAGCATGCGCAAGTTAGAGTAGTTAACGTTTATAACCGTCACAAGTTAAAATTAAATTAAGCCGGCACGATATGAAAACTTCTAAATCACTAAAAACCACTAATATTCAGTAATTTAACTGTAACAATGTGAATATAAAACGCAAGTACATAAAATTCAGAACTTTACAACATTAAATTTATCGGCAATATCCAAAAGTAGAAACAATATCAGAGAGCCCAGGGAAAGCGTCCGCTCAGTAAGGAGTCTGGCTGACGAACGAGTTGTTTTGCTGACGAATCACCCATAATAACTACGGATGATAGGCTTATAACTGATCTTCAAGTAATAGAACTGTTAAGCAATAGCGATCACAACATGGTAGAGTTTGTTCTCTCAATAAGTCACTCGAAACCAGCTAACTCGACTAAAAGCGCGCAGACTTTTGTAAATTTAGAAATGAATTATCACACGTCAACTGGGTAAAGGTAATGGAGACTTCCAACGCAAAAATAATGTGGGAATCGTTTGGAACAGTATTTAGGACTATAAATGAGGAATGTGTACCGTACAAGATTAAGCGTACGAAAGTAAATAACAAGCGGATATTATAAAGAGTAGAGATAGAGCTAATAGGCTACATAAGTGCGATAAAGACAATTTGTGGTTACGAAACAACTACATATCTCTGAGGCGTGAAGCGAAAAGCGTAATAAAAAAGTCCAAGCGAGATTATTTCCATAGCTCGTGACGGCAAAGAAAACCCAAGCGATTCTTTCAATACGCCATTAATAGAAACCCAGGAAAGAGCGCCTTGGGACCGGTGAAAAATTCTGACGGTGAGCTATTTTCTAAACACAAGCAAATGGCTACTCTGCTAAAAGAATTTTTTACGTTAGTTTTTACAATGGAAGATGTAACTAATAGCCCTACGGTCATTGACATAATACTTTTCGATAATGGTAATACTTTAGATAATATTGTCGGGAGTAAAAGGGAGGTCCTGCACTATATTTGCAAAATGAAAATGCTTAAATCAACGGGGCCAGATTCCATATATCCCATTAAAAGAAAGCATTGTTGTGCCGCTAACAAAGATTTTTAATGCGTCTATTTCTGAGGGGTATGTACCAGATAATTTCAAGTTAGCTAATGTAACGCCTATTTTTAAGAAAGGCGATAAAGGTGCGGCGGGAAATTATAGGCCAATCAGTTTAACGTCTGTTGTAGGTAAGCTACTGGAGTTAATAATTAGGAATCGTATAGTCGAATACTTAGAATTGCATAACTTGATTAGAAATACGCAGCACGGTTTTAGGCGAAACAAATCTTGCTTAACTAATTTTTTAGAATTTTTCCAAAGCGTCGTTAAAGTTTACGATAGCCATTGGGCGGTAGATGTAGTGTATTTAGATTTTCAAAAAGCGTTTGGCATCGTACCGCACAAAAGACTCGTTGAAAAAACTAAAGCTCATGGAATGAGGGGTTAGTAATAAATTGGATAGAAGAGTGGTTGCGAGGTAGGAAACAGAGGGTGGTCGTCTTGGGCCAATGTAGTGAGCGGCGTTTCTCAGGGTTCTGTATTGAGCCCCTTGCTTTTTCTTATATATATTAACGATTTAGATGTCGGCCTAGTCAGTACAGTTTCAAAGTTTGCGGATGACACGAAGTTGGGTCGTAGGGCGATTAATGACGAAGATAGAGATAAAATCCAGGAAGATCTGAATAAAATTGTAGATTGGTCAGTCGTATGGCAAATAAGTTTTGTATTGGTCAGTCATATGGCAAATGAGATTTGACGTCGATAAGTGCAAAATTTTACATATAGGTTCGCGTGACGGTAATGTTGCGTATAGTATGTCAGGGAAGGAGTTGGCAAGCGAAGATCAGGAAAAAAATTTAGGAGTTATCGTCACTGGTGATTTAAAAGTAGCGAAACAGCAGCGGTCAATAAGGCGAACAAAGTGCTAGGTTTTATCGCTAGGAATTTTGAGTACAAATCGCGCAATATTATCGTTCCTCTTTATAAGTCATTAGTTAGACCCCATTTGGAGTACCCGATCCAATTTTGGAAACCGCATATGCGCAGAGATATAGACAAAATCGAAAGAGTTCAAAGACGAGCAACTAAGATCATTCCATTGCTTAGGTCAAAGTCGTACGAGGATAGGCTTAAGGAGTTAAAATTGATTACACTCGAGACTAGGAGGCTAATGGGTGATCTAATCCAGGTTTTTAAAATTATGAATGGGTTCGATAACGTAAATAGAGATAGCGTTTTCGAAATAGCACAATATAGTAGAACTAGAAATAATTAGTGTAAGCTGACAAGTAGAAGGTTCGAGACACCAGTTGCGAAAAACTTTTTTACACATAGAATAGTAAATAGCTGGGATCAATCCCAGAATAGGCACCTGAAATGATTTTTAGGTGCTTAATCTGGGATTGAGGCAAAACACAGGTGCTTAATCTGGGATTGAGGAGAAAAAAATATAAACAGTTTTTAGAGATATAATTTCATTGCTTTTATCAATATTTGAAAAAATGAACCCTAACCTAACCTAACCTAACCTAACCTAACCTAAACAATAAATTTTGTAATCATCAGGTTTTTTATTTAATTCCTTGCAAGGTGCCTATTCTGGGATTGAGGTTGAACGCAGGTGCTTCATCTGGGATTGAGGTACATCAGGTGCCTATTCTGGGATTGACCCAATAGCTGGAATAGTTTGCCGGTAGAAGTAATTAGTAGCACGTCTATAAACATGTTTAAAAATCGATTAGACACAAATGTTGATAGATTGGGTATAGTTTAAAGTAGTAAAATTAAGTCTTTTTTGGTTCGGAACCCACGTAAAATTGTAGGTCCCCTCCGCCACCACGGAGGACATACGCAATACACAATTATAAACACAGTTAGGTAGACCAGCCATGAGTGGATCCTAGGGTCTTTGTTGGTCTGAAACACATTATGACAAATATGAAGGATTTAAACAAAGAGTGAAATACATAACGAATATTTTATGCGATAGAGGACTAGATAAAAATAAACTTATTCACAAATTTAAAAAGTTAACATGGGAAATGCCAAATGCATTAAACAAATTTAACTACATAAAAACTACTAAATTCATTAAGTACTTAGATATACACACTGCGGTATGAAAACAATGTCTCTTATTTTATTTCTCACTAAATATAATTCCAATTACAATGAAAATTATAGGGAATATGCATACATACGTTGTAAAACTCCTTGTCACAACATCGGAACCAGTCACGAACCTTCTTCATCACGTCATTGTCATCCTCAAAGTGTTGCCCACGTAATCCTTCCTTTAGCGGGCCAAAGAGATAGTAATCTGAAGGTGCAAGATCTGGACTATAAGCAGGATCGGGGTGGGGACGGTTCATCCCAAGGCCGCGATCGCCTCCCGTGTGCGCATGTTGGTGTGAGGCCTGGCGTTGTCATGAAGGAGAAGCACCTCGTTCATGTCTCGGTTAGGACGAGCTCTTCGTATGCGGTGTTTCAGTTTCAATAATGTCTCGATGTACCGCTCCGAGTTAATCGTGGCACGCTTTGGCATAAAGTCCAGAAGCAGAATCCCCTCTCTGTCCCAGAACACAGATGCCATGACTTTACCCACAGAGGGCTGCGTCAAATTTTCAATTGGATTGTCAAAATCCATTTAGTCGATTGAAACTTAGGAGACGAAAACGAAACTGTGTTGTTAGGCTCGTTCATTGTTAGACATATAGATAAAAAATTTTGTTTAAGAAATAGACTAAAACGAGAGAGAATATGCGTGTCAAGCGCTAAAATAGGTAAAATTGAACAGGAAGTAAAGCACTTAAAGTTAGAAACTGCAAATTCGCTGTTAATTTCGCAAATTCGCTGTTAATTTCACACGTTGGGGGGAACGAATTGTATAATTTCACTAGTAGAACAGAAGATTTGTTCGCTAAATATCGAAATTTTATTAAATCTTTGAAAGATAAGTCGAATAAGGTGACGATTTCTGGGGTTCTTCGGAGAATTTATGAAGGTAATAGACCAGGGGTGGCCAAGTTTCTTGGACCCAAGAGCCACATACGACGTTTTTCAGATGTACGAGAGCCGCAAAATATTTTAAAAAGAATTTAATTATTAAAAACATATACATATACATATAGTTATACTCACATTATTAAATTGTTTAATTATTGCTTGTAGAAGGCTTAGTTTGGGTCTTCATTTTGGCTGTTAATGCTTTAAAGCAGGGGTCACCAACCTGGGCGGTAGCGCCCACTAGTGGGCTCACATTAAAGGTAATTAAATTTATTTCATTATTTATTTTATCGATTATGTTGATTTATTCTTTTTGATCTAAGGTCGGCGATAAGCTTTTTTAATTTTCAAAAAATCGTAAAAGTGGGCGGTGAACAAAAAAAAGGTTGGTGACCCCTGCTTTAAAGTCTGGCTGATGTGATGTTAAGGCGGTATGAAGAAGCTCAGTCAGGTGTTCGTTTGTGAGGGCAGCACGATGTTTTGACTTTACAAACTTCATTACCGAGAAGAGTGCTTCACAGCAATAAGTTGTCCCAAAAAATGAGATAAGTCGGAAACTGGTTTTCCTGAGGTGAGGATACTTTGTCTCTGGTACTTGCTTCCAAAACTCAACTGCAGATAAGCTTTTATGTATCAACTTTAAACCCACGTCCTCCTGAACTCCAAAAGTTCTGTTTGTATTGAAGCAGCCTCCGTAACAAAAGGTGTGGTAACAGGACAGCCATCGTTGATGACATCAATCAGGAAAGGATTTACAAGAAATTCGAAGCATGGATTTAGCTTCTTTAGTTCATCAAACCTGAACTGAAAATCATCAATTAGTCCTTCTAATTTACCTTTGTATTTCTCCAATTTACTATCTTTTATTTCAGTATCAGGAAATGTGTTTGCTCGGTTTTTCAGGTGGGGAAAGTGGTCAAATTTTTTTGTTACTAGATCTTTCAGGAAGAGCTTTATTTTATTCTGGAATCTGAAAACTGTCTGTGTAAGGTCAGAAATGACCTTATCCTTTCTTTGAAGTGTCAAATTTAGATTTTGAAGGTGTTGTATTACATCAGTAAAAAACATCACATCCTGCACCCATTCGTGATCTTCTAGTTATGGGTATGACTTTCCCTTTTCTTTCAAGAAATCAATGATAGGCTCCAACAGTGCAACAAACCTATTCAGGAGATTACTAGTTGATAACCACCTTACAATACAGTAGAATGAAAGGTCATCTGGCTTATCTTGAAGATCCAGCTCCTCGATAAAATTTCTAAACGCTCGGTGCGTTTTTGCATTTGAACGTATGAAATTCACAATTTCTAGAACACATTTCATAACACTGTCATACCTAAAGTACTTGCTTACCAAATGACCACTGTGAATGATACAGTGAATAAAGAGACACACAGGATACTTGAGATCGCGTGTCAAGAGCCCAACTAGGCCTACATTTTGTCCTACCATAGCTGGTGCTCCATCTGTTGCAACACTGACAAGTTTATTCAATGGTACTTGAGCATTTGATAATGCCTCGTCAAGTGCGTTCTTTATGTCAACCCCTCTGGTGGTTTCTCTTAGGGTCATTAAGTCCAAGAGTTCTTCTTTCACATTTCCATCGCCAATAACATAACGAACAAATATCGCCAGTTGAGGGTTATCTTTAACATCTGTGGATTCATCGAGGGCCAAACTGAATGCAACAGAATTCTTCAAATCACTCTGGAACGAGCATGTAATTTCAGCACTGATCTCTCTGTAGTGTGGCGGGAAATAGAAATACTTGCTATTTCTTTTCGAAGCTTTGTGTTATCTGGAGCGAGAATTGCAGTAACATTGGCAATATTCTTCTTCACAAATTCTCCACTACTGTAGGGAAGTTGAGCACGAGCAATATTCCATGCCATAACAAAATTAGCTTCAGTAGTTAAGTCAGCTGTCTTACACAATGATAAAAGTACATTTTGTTGGGCAACTAGGCTGATTTCAACATTGTTAACTTAGTCTTCCGCAATTCTGATTTGGGAGGAAATTCCGTAATAAAATTTTTATGGCTAGTTTCATGATGACGCTTTAAGTTACTGGCTCTAAAGTGATTGAGTGCCACGTGGCAGATAAGACACACAGGTTTCCCACCCTTAACAGTAAAGGCAAAGCTCTCCTCCCACTCCTGTTTAAAAACTCTATTTTCTTCTTAATACAGTATTTCCGTTTCTTACACTTTGTCTGCTCAGTCATTTTAATCAACTAAGGGGTTGTATAACTTTCACTTGTATAGCTGAGAAAAATAGCCACTATTTGATTTAAGAAGCCAATTTTAAAACACACTCACTCGTTACTACACGTGGCTCGCAGGGTAGCTCGAGGGGTACTGAACTATGGTGAGTGGCGATTGGTGTAAATTATGTAATTATCCCACTTAGTGCCTGTCACGCAAAAGAAATTGTCGTACGGATGACGCATTTTATTGTCAATTCAATTTTTCCTTGGTTTTTTTTCATATTTTTTTTATTATGTGAAAAAAATTATATTTGTATTATGAATTTTGTCTTTTATGATAAATACAACAAAAACCAAAATTGTCTCGCGAGGCGAGCCGCAGTTAACAAACTCGAGAGCCGCATGCGGCTCGCGAGCCGGGGTTTGGCCACCGTTGTTAAATAGACTGCTAAGTAAAGCAATTTACTTCAGTAGTAAATTAGAAGCGATGTTAATTCTTGAAGGAGTGGAGTTCGTTAACTTTTAGTTAGATTTTAAATCAGCAGATTTGGCCATTCAAGATGGCGTTCACTTGAACGAAATAGGTAATCCGCGACTCGGGAGAGTGATTGATCAAAAAGTGAGCAAGATTTACTTAAAACGTTAGAAAGATGTAAAATAGTTCTTTCTCGTTTAGTAAATGTACCTCGCTCATCCTCAAGGAAACTCAGTGCATATAGAGGAACAAACAGTAAATTAGAATAGTTTAAAAGTAATGTTTTTTAATGCGAGAAGGATAAGGAATAAGTTTAACGAATTTAAAGCTTTATTTCATGTTAAAAATTACATTTTGGCAATAACTGAATCGTGGATTAAAAGTGCAGATAGGGACTTCATAGGTGAATACCTTATTAAAGGTTATAAACTTTTTAACAAGAACAGAATGGTAAAATGTGAAGGGGTGTACTCTTATTATTGTAAAGAAAATCTGGATCACCTGGAGATCAGGGCCCCCAGCATTCGGTGCTACTGTAGTATGCGGTCTACCTACGATTGGTTAGGTTTAATCATGATATTTTCGTTAAAACTAACGAAAATATCATGACTAAACCTAACCAATCGTCAAGGGCGATTGACAATGGGATGTAAACAAACAATTAGTAAACAAGATAAGAAGCTATAATTAAAAGGTAGACCGCCGAATCGTAGGTAGACCGCATACTACAGTAGCACCCAGTATTCTTTAGTTAGTTTTATAAAGCTAACTAACGAAAATATCACGAACTAACCTAACCATTCGTCAAGGGCGTACAGTTGACCTAACGATTGGTTAGGTTAGGTCATGATATTTTCGTTAGTTAGCCTTATAAGGCTAACTAGAGAAGGCTGGGGGCCCTGATCTTCAGGTGATTCGAAAATCTTCGCCCAGTTTATAAGACGGTTAATGCTAGTGATTATTCGATATAATTATTTCGGAAATTAACGCCAATAATTAATCTTTAACATTAGGATTGTATATGTTACATTCAAACTGTGTAACCAGCCATTTCGCGTAATATCTGAAACTTTTAGTAATTTCGCGAAATGGCTGTTTCACCTGGTCATTTCGCGAAATGACTAAAGTCTTCAGCCATTACGCGAAATGGCTGAAATTCCACCTTGGTCATTTCGTACAAGATCATTTGCCCAGTTAGGTCAACTGTATGCTATTGACAATTGGTTAGGTTAAGTTGTGTTATTTTCGTTAGTTTTAACGAAAATAACACGACTTAACCTAACCAATTGTCAAGGGCATACAGTTGACCTAACCGGGCCTTCAGTGGCGGACATCGGAATAACAGTGAAGGTCCGGTTAGTATTTGAAAACCTCTATATTGAAAATTCAAATGTGTTCAAATGTGTATTTGAAGTGTTTCTCACTTATTTGAACAGCCCTGTGGATGTATATATGTTTTAGCAGATTTAGTTAGTTAAATAAAGGTTTCCAATTTTATTGTGATGTTTGTTATTTCTATGAATTCATGACAAAAGTCATTTTAGCCATTTCGGAAAAACCCAAGGTGGAATTTCAGCCATTTCGCGTAATGGCTGAAGATTTTAGTCATTTCGCGAAATGACCAAATGAAACAGCCATTTCACGAAATGACTAAAAGTTTCAGCCATTACGCGAAATGGCTGGTTACACACTGACTGTAATATATATAAACTTCCTTCACAAGGAGTAGAATTAGACGTTGAAATGTACAACATTTTAAGTAGCATAATTACGCATAAGGAATCAATTATTGTCGGGGATTTTAAATGCCCAAACATTAATTTCATTACATTAAACAGCAATGCTGTGAGTTTACTTTTGATAGATTTTCGAGATGATAATTTTCTTTTTCAAAAGGTGTTGGAGCCTACCCGCGGTAAAAATTTTAGATCTAGTTTTAACAACAATTGATAATTTACTTCAGAATGTAGACGTCGGAGAAAGTTTATGCAATAGCGATCATAGCATGATAGTTTTTAGATTAACGTTAAAACTTCTAGAGTTAAATAGCTTCCTGGTACCTAATTTTAGGAAAGCAAATTTCCATGAATTTTGTGTTTCAGTAACATTCGTAAATTAGGGTGAACTCTTGCGGTAGTTTTCATAGCATGTGGGATAAATTCCAGGATATATTCATAAATTTAAACGAGCTCTGTGTCCTCGGAGAGTTAAACCACGTGAATTGAATGAGCAACATAAATGGTCGAGTAGAAATATAGTAAAAGCGGATCACCTGAAGATCCGTCACCCCAGCCTTTTTTAGTTAGCTTTATAAAGCTAACTAACGAAAATATCACGACCTAACCTAACCATTCGTCAAGGGCGTACAGTTGACCTAACGAGTGGTTAGGTAAGTCTTGATATTTTCGTTAGTTAGCCTTATAAAGTTAACTAAAACATGCTGGGGTGACGGATCTTCAGGTGATCCGAAAAAAGCAATGGCAAATAAAAATTTAGCCTATAAGAGGTGGGGCACGGACAAAAACTCACGGGACAAAAACTCACGGGACAAAAACTCACGGGACAAAAACTCACGGGACAAAAACTCACGGGACAAAAACTCACGGGACAAAATCTCTCGGGACAAAATCTCTCGGGACAAAAACTCTCGGGACAAAAACTCTCGGGACAAAAACTCTCGGGACAAAAACTCTCGGGACAAAAACTCTCGGGACAAAAACTCACCGGACAAAAACTCACCGGACAAAAACTTACCACTTCAATGCAAAAGAGGACAAAAACTCACCGGACAAAAACTTACCACTTCAATGCAAAAGAGGACAAAAACTCACCAGACAAATGTTTTTGCAAAATACACACACTCTACTCTAGATCTTAAGATCTTAAGATCTCAGACTCATTGTAGATAATTACTCTTCATCTTTCAAATTGATCATCTTTCAAATTGTTCTGTTTTTAACCAACCAATATTAATTTTTCACCAACTTACCAATCTTTCGTTATAAATTAATGCCTAGTTAGGTCAATTGAATGCCCTGTTAGGTCAACTGTACGCCCTTGACGATTGGTTTGGTTAAGTCATGATATTTTCGTTAAAAACACATTAATTATTTAAAGTGCTCTAACATGTTTGTTTTTCATTTCTCCAAAAAACGAAAGTTATTTTTGAAATCAGTGACCAAAACTACATTAGTATACCGATTTGGTTAAAAATAGAACAGTTTAAAAGATGAAGAGTAATTATCTACAATGAGTCTAAAATCTTAAGATCTAGACTAGAGTGTATGTATTTCGCAAAAACATTTATCTGGTGAGTTTGTCCTCTTTTGCATTTAAGTGGTGAGTTTTTGTCCGGTGAGTTTTTGTCCGGTGAGTTTTTGTCCGGTGAGTTTTTGTCCGGTGAGTTTTTGTCCGGTGAGTTTTTGTCCGGTTAGTTTTTGTCCAGTGAGTTTTTGTCCTGGATTCATAAGAGGTATAGAAGGGACCGTGCGCAGTAGCACTTTCAAATTTATATCAATTTACGTAGAAATGTTAAGCGTTTAATCAGATATGCTGAACGCGATATTGAAATTCAAGTAGCTGGTAAATGTAAAGAAAACACTAAGAAATTTTACGATTCCGTTAGAAATAGAAATCCCTTCAGAGACAATATTGGCCATTGATAGACTCGGGTGGTAACTTTAATAACAATGGGGAGATGGCGATAATTTTAAATAATATTTTCCACCAATTTTTACAGTTGAGGATACTTTTTATTCTGGAGGCTAGTAAAATATGCTCAGAGACGTAAAGGGAATAAACAACTGGCTAAAAACGATAGGCCTATTAGTCTAACTTTCATAATTGGAAAGCTTTTAGAAATACTGTAGTTATTAAAGGTCGGATGGTCGAGCGTCTTGAAGGCAATAATCATATAACAAAATGTCAGCATGGATTTCGTAGAAATAAATATTGTTTAACATATTTATTGGAATTTTTTTCACAAAGTCATCGGTATTTATGATTGTAGTGGAGCGGAAGATACATAATATATTTAGATTTCCAAAAGGCGTTTGACAAAGTAAGGCATAAACGACTGATCTTGATGTGAATTTAGTGAGTAAAATTTCTAAATTTGCCGACGATACTAAAATTACCAGTGAAGCAATTAGTTTACTAGATAGAGAGAATCTACAGCCAGGGCCGATTTACCTCTCTGCCGCTCCCAGGCCAAGTTTCCAGAGCCGCCCCACCCATACCCAAACTCTACTTTATTATAAACTGAACAGATCGAGTGTTTGGTTTTAATGCTGTAACTTTACCAGCATTACAGACGTGATTTACAAGCATAGAAGTATACTTAATTAAAATGTCTGTAAAAGGCTCTACTAACTTGATATCTATTATGACAATGCCTCACAGACACAAAAATAAATTGGATCAGATTATTAATATTAGTCCACGAGTCCATTGCCCTATCCTGTGCACATTATACCTACTTGTACCATAATAATAACTAACTGGATCACATTTGAGACCCGGTCCCATAATTTTATACTGGATGTCAATGTAGATTTACGGTGTTTACCACAGTTACAGATTTGACAAATCGATGAAAAACAATTAATTATTCACCAAAATACAAAATAGAAAAGCAAAATACTGAATACATGTTTCAGAAAATAACTTGGTTTAATTAACGTTTGAAGATATTGGTGACTTTATAGCTTTATTTTTTACACATAATTGTGCACGATAAAGTACATAGTTTGTGAAACTTAGTGACAAATTTGCCGCCCTATCGTGAGCTGCCGCCCTAGGCCATGGCCTAGTTGGCCTATTCGGAAGTCCGGCCTTGTCTACAGCGTGATCTTAGTAATTTAATAGAGTGGTTTAATATGTGTCAAAAGAAATTTAACGTATATAAATGTAAAGTCATGCATATAGGTTACCACAATAGTAAATTTCAATACACTGCGAAATAGTGTTAAATGAAGCCAATAAAGAAAAAGATTTACGTGTCATTGTTACTAAAGATTCAAAATTTTCAAAACATTGTTCAGTTGCCATCAGTAAGGCTAATAGAGTATTGGGTTTTAGTTCTTGTAATTTTGAATATAAATCTAAAGATATTGTTTTGCCATTATATAAGTCACTTGTTAGGCCTCATTTAGAATATGCTGTACAGGTTTGGTTGTCCTATAGCAGTGATGGCGAACCTATGACACGCGTGTCAGCAGTGACACGCCGCAGGGTTTCAGGTGACACGCGATGGATGTTGGAAATGTTTGGTATTCTGATGAAAAACTGCAATAAATCGTCTACGCCCTAGTACTTTCGATTAATAAGTCAGCTGTCTATGATTTTGTAGTTAAATTTAAAATGCATGTATGCAAGTGACACACTTGGATAAAAAGGTTCGCCATCACTGTCCTATAGTATGAAGAAGTCATACAGTGGAAATAGTAGAAAAGGTTCAACGCCTCGCAACAAAGCTTATTCCAACGTTACGTGGTAAAACATATGGTATAAAGATGGACTCAGAGTTAAATTTGTATACGCTTGAAACTCGGCGTTTAGGAGGCGAATTATTTCAGGTGTTTAAAATTTTAAATCGTTTTGATAACGTAAATTACACAACCTAACAACAGTTTTGCTTCCCGGTAAAAACATACTGTTTTGTACTAATTATAGGGTGCTGATTTCGAAAATGAACTTCATTTTTGCACGTTAGGTCAGGTTTTGTCAGAATATGATGTTTTATACAGTACTGTTTTATACTAATTTTATGATTATAGTTCAATAATTTTATGATTGTAGTTCATTTTACTTCAATAATTGCGATTTTACTTTTTAGATTTATGATGTGTGCTTCAAGGGGTTGCATGAACAGTCCAGATTTATTTTGTTACATCTGTGGTCTATTTACTCCAACTTCACAGCGCAGGAATATGACTCCTCTGATAAGAACAGCGTATTATCACTACTTCGGCTGTCATATTGGTGACCAAGACAAAAGATGGGCCCCATGTGTTTGCTGTAGTAACTGTGCAATGAATTTACGTGACTGGTTCAATGGTAGAAGGAAAGGTATGGGATTCGCAGTACCTATGGTTTGGCGTGAGCAAAAGAACCATGTTGACGATTGCTATTTCTGTCAGAGCAAAGTAGCTGGCCTTACATCAAAAACTAGGAATGAAATTTACTATCCTGTGGTAGCCTCTGCCATCAAACCTGTTCCTCATAGTGATGAGCTTCCGATTCCAACACCACCAGCAGATAAGAATCTTCTGCCAACATCATCTGAAGAGGAAGCATTGTCAGAACAAACAAATGAATCTTCTGATGCAGAGTACTGTCCAGAATCTCCTTCTGAACCACATTTCATAACTCAGCAAGACTTGAATGACTTGGTTTGGGACTTATATCTTTCAAAGGGCAAGGCTGAACTTTTAGCTTCGAGACTTAAAGAGTGGAACTTAGTTCAGTGTGATGTGCGCATTACTTCTTTTTGCAAGAGAAACTCCGACATATCGTGCTACTTTCAAACTGTAAATCAGCTATGTTACTGCTTAGATTTGGGAAGTTTATTCTCGTATTTTAAAATAGGACATGTTCCAGACGAGTGGCGTCTGTTCATTGACTCTAGTAAGTGGAGTCTTAAAGCTGTTTTGTTACACAATGGGAACGCTCACCCAAGCATTCCAATTGGACACTCAGTTCATCTCAAGGAGTCATATGAGAACATGGTAATACTTCTGAATGCAATCAAGTATGATCAATATAAGTGGAAGATTTGTGGAGACCTAAAAGTGGTAGGACTTCTCCGGGGAATGCAGGGTGGCTTTACCAAGTACATGTGCTTTCTGTGTTTATGGGACAGAAGAGCAACACAGCAGCATTATGCAAAGAAGGACTGGCCACAACGTGAAGCCTTTGTGCTAGAACAACATAGTATGAAGTATGAGCCATTAGTTGATCAAGAAAGGATTATTTTGCCCCCTCTGCATATCAAACTAGGGTTGATAAAGAACTTTGTCAAAGCGCTTGACACAGAAGAAGCTGCATTCAAATATTTGCATTCAAAATTTCCTATCGTTAGTGATGCGAAGATGAAAGAAGGTGTTTTTATTGGTCCCCAAATAAGAGTGCTTTTAAAGGATGAACAGTTTTTGAGCACTCCCAATACAAAGGAACTAAGAGCCTGGAATTCTTTTAAGAATCTTTGTGACAACTTCTTAGGCTCAACAAAGTCCCCTCACTATGAAACAATGGTCACCGAGCTGCTGGATGCATACCAACAACTTGAGGCTAGAATGTCTCTGAAGATCCATTTTTTACACAGCCATCTGGACTTCTTTCCAGATAACCTTGGCTCAGTGTCAGATGAACACGGAGAGCGGTTTCATCAGGACATTGCAATGATGGAAAAAAACTACCAAGGACGATGGGACCCTTGCATGCTTGGTGACTTTTGCTGGATGCTAAAACGGGAAGGCTCTGCTGAGTGTAGACGCAAATCCAAGAAAACTCACTTCTAAGAAAGTGAACTATATGTAGCAGTTGATATGTAATAATGCATGTATACGTATCCTTTTTTGTTGTTCTGTTCTGTTCTGTTTTACTACAAATACAAATAAAAGTAGATTTATAAGTAGATTTATAAGTAGATTTTCAAAAATTTCTTCTCTCTGTGATACTGAACTTTCAAGTTTTGAGTGTATTCTGCCTGTAGACGTCTAAATAAGGGTTACAGATATCTAGATAACCTGACCCGACAAAGAAAACCTAATGTGATTTTCAGATTCAGCACTCCAAAATTAGTTTAGATCACCCATTAAATTGGGAGAAGCAGAATTTTTTTTTTGTAGACCAGTGCAATCGTTTTCACTGTATCAGTTACTTGATGTAATTACAGTAAATATATACAATAAAATAAATAGAAAAGAATTTAATGGGAAAAAATTTTATACAGCTAATATGGATAATTATAAATAATAAGTCTTTAGAAAATGTAGGTTAGTTCATGACTTTATGTAAAATTAGTTTTAAACAATTGCAATTAAGATAATTGCAAATTCCGCTGTTTTTTTAGTAAATCTGCGCATAAATAAATTAATATTGATGCTGTTCGTACCTTTGGCTTCAAAGGCAAGCATAGCAAGTTCTGCTTTCTGATCGCGTGTCACCCCTCTAACCAAACTTGATTGGGAATCTGGGCTCCAGGGGGGGCTCAAAAATTGCCAGGGGTGTCGAAGCCCCCCTCTCGCCTCCCCGTAGTTGCGGGCCTTTAACACTGTTTCCCTATAACTAAGTGAACACGGTTAGATCAGGGGTACGAATCCCAATGATGTTAGTATTAATAATACAGGAGTTACTGCAATATGGTGCATTAATTGGCTTGATAACTGTGTCAGTTTCTGGCCTTCCTGACTGGTTATTATTGCTGTTCATTGGCTCGGGTGCTGGGGTTAATAACGAGGAACACCTCCGAATGTGAAAGCGTTATATTTCCTCCGGCAATGAGATGTGTCCAGGTTGTTAACTTTTGCCCTATCCGTTCTGTCGGCCTCGTGTCTCGAGTCAGAGGGCCTGGTTTCGAATGCCGCTGGGGACAAATTGTGTATATATACTGTATATGATATATCTAATTTAAGACTTTTTAGCATCCATTAAGAAATCTAATTTAATCAGTTTGAATCTATCTGGAATGCTCTATCTTAAGCTGTTCTATGAAGAATTTGGTCTTGTTGTACTCACTCCGTATTCAAGTCTTTGTCACATTCAATATCCGGAGATTAATTTTTGAAACAAATTTATGGACTTTGTCAAAAATCAGTTAATTTTTTTTAATTCCTTTTTTCGGGAAGAGTAGGTTGCCCGTCCCAATATAAAATCTAATTATATTGTACCGGTTCTTTCAGAGTTCCCACAGGGGTCTGCCTTGGGTTCATTTTTTAATTTTTATTTATTTGCATATTTATGGACCGCTTATTTTCCTCATACTTTCATGGAATGTCATAATTCCTTTCACAAATGATCACGTTTCGATTAACTGGCTCAATGCATGATTGCTTTTTTTATCTATTTTGAAAAAAAAATAACAATTTATCTGGATGATCGAGAACCAAAGGATTGGAGGCTTATCCCTCAGTTCACAAAATTTATGTGTTCAGTTAACGAGTTTCCCGACTGATGACTTGAGGAAGAATGAAGAATGAAGGAGTAGATAGAGAGAGAGAGAGAGAGAGAGAGAGAGAATTTGCATTTTGTTAAGAAAAATCTGAGAGTTAACCGATGCCCGTGGCCCCGTGCAGCTTGGCTGACACCATTCGAAAAGGACTCCTCAATGACATAACCTCTTCTTTTTTAGTGTTATCGTGAATTTTGACTACACTTATTACAGAGTATAAAATATGCTAAAATATTGAAAATTGATCAATATATAAATTGGAAATGAGCCAAGCCTTCTACACTGTAGGGTGTGTCAATTTTAGTAAAGTCAACAATTCAAAAACTACTAATGCTCAAATGATGTCATATTATCTAGCAAATTTAGAAATATCTTTAGTGTTGTATTTGACCATAAAGGTTTGAAATATAACCTAAATATGACTGTAGCATCGTATATCAATGTGCCATTAATATGTGTGGTCAACTTTGGTTATATTTGGTGTGCAGTATGGTTTCTAAGTTTCACATAGTCACAAATGCTGGAGTTTTGATTGTGAATGCATGTGTTTCCCCTCCTTTTTGACAATTTTGATTACTTCGTAATGTAAATATTGTGTAATTCAAATTATTCGAAATGTTATGTGTGACCCAAACTTTCTGTATATTTTGATATGATAGATATATGAAACTGTCATTACTTTGAATAATTAAGTATTGTACCAATAACAACACAACCTTTTATCTGAGCTTATGGGAAGATATTAAGAATTTCAATTAACTTAATTTTATGTAATCATAATCAGTAGGCCTATCCAAATTTCAATGACATTTCTTTTGTTCAAATGTCCATAGGATGAGTCAGAAAGAAATCAGAACCCGAAGCAAATCAAGTTGTCACCTAAGTCATTTGGTGGGGACTGGGAGGGAACTTCCCCCTGCTGAACTGCCCACAGCCAGAGATCTGCTGAGGTATGGTTTGTTGAGGAAAGAGATGAGTGAGGAAGACAGGAGGAATTACCCAGTTAATGACCTGATTAACAACGGCATTGTTCCAGGGCTACTGGCTCAGTGGAGAAAGGCCAACGCTCTATTCACAGGACCTGTAATCAACACTGAGGTCATGATCAGGGCTAAAGTGAAGGCACTGTGGGATGAGGCAATGAAGGTGTCCATTGGCAATGTGAAGCTAGAGGTCAAAGATAGGTTCATGATGAAACTGGACAAATTGGTGGACATCCTGACCTGTCACTGTGATCAGGAGCTGCAGTGAGCTTGGGTGCAACCCTGTCTGCAACAGTGAGGTTCACATTGACTGCAGCTGCAGGAGCGAGCAGAAGATACCAGTGCAGGAGTTTGCCTTCATTAAAGGTCAGAGAGAAGAGTTGGGCAGTGTGGGGGCACACCAGATGGGTCTAGCTGATCACCTGAGACCAGGAGACAGGAAGCAGTGCTGCAGAGACAGGAGCAGAGAAGGAAGGCCGAGGAGAAGAGGAGGAGGAAAGCAGAGGAGTTAACCAAGAAAGAAGAGGAGTTGAGGGAGGAGTCACTGCTGGAGATGGAGTTGTAGGAGACTGGAGATATACTGGAGGAGGCAGGGAGGAGAGAGAAGGACGAAGACTTCATACCAGAGGCTGCGACAACTTCTTCCTTGCCTGTGGCTAAGAAGAAGAAATACAACACTGAAGATATCACCAACATAGCTCTGGCTAGCTTGAGACATCACACTGGGCTGAGAGAGACTGCAGAGATTGCCACTGCTGCCTGGATTGATGCTGGCCTTATCACAGAGTTTGACACAGCACTGGTGATTGACCACAACAAGGTGAGGAGGGCTCAGGAGAGACTGACTAAGGAGCTGGTCAAGAAGTTTGATGAAGAAATTAGTGAAAATGGCATCACCTGTATCTTCTTTGATGGGAAAAGAGATGACACCAAAGTGATGATGGAAGCTGAGGGCAGTGACAGGCAGTTTCCTGGCCTCATTAAGGAAGAACACTACACAGTGTGCAATGAACCAGGTGGGAAATATTTGTGGCATTTTGTACCAGAGGAAGCTGCAGAGGAGAGAAGTCATGCTGAGGTCATTGCTGATCATCTGGTGAACTGGCTAAGAGAGAGAGGAGCAGACCAGACCCTTTTTGCCATCGGAGGTGACAGTACTACAGATCTACAGAAGCTAAGGCTAACAAAGACCCTAAGATCCACTCTAAGGTTAGCCTGAGAGAAAGGAAAGAGGAGGGGGTTAAAAGAGGAGAATAAGGGGTTAAGTAAGTAGCAAAACCTATCATTTTTGTGTTAAAATTCATTCAGAAAAAGATAAAGAAAGACTCCCCATCATCATCCGCCGGCCACTGCCGACAAGTCGGAAAAATAGTCGAAGAGAACAGGAAAGGGGTGAAAGATGAAAAGAAGTAAAATAAGAACGCTCACAAACCATGCAAACACAGTCTTAACTCACTGTCATACCATGCAAACTACAGACATACAAGTAAGGAGAGAATAAAAAAAACTAGGTAAAGTAAAACAAAAAGTGGGTTAGTTTACGCTACGAGCTACATCTACGTTCGTGTTAGTCTAATATTTTTTTTTAATAATAATTTTATTGCTAGTATCACACGCTGGCATGTCACAAGCTGGCATTATCGTCAACAGACACATCCCCGATCACCACCCACAGAGCTCCTGTTGCTAATTGTTTATTTATTTTAAACAACGTTAATATTTTTAAAATGCCTATCTAAATGGTTCTTAAACACATTAACGCTGGTAGAGTTCACGACGAGCGCGGGAAGATTATTCCATTTATCAATTACTTTAAACGTAAAGAAGTTTTTAGCGATATTAGTAATGAAACGTCTGTGACGCAACTTAAATCCGTTATTACGAGTAATGCTATTATCGAAAGTGAACAGTTTGTCAAAATTTACGTTATCGATGCTATTAGCAATTTTGAAAACTTCAATAAGCTCCCCCCTTACTCTAATGCAAGTCTAACTCTTTAATCCTATCTTCATAAGGCTTGTTGCGCAATGACAGAATTAGTTTCGTGGCACGACGCTGAACCCTTTCTAACCTATCAATATCCTCACGCAAATACGGGCAAATGTAAATACTGGCTGAGAGGGAGGAGTAATGCATTATGTGGAGGCCAAGCTTAGCATGAAGTTGGTGTGGATTGTCTGTGACTTGCACACTGGGGAGATGAGTTCTCAGACACCTGGAGACTGCACTGGATGGCAAGACATTGAGCAACAACAAGTGGTCTGGACCCCTAGGGAAGATGTTAGACACTGCCACTGAGCTGGAGATCAACCCAAACTTCACGAGGATCACTGTTGGTCCTCCTCTACCCCATCTCAGTCAGGAGGTAGTCAACGACCTCAGCACAGACCAATCATATGGCTACCGAATCATCACTGCCATCAGATCAGGAGAGGTACCTCAGAGTCTAGCTCTCCTGGAGATTGGGACAGTCTGAAACAGTAGGTGGGTCACCACGGCTCTAAGGTTCTGCAGATTGTGGATTTCCAAACATGGGCTGAAGGGTAGGAACCTGAAGAATCCGAGGATAATTATGGAATTCATAGTGGGAGTCTACATGCCAAACTGGTTCAACATCAAGTTAAATCACAGCTGGGTGGAGGGTCCCAGGCATGTACTGTACCAGCTGGAGCTGCTCAGAAGTCAGAAAAAGGAGCTGATAGGAATAGTGCTGCCTACAGTGAAGAGATCAGCCTGGTATGCACACTCTGAGGCTGTGCTCCAGGCCATGCTGTGCAGTGAAGTGGAGGAGGAGAGGAGGGAGGCAGTGAAGAGGATACTGGAAACCAGAGGTGAAGGAGATGAGGACACACAGGTAGGAGACTGCAGTGTCAGACCCAGGAAGACTCCTGACATCAACCCAGATGCCATCAAACTCTCGAGCTTATTGACTGGAACTCTGGCGTGACTGAGCCTCCTCTGACCTGCTCCCTCACCACTGCTGCAATCAAAGAGTTTCTGGATAGACCAGTGGAAGTTCCTGCATAGCCCTCACACACACAGTCAGTATAGAGGTGTGTAAGGATGACAACTGTAGCAGCACAACATGTTTACTCACAAGAGAGGAGGGAGGCATACATCAGTGGCCAGGTAGCCTGTAGGGAGCTCATGTCCAGGAACAAGAGCAAGGCAGACATGACATCCTTGGCAAAGTTCAAGAAATCTATCTATATTTCTAAGTTTTAATATTGAAATACAATCAAAGTGTCCTTAATTGTATGTAATGTATGTAAAATGTAGTTATATACAATAAAAAAAATACTTGCAAAAATTGCTGATTTTTGGTAAACTTCAACTTCAAATATAAGTAGCTAGGAATGGTCAAATCTGGATTTTAAAGCCGTATTTCGATTTAACACATAAAAATGTATCATTTGGTCACTAGTAGCCTTTGAAAATCTAAAGATTTCACTTTGCTCCCTAAAATTGACACACCCTACTTCTACAGTACAAAACTTTATACTTTTCTTTATCTCAAACTTTAAAATATCCTTGATTACCCTAACGGACAGACTAAAACCCCAAAAGAATAAAAGTGTACAGGTTTCCTTGCGCAGCGATCGTGTGGATGTTCGGAGTTCTGTTTTAATTCAGTCTCATTTGAAAGGATTCATCCCATGAGATCAGATGTGCAAAACTATATGTATAAACCTTTCGGGAAGCATGCAACGAGTTAGCCTTAGCTGGAGTTTGTACACGAAATGTGAAGAACCTTTGGCTTTGTATTTTGTAAATAATCATTCATTAGTTCTTTGTTCCTTAGCTTCAGATTTCTTTTACTTTATTTCTTATGGTTAGAACCATATTTAAAAAATTTACGAAATGCCAAACTGGCTCTTTCCCGGTTCTAATTTCCTTCTTAAATAGGAAACAGTAAATAATTCAGCATTAATAAGTTGAAGCACTAATGTTTAATGTCTTCTGAATTTATTTTGTTCTCCTTTCATGCATGTATTTCCATAATAATATACTGTGTATATACAGTATATGTATATATATATATATATATGAAAATTATTTCACGAAAGTAACACGTGAAAAATATTTATGATGAATAAAACCACGAAGGAAAGGAAACACAGAATGGTGCTCAAGCGCTTTCGTCTAATGACATCCTAGTGTTCCTGAGGATGTCATTAGACGAAAGCGCTTGAGCACCATTCTGTGTTTCCTTTCCTTCGTGGTTTTATTCATCATATATATATATATATATATGTGTGTGTGTGTGTGTTAATCACTAATGAAATTACAAAATTAAAAACAAATTAATTCCAGCAAGCTGACTCCGTAATTCATCAGAAATAAAACTTTAATGGAATAACAAATATGGGATTAAAAACAGCTTATAGTTAAACAACATCATAGATTCAGTTTCTAAGAGTGTGTGAATATATATATATATATATATATATATATATATATATATATATATACACACACCCCTCATCTCACTAAAATATTTGAAAGACTAGTTAGACAGAAAATTTATGACTTTTTGGAAACTCGAAAAAAAATTCGATGATAACCAACATGGGTTTCGGTCAGGCAGATCATGCCTATCACAACTAATGGAACACTACAACAACATTATTGATGCACTTGAAAGCAATACAAACTATGATGTACTATACACAGACTTTGCTAAAGTGTTTGACAAGTGTGACCATGGAATCATAATACATAAACTGAAATATATGGGAATAACAGGAAAAGTAGGGAAATGGATATATAATTTCCTTAGTGAGCGGCGGCAAGTCGTTAAAGTACAAGGAATATCTTCATCAGAATCAGAGGTCCTCAGCTCAGTACCACAAAGAACAGTATTAGCTCCACTACTCTTCATAATCATGCTAACTGGCATAGATGAGGACGTCACCAGAGACAGCACAGTAACATCCTTTGCCGATGACACAAAGAACAGTAGAAAAATAAGAAACCCAGAAGATATAGGATCTCTACAAACCGACATAAACAGAGTCTACAAGTGGACGGAAGACAACAATATGAAGTTTAACACCTAGAAATTTCAGCTGTTATGGTACGGAAAAAGAGAAGACCTAAAATCCATGGAATATTATACCTAGGCTGACCATACGTACCGTTTTGAACGGGACAGTACCGTTTGTTTTATATTTCCTGGCCGTCCCGTCGTTTTAATAAAAATGTCAATTTTGTCCCGTTTATGTACTTACTTTTTCATGAATACAGAATATTACATAACCCCCGTCCCTTTTTTGCCATCCCAATGTCCCGTTTTTGTCTCAAGGAAATATGGTCAGCCTAATTATACCCAAATTGGACAGGAAATTCAGAGAAATTCTAGAGCAAAAGATTTAGGGGTTGTAATGACTGATGATGCGAAATTTGAAACACAAAATAAGATAGCAGTAAACAGAGCAAGGAGAATAACGGGGCAGATATTGAGGACCTTTAAACGAAGGGATAGGAATGTAATGATTACTCTACTGAAAACCCTGATCATACCCAAATTGGAATACTGCTCGGTCCTAACGTCCCCATATAAAAAAGAAGACATTAGACAGCTGGAAGGGATTCAGAGAAGCTTCACAGCCAAGATAAACGGGTGCAAAGAACTAAATTACTGGGAAAGGTTACGCGAACTAGACTTATATTCACTGGAAAGGAGAAGAGAGAGATACACCATTATTTACACTTGAAAAATAATGGAGAAACTAGTCCCTAATCTTACTCTGAACCCTATAACTCCCCAAACAACGGTGGAAAGTAGAAACGGTAGACTGTGTCGTAGTCCCAAATTAAAGGCGAGACAGGGAACATCCTTAACCCTGAAAGAAAATAGTTTTGTTGCGAGAGGACCAAAATTGTTTAATCAGCTTCCCAAAGACCTAAAAAACACGAAGGGAGTTGCAGTGGACATCTTCAAAAGAAGATTAGACGCCTGGCGCAGAATAATCCCCGACGAGCCAGGCGTACCTGGCTATGTGAGGTGGAGAGCACAAGAAACCAACTCACTACTTCACCAGGCCAACTCGAGAGGAGGGGCGACAAGCTTGACCTTCGCGAAATGAGAAATCATCGCGCGGAACCTTTGTAAGGTTGTAAGGTGTGTGAAAATATATATATATTATATATATATATATTATATATAGGGTGGCCCAAAAAAAACGAGACCAATTTTTTATCACGAATATTTCGGTGGCCGTTGTAGCTAGAGACCTGAAATAAAAATAAAAATAAAATTCAATCAATTCCCCTTCAAATATGTCTTTAGCATGATAGAGTCTAGCTGGACCCTAAATGGCTAAAATCGCCTTTGAAAAAAATTTACTTTCAAAAAATGTTGCGTACTCAATCATTTTACATTAATCAACGTTTTTCTTTTTCAGATTTAGAACAATGGGTTTGACAGAAAGCGACAAGTACATCATCAAATCTTTACGAGAAGAAAAGCGAATGTCCTTGACACAAATTCTAAAAGAGTATCCAGATCGCAACTGGAAAAAACCCACTGTTGCAGCATTTTTGAAAAAACTCCGTGAAACTGGCAGTATCCAACGTCGTGCTGGGAGTGGCCGGCCAAAGTCTACTAGAACTGCAGAAAACATTGAAATTGTAAGTGAACTTGTTTTAAGCCAGGATGACCAGCCAGGAACGAGTAAACGTGAGCGCGAAATTACGAAGATGACTGGTATTTCGCACTCTTCAGTCCAACGGATAATCAAAAAAGATCTTCATTTAAAAACATTTAAGAGAGTGACTGTTACAGCTTTATCCAACTAAGTGAAAAGAAAAAGAATGGACAGATGCAAAAAACTGTTGCGGAGATTTCGATCGAATGCAGCAGTGGAAAAAATCTGGTTCTCGGATGAGAAAAAATTCACGGTTGAAACGCCTAGAAACACACAAAATGATCGTGTTCGTTCGCGAAGTCCAAGAAAAAAGGACATTGAACCATCTCGACTCTTGCGCGAGAAAATTCATTTTTCTGAGTCTGTAATGGTCTCTCTTTGTGCATCATCTAAGAAAAAAACATCAATAACTTTTATCACGCGTGGTGTGAAAATTAACGCAAAATACTATCGTGATGCTATTTTGTCTCCAATGCTCTCCGAAATCAGGGACAACACAAATGACTTTGTCTTTATGCAAGATGGAGCCCCTTCCCACACTGCCCAAGAAACAGTCACATACCTCAGGGCTCATTCCCCCAGCTTTATCGAACCGGAGAACTGGCCGCCCAGCAGTCCTGATCTAAATCCCATTGGCTACTTCGTGTGGTCAGCATTAGAAGAAAAAGTTTACCGTGGTCAGAAAATTAGAAACGCGCTTCATCTTCGAGAACGAATTCTTGCTGCTTGGGAAAGTCTTACACAGGAGTCGATTGCAAAGGCTATTTCTAAATGGAGAGCAAGATTGCAAGCTGTCGTTGATCGTGACGGAGGCCACATCGAGTCTTTTATCAAAAACTGAACGTGATAGGGTTTGTTTATCCATTGAAAATCTCATATTAAAATTTAAATGAATCATTGAGTTATTTTCCGCAACATTTGTTTTTTTCAAAGGCGATTTTAGCCATTTAGGGGCCAGCTAGACTCTATCATGTTAAGGACATATTTGAAAGGGAATTGATTAAATTTTATTTTTATTTTTATTTCAAGTCTCTAGCTACAACGGCCACCGAAATATTCGTGATAAAAAATTGTTCTCGTTTTTTTTGGGCCACCCATATATATATATATATATATATATGAAGATGAAGACCAAGGCGATTGTATAAAACATTTATTCTAATAGGACGTTTCGAATCTAACTAGAATTATCATCAGGAAATGTTAAAGAAAAACCTCTTTTTCAGATTTCCTGATGATGAATCTAGTCACATTCGAAACGCCTATTCGAATAAATGTTTCATACAATCGACTTGGTTTTCATCTTCTTGTGTAAACTTGTGTAAAACCGAACCATAGCTGATATATATAATATAGTATACAGTGTATATATATATATATATATATATATATATATATGATGCAAACCCACAAGGAAAAAGAAAAATGATTCCAAGGCCTTTCGTGTATTCAGAAGTACACCTCTCAGGGATTGACGAGGTGTACTTCTGAATACACTGAAAGGACTTGGAATCATTTTTCTTTCTCTTTGTGGGTTTGCATCATCATTCATTTCACGTGTTTAATTGTGAAATTCATCCCAAATATATATATATATATATATATATAACGTAAAGAACGACGCTTGTATAGGAGATATTCCGCGCAAGACGAGAAAGAGAAAACAACAAATGAAAAAATGAAGTAACCTGGGAATCGAACCCGGGATCTTCCGATTGCCGGTCAGACGCGATAACCACTACACCATGGACTTCACTCTTCCAAATGCCGTAATTCCTCTACATACTCGCAGAAACCAATGCCCCAAGGGGGCACCTCCCGCTGCCGTAACATTATATACATTCAACTGCAAAGAACAACGCAGTATAAATAACGTAAAGAACGACGCTTGTATAGGAGATATTCCGCGCAAGACGAGAAAGAGAAAACAACAAATGAAAAAATGAAGTACCACCTGGGAATCGAACCCGGGATCTTCCGATTGCCGGTCAGACGCGATAAACCACTACACCATGGACTTCACTCTTCCAAATGCCGTAATTCCTCTACATACTCGCAGAAACCAATGCCCCAAGGGGGCACCTCCCGCATGCCGTAACATTATATACATTCAACTGCAAAGAACACGCAGTATAAAACGTAAAGAACGACGCTTGTATAGGAGATATTCCGCGCAAGACGAGAAAGAGAAAACAACAAATGAAAAAATGAAGTACCACCTGGGAATCGAACCGGGATCTTCCGATTGCCGGTCAGACGCGATAACCATACACCATGGACTTCACTCTTCCAAATGCCGTAATTCCTCTACATACTCGCAGAAACCAATGCCCCAAGGGGGCACATCCCGCATGCCGTAACATTATATACATTCAACTGCAAAGAACACGCAGTATAAATAACGTAAAGAACGACGCTTGTATAGGAGATATTCCGCGCAAGACGAGAAAGAGAAACAACAAATGAAAAAATGAAGTACCACCTGGGAATCGAACCCGGGATCTTCCGATTGCCGGTCAGACGCGATAACCACTACACCATGGACTTCACCTTCCAAACCGTATTCCTCTACATACTCGCAGAAACCAATGCCCCAAGGGGGCACCTCCGCATGCCGTAACATTATATACATTCAACTGCAAAGAACACGCAGTATAAATAACGTAAAGAACGACGCTTGTATAGGAGATATTCCGCGCAAGACGAGAAAGAGAAAACAACAAATGAAAAATGAAGTACCACCTGGGAATCGAACCCGGGATCTTCCGATTGCCGGTCAAACGCGATAACCACTACACCATGGACTTCACTCTTCCAAATGCCGTAATTCCTCTACATACTCGCAGAAACCAATGCCCCAAGGGGGCACCATCCCGCATGCCGTAACATTATATACATTCAACTGCAAAGACACGCAGATAAATAACGTAAAGAACGACGCTTGTATAGGAGATATTCCGCGCAAGACGAGAAAGAGAAAACAACAAATGAAAAAATGAAGTACCACCTGGGAATCGAACCCGGGATCTTCCGATTGCGGTCAGACGCGATAACCACTACACCATGGAATTACGGCATTTGGAAGAGTGAAGTCCATGGTGTAGTGGTTATCGCGTCTGACCGGCAATCGGAAGATCCCGGGTTCGATTCCAGGTGGTACTTCATTTTTCATTTGTTGTTTTCTCTTTCTCGTCTTGCGCGGAATATCTCCTATACAAGCGTCGTTCTTTACGTTATTTATACTGCGTGTTCTTTGCATTTGAATGTATATAATGTTACGGCATGCGGGAGGTGCCCCCTTGGGGCATTGGTTTCTGCGAGTATGTAGAGGAATTACGGCATTTGGAAGAAGTGAAGTCATGGTGTATGGTTATCGCGTCTGACCGGCAATCGGAAGATCCCGGGTTCGATTCCCAGGTGGTACTTCATTTTTTCATTTGTTGTTTTCTCTTTCTCGTCTTGCGCGGAATATCTCCTATACAAGCGTCGTTCTTTACGTTATTTATACTGCGTGTTCTTTGCAGTGAATATATAATGTTACGGCATGCGGGATGTGCCCCCTTGGGGCATTGGTTTCTGCGAGTATGTAGAGGAATTACGGCATTTGGAAGAGTGAAGTCCATGGTGTAGTGGTTATCGCGTTGACCGGCAATCGGAAGATCCCGGGTTCGATTCCCAGGTGGTACTTCATTTTTTCATTTGTTGTTTTCTCTTTCTCGTCTTGCGCGGAATATCTCCTATACAAGCGTCGTTCTTTACGTTATTTATACTGCGTGTTCTTTGCAGTTGAATGTATATAATGTTACGGCATGCGGGAGGTGCCCCCTTGGGGCATTGGTTTCTGCGAGTATGTAGAGGAATTACGGCATTTGGAAGAGTGAAGTCCATGGTGTAGTGGTTATCGCGTCTGACCGGCAATCGGAAGATCCCGGGTTCGATTCCCAGGTGGTACTTCATTTTTTCATTTGTTGTTTTCTCTTTCTCGTCTTGCGCGGAATATCTCCTATACAAGCGTCGTTCTTTACGTTATTTATACTGCGTGTTCTTTGCAGTTGAATGTATATAATGTTACGGCATGCGGAAGGTGCCCCCTTGGGGCATTGGTTTTCTGCGAGTATGTAGAGGAATTACGGCATTTGGAAGAGTGAAGTCCATGGTGTAGTGGTTATCGCGTCTGACCGGCAATCGGAAGATCCCGGGTTCGATTCCCAGGTGTACTTCATTTTTTCATTTGTTGTTTTCTCTTTCTCGTCTTGCGCGGAATATCTCCTATACAAGCGTCGTTCTTTACGTTATTTATACTGCGTGTTCTTTGCAGTTGAATGTATATATATATATATATATGTGGGAATGAACTCAGAATGGTCCCCTGAGGTTTTTTATGATACACACAGACCGTGCATGGAACAAGGAACTCTTCTGGGATAATTAAATCCACTATAGTCCGAATAAGTAATGGTAAATGACAAATACCATAGTTTCTCTTTTTCATGATGCTAGCCCGACGTGGGCAACGGGTCACTCGCAAAGAGGTCCCATAAATATAGCTTCCCTCACCAGCTATCTGCAAAGCAGACAGGATCCAGCTTTGGGACATGGATCTAGGGTTTAAAGCAGCCTAGCCCTGCTGCATTTAGAACCTCAACATAAGCAAAAGACTCGCTGCCTTCACGTCAAATTGAATACATCAAAGAAAAAGCGGTAACTATTATATTTTTAGCCAAAAAACAAAACTTAAACCTCAACTAGCAGAATTGAGCGTCCACTTTTCAAGGCACATAACATGTCCGTTTCAAGATGGAAATGGACTCAGAATGGTCCCCTGAGGTTTGTTATGATACCCACAGACCGTGCATGGAACAAGGAACTCTTCTTGGATAATTAAGTCCACTATAGTCCGAATAAGTAATGGTAATAGGCTGCTTTAAACCCTAGATCCATGTCCCAAAGCTGGATCCTGTCTGCTTTGCAGATAGCTGGTGAGGGAAGCTATATTTATGGGACCTCTTTGCAAGTGACCCGTTGCCCACTTCGGGCTAGCATCATGAAAAAGAGAAACTATGGTATTTGTCATTTACCATTACTTATTTGGACTATAGTGGATTTAATTATCCCAGAAGAGTTCCTTGTTCCATGCACGGTCTGTGTGTATCATATATATATATATATATATATATATATATATATATATATATATATATATATATATAGGTTGTAACATAAATTCTGCTCGATTAGAAAACGGAAGATAGATAATAGAATAACTTCAAGATAATGTGAAATAGTTTTAGAACTGTTGCAAAATAAACGCGGCGACAGGTTCGCACAGGTTTTATCACGATACAGAATGACTAGGTTAGTGCAGGCTTAGGCTAGTGTAGGATTAGGCTAATGAATATTTTCTCTGGTGTTTTTCATACACTTACCTCGCCACCCCTATGATATTACAGTAATTGAAAAAACATGGAGCCCACGAAAGAGCATATTCGACATGTGATGCTGCATGAGTTCCATAAAGGATCTAACGCTAGTGAATCCGCAAGAAACATTCAAAGAGTTCATGGAAATGATGTTGTGAGCGAATGGATGTGTAGGAGATGGTTTGAGAAGTTCAGAAATGGAGACTTCAGTCTGAAAGATTACACTAGGCAACAAAGATTTTGTTACAGAAGACCAAATAGGTGCTCCTAGCTAATTTCGGTATGCTGATTTCAAATCTATAATTAGATTTTTTCTATCACGTCTAGATTTTGTGTAAAATGCAAATCACTTTTAGTAAAATTTTCTACCACGTCCAGATTTTGGTTTTAATCGGCTTAATGCCAGTAATATGAAACTTGCTTTTCAAGGTTAAAGCAATTTTTTTTGCCAACTATATACAAATTCGAACAATTTTGATAAATAAAATTTATCCCGAGTTGGCAACACTGAGTCAAGAGCATAGTAACGGGCAACGGCCCAACGGTCAGTCGCTACGTGACAGTCAAGCAGAACGGTTGTTGAAGCTCTCTGCTGATGAGCAAGTGACAGGTTGTGGTGACTTGTGTGTTTTTATAGCATTTGTTTTGTACTACGGTGTGTATTTCTTTTTATTTTGCACATCGTAATAATTACTTTCTACGTTTTTTCAGATATTGTATGGTAATTCAAAATGGCATCAAATAGACGTGCTTGTGTAAATCACCCAGACAACTTCTGCTTTGTCTGTGGACAATATACACCTAAGCCACAACGTAGAAACATAACAACAAAGATTAAACTTGCCTACAAGTGTTATTTTGACTGTAAGTTAGGAGACCAACAGAGGGACTGGGCACCACATATTTGCTGTGCACAGTGCAATGCAATGTTAATAGCTTGGATGAATGGTAAAAGAAAAGCTATGCCGTTCTCAGTCCCCATGGTTTGGCGTGAGCCGAAAAATCACTTCAATGATTGTTATTTTTGTTTGACAAAGATTGCTGGTTTCACAAAGAAAAACAAATCAAAGATCACGTACCCAAACTGCGAATCAGCAATGAAACCAGTACCACATGATGAAACAAATCCACCACCAGTTCCACCAGCAACGATAACAGACAGCAGTTCATCTGAAGATTCTGCTAGTGATATAGAAACAGGGAAAGATGGCATATATGTTCCAGATGCAAATATTTCCCCACATTTGTTAAGTCAAGCGGAGTTAAATGACTTAGTGCGCGATTTGGAATTACCAAAAGAAAAGGCAGAGTTGCTTGGTTCAAGACTTCAAGAATTTAATCTTCTCCAACCAAACACCAAAGTTTCCCATTTCCGCCATCGCCATTTGCAGTTTTCATCATTTTACTTACAGGAAGAAAACGTTTGTTTCTGCCACGATATCAGTGGTCTGATGCAAGGGATTGGCTGTCGCTATGATCCAAAAGAATGGAGACTGTTCATTGACTCTAGTAAAGCTAGCCTTAAAGCTGTATTACTGCACAACGGCAATGAAAAACCTTCAATACCTGTAGCACATGCCACTGGCCTTAATGAGACTTATGAATCGATGAAACTGCTGCTAAGACTCATCAAATATAAGGACCACACATGGAATATTTGTGGCGACCTTAAAGTTGTATCATTACTTCTTGGGTTACAGTTGGGCTACACAAAGCATATGTGCTTTTTGTGTCTATGGAACAGCAGAGATGACAAGAACCACTACAAAAAACATGATTGGCCATCTAGAACTGAACATGTTGTTGGTAAATACAATGTGAAACACCCAGCACTTATTGACCCTCAGAAAGTACATCTTCCACCACTTCACATTAAACTTGGCCTTATGAAAAATTTCGTGAAGGGTATGGATCATCAAGGTAGTGGTTTCCAATATTTAAAGGATAAATTCAAAGGAATATTGACAGATGCTAAGCTAGAAGCTGGAGTTTTCACTGGACCACAGATCCGCAGTGTCATCCACGACTCATCGTTTCCATCTAACCTAAATGAGAATGAACTAGGAGCATGGACATCTTTCGTTGAAGTTGTCAAAAATTTTCTTGGAAACCACAAAGCTGAAAACCACCGTAAACTCGTAGAAAACATGCTTAAATCTTATGAAATAATGGGATGCAGAATGTCTTTGAAAATTCATTTTTTACATTCTCATCTTGACTTCTTCCCGGCCAACCTTGGGGCTGTAAGTGACGAGCATGGTGAGCGCTTCCACCAACAGATCTCAGTTATGGAAAACAGATACCAAGGTAATTTCAACCCAAATATGATGGGAGATTATTGTTGGTTCCTGCAGAAGGAGAGCTCGTCATCCTACAAGCGACAAAGGAAGAGGACACACCAAAGTTTCACTTAAGAACAGGAATTTGCCTTTCAGTAGTAACAACAAAATACTAACGCGCTTTGGGTGGATGGTTGGGCGCAGGGGTGGTAACTCCGCCAGCGGAATTCCGCTGTCTGTCTTAAGCCAGAATAAAGGAGGAAAGACATCCCTGTTCACTAATTATTTAAGTATGCTTAACATAAAACGTGGCACGGAAAAGTAGCTTAGACGGCTTTCGTAATAGAAGCGGGTGAGAAAAAAAATGAAAAATAGGGGTTTTCGGTTACACAAAATCTGGACGTGATAGAGAAATTTTGATATCAGATCTGAAATCAGCATCAGCGCTTTAGTAGGAATCAGTAGTTCACGTGTCTGTAACAAAAAAAAAGTTGAAATTTGTTGCCTAGTGTTATCAACGAACAGGACGACCAAATGAGTTAGATGAAGAGTTGCTGAAAGCAACAGTGGAGGAAAACCCAACGGTAACTGTAAGAGAACTTGGCCTGCAACTCGGCGTTAGCCATATGACCATTCATCGTCATTTGAAGCTGTTAGGAAAAGTAGTGAAGGTTGGAAAATGGGTTCCGCATGATTTGTCACAAGCGAATCTTCAACATCGAATCGATATTTGCACATCACTGCATTCTCGGCAACTGCAGGCACCGTTTTTGAATCGGATCGTCACTGGGGATGAAAAATGGGTCCTCTATAACAATATTAAGCGTCGACATCAGTGGCTTAGCCGTGAAACAAAGCCTGAACCTCAGCCAAGGAATGGACCCCATCCAAAGAAAATTTTGCTATGCGTTTGGTGGGATATGCAAGGAATTATTCATTTTGAGCTTCTGCCAGATAACCAAACAATCACAGCTGAAGTCTACTGCCAACAACTCCAACGATTGAAGATGGCATTACAAGAAAAACGTCCTGCATTAATTAATCGCAGAGGTGTTCTATTCCACCAGGATAACGCGCGCCCTCACACTGCTCGAATCACCACTGCCCAATTGGAGGCATTTGGTTGGGAAAAAATGCCTCATCCACCTTATTCTCCGGACATCGCACCTTCAGACTACCATTTATTCAGAAGTCTGCAACACCACCTAGATGGACAAAAGTTGCAATCCAGGGAAGCTATCGAAAACGAAGTGATCGCTTTTTTTAACTCGAAACCAAGGGATTTCTTCGAACGTGGCATAAAAACTTTTCTACAGGTGGGAGGAGGTTATAGAAAAAGAAGGGAATTATATTGATGATTAATTTGTCATTATGTCAATTTTTGTTGTGAATAAACTAAAAATTCGAGCAAATTTGTCCTTATAAGTCCTTTAATTTTTGTTCTGAATGAACTAAAAATCGAGCAGAATATATGTTACAGTTTTATATATATATATATATATATATATATATATATATATATATAGAGAGAGAGAGAGAGAGAGAGAGAGAGAGAGAGAGAGAGAGGATTGTATATATACACAGGGTGTCCCGTAAGTCTGGAACCATAGGGCAAAATGATAAAAACGGCACTAAAAAAGCCGAAGAGAATTTTGGGGACTGTTTGTGAAATGAGCGAGGATGGTAGCGGCTGTGTCATCGTCGGTGGATGTCCAAGGAGGTCCACTGCGTGGTTTATCCCCTATGGATCCCGTTTCCCTGAACTTTGCTACAAGTTTGCCGACACAGCTGTGTGTTATCGGCGCGCGGTCCGGATGCAATCTGTTAAATTCTCAACAACCTCCCTCTGACTCCGATTTCCTACGAGCAGAATTACCTGCATGCGTTCTTCCTTACACAAAGACATCATGGACACTTGCATAAAGGGAAAAACATGAATTACTTATTTTACCCTATGGTTCCAGATTTATGGGACACCCTGTATATATATATATATATATATATATATATATAATATATATATATCGGGTGGCCCAAAAAAACGCCTTGAGAGTTAAACATCAATAACTTCAAAAATATGCAGTTCACACTTCCAAAATGTACATAACTTTTACTTCAATCTATTGATAAGCCATCATAAAAATTTCAGACCTCTACATAAAATACTTTTTTCCACAGCTGAGGGAATAATGAGGTATGGTGAAAAAAACGAATATCATAAACTGAAAAGATGTTATTATTCACATCTTATCAACAAATGTGATCAATATGTCCGCCGTCCTGCTTACAAACTAATCTTAACCTTTTCTTCCACGACATGATACGTTTTTTGATTTCTGCTAATGTTATTTTGTCCCACCAATTCGAGTATTTTTTTCTTTAATTGCATTTCTGTAAATTTTTCTGTTTGGCTTTCGTAAATCTTCTCCGCTAGAGTGTTCCATGTCCAATAATCCATGGGAATGCAATCAGGTGATTGCGGGGAACCAATTGTTTTTTCCAATGAAGTTGACTACATTCTGTTGTAGATAATCTTGTGTGAACTTGCTAGTATGAGCTGTAGCACCATCTTGTTGGAGTATGAAATCGTTTCCAAAATACAGACGCCGACAATCAGGCAAAAGATTCTCCTCTAAGAGATTTACATAGGTTTCTGAATTAATTTTTTTGCTTTCTGAAATGAAATGAATTTTCGTCTTTCCATTCCACGATACACCTGCTAATACCATGATTTTTTTGGAAAACCGACTTGTCCGGTGGTAAAGTCTCGATAAAGGAATGTCTTTCTTATGCTAACCATAAACAACATCATTCCGGGAGTTTCGAGCAATCTCAATGGTGAAATCTTTTTCATCTGTAAAAATTATTTTTTTAACATCATTGGACGAAAATCTGTCAAGCAATTTTCTACAACGAATTTTTCTTTTAGCTTTTACATTGCTGTCACGTCTTGAAACACCGATCCTTTTAAATGCTTTAAGTCCTACCGTTCTCTGCGTTCTTTGTATGGCACTTCGACTGATACCTAAATTTCTTGCAATTTTCCTCTGAGAGCAGTGTGACACAGGTCGATCCTCTTGAGATAGGCTCATCATTTCGATCATTGCTATATTGTCTTGAGTGTAAACTGTTTTAGGCTGACCACTTCCATGCTTCTGTGCGTCGAACCGGTTGCTTTAAGTTTTTAATTATTCTATTCACAGACGTAACATTACAAGTTATTCCTGGAAATTCCTCAAAATTTTTGCCCCAGTCCATCTTTTTTCCAAGAAACACTTTTCAATCACCGCTTTTTCACCGTTAGTTAGAACCATAATTTGAAGGGCAATTTAAAAAAACAGTATTTAAGATGGGCGTAGCTTATATCATCTGACGTTTTTCAGAGACTAACAGATTATCCATAGGCTAAGGAAACTACTACAAGTCTTAGAATAGTTGCCAGGTACAGCTATACACATTTAGGATTTAGGATATTAGTTTTTTCACCATACCTCATTGTTCTCTCAGATGTGGAAAAAGTGTGTGTGTGTGTGCAAAAGCGTAGCACATTAATAAATTTGCCAATAGGCCAAATAGTCAAGTCTTTTTTAATAGTACAGTCGAACGTCTAAAATCTGGCATCAATCGTGAGGGGAAAGCGCCAATGTTTCACGAAATCACCACTCGGTTGTCTGGTGCTGCTGTTGCAAACAGCGCCATTTTCTTTCCAGTTTGAATTGTCGACGGTTGTGTTGTGCTCTCAATTGATATTTATGTGATTTTGGCCATAAAAAGTGTCTTATAATAAGCGTCGAAGGACCAGTGATGAGCGCAGTGGTGCTAGTGGTTCGAAAAGAACTTGATGCTATTATTCAGAAAGTATCCTCGAACCCTATAACTGATAAACCAGAAATCCAGCAACAGCTCTGCTCCAAGGTTGTCAACTTTTAGATGTTCAACTGTATCAAGAAAATGTTATCGTACTTTGATGAAACTATTTTGGAAATTAATTTTTGTTGCTCTGTAATTAAATATGGAACAATAAGACGTAAGATAGCCCCCCAAAGTATTTTATGTAGAGGTCTGAAATTGTTATGATGGCTTATCAATAGATTGAGGTAAAAGTTATGTAAATTTTGGAATTGTGAACTGCAGATTTTTATAGTTATTGATGTTCAAATCTGAAGGCGTTTTTTTCGGGCTACCCGATATATATAATATATATTTTATTATATATATATATATATAATATATATATATATATATATATATATATATATATATATATTCATCATATATATATATATATATATATATATATATATATATATATATATATATATATATATATATATATATATATATATATATTCAGCATATATATATATATATATATATATATATATATATATATATATATATATATATTGTCAAAACATATAAAAATTTTAACAAGCGATAATTTAAGGTTGTTAGGTATTGAATTACAAGTGAACAATGATTGCATATTAATTGTAAACTGCTATTTACCATACAACAATGGCAGTGATCTAGATGAATACATTGATTTGCTGTACAAAATTAAGTCATTATCAGATAACCCCAAATATTCTCACTGTACTGTATATTAATGGGGGACTTTAACGCGTATGTGAACTCGGAATTCTTTGTAGAATTGGGTAACATGTGCGAATCGGCCAAATTAAGTATGTGATGTAGATGTATTAAGGGTAACCAGTGGTAATTTTACATACGTTAATGATATGAGTGGTACCACCAGGTGGATTAATCATTGTCTCACTAGTAATAATATAAAGGATCGAATTGTTAGAGTTCATATTCTGCATGATTTCCTTCTTTCTGATCATAGACCATTAGAACTATTAATTAATTTTACCAATTTGTGCGCAACACGACATAACAAGAACTCAATAGGTAAGAATAATCGCGTCGATTGGTCTAAAGTTAATATGCAACAGAGAATAGAATACAAAGACAGAACAGGTCACCTCTTTAATAATTTAGAAATTTTGCATCTTGCCTGTAGTAATCCTTGCTCAAATGATTCTCACTGTAAACTCATAGATAGGTATTATAGTAAGATAATATCCCTGTTAAGAGAAGCAGGAAGCCCCCAGATTAAATCTTACAACTATCATACTAAGGTTATTCCTGGATGGAGTGATTTTATTGCCCCCTGAAGAGGGAATCGAAAGACGCCTACGATTTGTGGTGCTTTCATGGTTGACCCAGATTAGGACCAGTATACATGAATATGTGTAGAAGTAGGGCTCAGTATAAGGCGGCCATAAGGCGATGTAAACAGGACAAATAGTCTATTCGAGCATGAAAACCCTGTGAAACTCACATAAATAACAATAATAACAAATTTTGGAAATTTGTTAAGAATCAAACGGGTGTCAAAAGTGTCCTCCCTCCGAAAATCGATGGGGTGTCGGGGGAGGATGAAAGTGCAAAGCTGTGGAAAAATCACTACTCTAACATTCTTAAAAGTGTGAGTAGGGATAATATGAATATAGAGTTCAGCGAAACGCCTTTGGGAGGGACAAGGGAAAATACTTTGATATCAGTTGCTGAAGTAAAGAGGTTAATTAAAGAGTTAAAGACTGGTTCTGCGTCAAGGGTAGATGACCTATCGAATGAGCACTTAAAATATGCCAATGACGTGGTATGTCTGCATATATCATTGCTCTTATCAGCCATGCTTGCTCATAGCTATATCCCTGCAACGTTCATGAGGGTATATATCTTGCCCCTGGTCCAAAAATAAGTATAGAGACATTCTGTCCAGCAATAATTACAGGCCTATTGCTGTCGCTTCCTGCTGTTCGAAACTACTAGAAAAACTCTTGTTGTTCAGATTAAATGATTACCTATGGACATCTAATCAGTTTGGTTTCAAAAGGTCCCACTCAACTGACCTGTGTATTTATGTACTTAAAGAAACAATATCTAAATACACTGACAGTAATTCAACTATTTATGGCTGTTTCCTAGATATAAGTAAGGCATATGATAGAGTGAAACACAATATTTTATTTAAAAAACTAGAAGACAGGAAGGTTCCCATGTACATATTAAATTTTTTGAAATTTTTGTATTTCCATGAATCTTTTACCGTTAGGTGACGCAATGTACTATCCGAATGTTTTGGCTCCTCTTGCAGGGTGAGACAAGGCTCCTTGCTCTCTCCTATGCTGTTTGATGTGTATATTGACGGATTAATTGTTTCACTGAATGAGGCAATAGGGGATGTTGCATAGATAACACAAGGATAAATAATAGGCCGGGTCGAAAATGGGAAATTTTTTTATTTCTTAAAAAGTACACTATGTGAGAAGTCTCATTTTATTATCTTAACAAAATATTAAAATATCAAGCATGTGCTACCCTTGCTATCCCATGCACATACCTCCCCCCCCTTTTTTACCCTCATATTTGCATATATTTAAATGGGAAATATGAGAAGGTTTTTTTTATCACTTTAACAAAATATAAAAAAATCAAACATGTGCTACCCTACTACTCCTATCACATGCCCGTCCTCCCGTTTTTACCTTCATATTTGCACATGTTTAATGTTGTCATATGTTACATGATAAGTTGTTTGCTTAATGCTTGATATTTTTGTTTCAGATAAATAGAAATAATTTTTCAGGTAAATAGAAATAATTTGCATTTGCTTTAATTATAATTTGAATTATCGTGAATTATAAATTACATATAATTTGATTTTACTTCTGAATATAAACTACGACTACTAGAAGCAAGTCCTCAAATGCAGCCTTTGGATATCCTACGGGATTCCCAGCAGCCATGACTCCTTCAAAAGCAGATGTTGTGAGACACTACCTTTTTGTGCGCAGTCGTGAAGAAGCTAAATCAAAAGGATCAGCAACTACTAATGATTGTTACAGGGTTGTTGTAAAAGATATTGAAGACATATGGATGAAATTTCCTTTTCCTACGATTAACACCAAAGGTATCTATTTTAAAGTCAGTCGACTAATAGAAGAAGCCTCAAAATTGAACAAGGTGCCGTTACATCAAGAAATTAAAGTTTGCCTTAAAAGTAGCTCAGTATGATGAAATGTTTAATATACCTTCTTGTGAATGCTATGATAAGGGAATTGATAGGAAATCTTGCAGGTGTAAGGATAAAATACTAATGGCAGAATGGGAGTCTTTTGTGGGTCAAAAAACAGAGAAAAAATCAGTTAGGACCAATTGATCGCATAGCTAGTTCAACAAAGAAGAGATCTTTAGCAAGAGCCCAAGAAGCACAAAACCGTCAACTAAAAGCACAAGAAGAAATGACTGAAGCCACCAATTTTTACCATCGGAATTTATAGAAAATACCGAAGAAGACATGGATATAGATTCAAAGAATCATGATGTAGATTATGAGGCCGATTTAGAATTGACTGAGAATATTCAGAACAGGCACTTCTATAAAAACCTAGCATTAACAGCAGATCGTTATCGTGTAAGTTGTAGAACTGCAGCTGCAATAGTCAATGCAACTTTAAAAGATATGGGGATCCTTAACCACACCAACATGCTTGACAGAAAGAAATTAGAAAGAGAAAGAAATCGCATGGGTGAAACAAATACTTTTAGGTCTAAATCTGAAAATCTGAAGATGGAGTGTCTTGGATTTGATGGAAGGAAAGATAACACATTAACTAAAAGTGGAAAGATAAAAGAAGAACACTATGTTATTGTGAAAGAACCTGGAAGCATCTATGTAGACCATGTCACACCAGATAATGGAACTGCTCGTGTATAGCAGAAGAGTTGATAACTATTATTACAGACTCGAATAGCGCAGATACTATCAAAGCTTTACTGTGTGATGGTACTCCTGTAAATACAGGAAAAATTGGTGGAACCATAAAACTAGTTGAAATTCATCTTAACAGACCAGTGCAGTGGTTGGTGTGCCTCTTGCATTTGAATGAGCTGCCTTTTATGCACGTCTACAAAGCCATTGATGGTAAAACAACATGTCCAAATACTTTTGTGAGTTCAGTTGGGAATAAACTGAAAACAGATTTAACAAAATTGGAGGTAGTCAAATATTCTCGCGTAAAGGGAAACATTAAAGAAATTCCAGCAAATGTTGTGTAGGAGCTAAGCAGTGATCAAAGATAGCTCTATGATATGTGTCTGGCAGTGCAGACTGGAGACACTTCTCAAGATCTGTCCACTCGATCCCCAGGTACTCTTCACCATGCTCGCTGGCTAACTCTAGTCAACAGGGTCCTTCGATTATATATCTCAACGCCAAATCCCGATAAAAACCTTCAAGATATAGTCAAGATTATTATGCAGTTCTATGCTCCACGGTGGTTTTGGATAAAATCTCATCCTAATGCAACTGGTGGTGCATATAACTTTTGGCATTTAATGCGCTTGCTTCTAAATTTAGATGAACAACATAGATCAATCATAGAACCAGTATTAAAGAATAACGCCTACTTTGCCCACCCAGAAAATATATTCATATCAATGGAAACTGAAAAGAGACTAGAAATTAGGGAGCAAGCTATTCAGAAAATCATCCTTTCAAGAACAGGATTTTCAGGTACCAAAAACTTTGAGTTGCTTCGAACCCTCAATTTTCAATCTACTGACTACACCGAGATGATCGATTGGCAAAAAGAGTTCATAACTCCTCCACCGCTGCTAAACAATTTTAGCGACGATGAGCTACTACAGGCTCGATGTAAGCCACTGGAGATAGCTTCTTTTCCATGCCACAGTCAAAGTGTGGAAAGGGCAGTGAACCTAGTAACAAAGGCATGTCAGGAAAGAATAGGATATGACAACCGTAAAAGTTTATCTTGAACTCATTAGAATCAAGGCGAAAATTGCCCAAGTTTGAATGGAAGGCCCAATGGAATGAGTAAGAAACATATGAAATAAAATTTCCTAATGATATTGAAAATTTCTTCCCTTTTGACGTGATAAGGAACAATGAAAAAGTGAGTTGAATTTTAGCACATTTATTATGCCTCTAATTTTTTCTTCTGAATATATTGTTGTACTTAATTAATATTCCTAATACTGTACATTATTAAATAAAATATACGTTAATAAAGATTTATGTTATCAATAAACCTGAATGTAGAGTAAGTCTCGTATAAATGAAATATTCTTCAATATAGGTCAAAAAGTGAAAAATTGTGCCAGGGGTAGGAGGCTTTAAACAGCGAAAATAATTTATGAGGGGGTTCCTGTGTTCCATTCAAACCCCTTGCAATATGTACCTTTTCAAAATAAAATTTCGACCCGGCCTAATAAATAACTTAGTTTATGCCGATGATATGGTGTAAAGAAGTCCCTCTGTTAAAGGTCTGGATCGGCTACTAAAAGTCTGCGAAGTGTATTCGCAGAAACATGATATTCTTTTTAATGTTACAAAAACTAAGGTTATGCAATTTCATCCTAAAAGCTGTACAAGAGTTTAAGTATCTAGGTCAAACTATCACTAGCTCCTTGAGTGATGACTCAGATATAAGAAAACAATCTCGAAGCCTTTGTGCTAAAGCGAATATGACTATAAGGAACTTTCGGTTCTGTACAAGTGAAGTTAAAGACATTCTCTTTCGTACTTTCTGCAGTAAGATATACGGACAGCAACTCTGGGTGAATTATGAAAAAGGTTCTGGCAGAACCCTAAATTTGCTGTACAACAGGTCTTTTAGACTTACATAAATTATCCCCGAGATGCTCAGCTTCACAAATGTTTGCTACCCGCAATGTCCCGAGCTTCCCGGAGGTAACAAGACGTGCTCAATACAGTCTAATGCAAAGAATTAAAAAATCAACCAACCCAATTATCCAAGCTAGCCATGGGTCCTGCCGTTTACCCTCTAAGCTGTGGAATTCTTGGTACGAAAACCATCTGTCGGTAGCTCCACTTAACTTTGACATTACTCTATTATTTCTAATCAACTGTATATATTTCTATCTTTAGTCTGTGAACTGTCATTGAATTAATAATATTTGTCATATGGACTATAGTCTGCCAATAAACATTTTCATTTTCATTTCATATACTGTATAGTATACAGTATACAGTGTTTGTTCCTTGGGAAACATAGTGGAAGGATGAATCGGAGAACTAAAGCTGGTATCATAGTTTCCTTTTAATTTTCTGTGCATGCAGTATACGTTTCTGAAAGGGGCTTCCATCTTCAGTACATTACGGTTTGCAAATGACGTACGATTTTACATTTGCTTAGTTTCAAGCTTGCGAACCAGCGTTCGTAGTTCAGTGGATAAAACCGTTACCCTATAAGCGAAATGAAGACACTTAGGTCACGGATTCGAATCCCGGTAATTATATCGAAAATGACATGGCCTGAAGTTGAAATAAAAAATACATTTTTCTAGTGTATTTTGGTGTTCTCTATTCAAATATAACCTTCATTTCTTGTGCAAATGAACAGAAATACGTGTTTGGGCCATGCAATGACAACTGTATTTCTGTTCATTTGCACAAGAAATGAAGGTCATATTCGAACAAAGCACACCAAAATACACTTGAAAAATGTATTTTTGGCTACATTTTTTACAATAAAGCATAACCTAACATGTTCATGTTACGAGATCTCGTAAACGACGCATTACCACAGGAAACGTGCAAAACACCACAATTAATACCCATTAACGGCCAATGTCCCATTTTTGGGACACCACTTTTTAGGTGGATAGAATCATTACAGGAATGATTAATTAATTTTTTTCCTTTTCAGAATGTAATTCACAATCATATCAAAGTATCCCATAAAAATAATCATATATGGTTGACAATTTTTATCACCAGGTGGCGCCAAAGTTGTGCGATTTTTGGTGAGAAGACACGTTAACACGTGAATGTCCTCAGTTCCTCACTGTCTGCATAGGAGGAAGGTCGGTTGTGTTAGTAGTGTGTATTGGTAATAAGAGAACACGAGAAAAGCATCAACTGATTTGTAAAATATAAAATGTAAGTATTGTGTTGTTTATAATTTTGCGTCCCATTTTTGGGACATTGGCCAGATATTAGCAATTTAATCTAAATGTAGTTCATTTGCTTGTCATCATTTATAATTATTTTATGCAAAATTTACACACTAGGCCTTTTATTAGTAAACTCCAACATTTATGATTTATATATATATATATTATATATTATATATATATATATTATATATATAGAATCACATTTCAAGCTGAAAACTTGGTATATGATGCTATTATTTCTTTTTCAGAGGCCTACTCTTTAGCATTATGACACGAAGATCTTTATTGACAACTAATGAAGTTGCCAATGCGCTAATGAACTTGAGTGATGATGAAGCATCGAATGAAAACGTGGAGGTTGCAATTATTCCTCCAAGTCCAGATGAAATGACAGATGATGAAGCTATCAATGATGAAGACCTCCCTGAAGAAAGCATTCTTCAAGATGTTGCAGGTAGCTGGAGTTGATTGTTCACAACAATGACGGTGGAGCAATTGAATCAACTGAGGTTTCAGCAACTCAACCTCCTTCAGGTAAGCATAGAAAAATTGACACCAGTTCAATTCCTAAATGGAAAAAATGTTTTCCAAAATATAAAGGTGTAATGAATCTGCCCTCTCAAAATAGTTATGACAAACTAGATGGGCTGAAGGGTAAGAGCATTTTTAACATTTTTGAAGAATTTCTGACTGATGAGTTATTGAAGTTTATTGTTGATCAGAGTATGACATATGCTAAGCAGAAAAATAATCCTAATTTTACTGTCAACATTGAAGAGATGAAAATATTTCTAGGAATTATTCTGCTTAGTGGGTACCATAAACTTCCTCAACAAAATATGTACTGGGAGCAATCGCCAGACGCAGGTTTGCCCTTTGTTTACAATGCTATGTCGAGACAAAGGTTCAAGGAAATAAAAAGGTTTCTTCACTTGAATGACAATGCCAACATTGATAAAAATGATAAAATGTATAAGCTGAGACCATATCTAGATGCTCTAAGAGAAAACTTTCAGAAATTTGGCATTTTTTATTCCCATTTGTCAATCGATGAAATGATGATAAGGTATTATGGCATGCATTCTGCTAAAATGTTTATGAGGGGTAAGCCAATAAAATTTGGCTACAAGTTTTGGTGTCTTTGTGGCTCCGATGGATACCTATACAACTTTTCCCCGTATCTTGGTAAGGGCAGTGAACCTAGCAGTGGACCTCTAGGAATAAGGGTTATAAATAACCTAACAGCAGTAATTCCTGAAGCTGAAGCTGCAAATCACGAAATCTTTTTTGATAATTTCTTTACAAGCATTGATACCTTGAAAGAACTGGGAGATAGGAATTTGAAGGCAACTTGCACAATTCGTGAAAATCGTACAAAAAATGTCCACTTATGCCTTCTAAAGTTATGGAGAAAACAACAGAAAGAGGGTTCATAGACTACAGATTTGATTCTAGCAATGAAATTTTAGTCACAAAATGGCATGACAACACTGCAGTTGCAGTTGCTACAAATTACAGTCAGGTTTACCCAACTGGTACTACTACACGCTATTCTCAGAAACTCAAAAAGGAGATAGTAGTGCAAATCCCAAGTTATTTCAGAATATAACAAATCAATGGGAGGGGTAGACCTACTAGATAAACAAGTGTCCCTATATAGGATCAGAATACGTGGGAAGAAATGGTGGTTCCCACTGTTTACGCAACTGCTTGACATTGCTATTGTGAACTCTTGGAGGATTTATCAACATGCAAATCCAGATGAGACACTCTCCCTGCTAGACGCAAGAAGGAAAATTGTTTTGGCTTATGTTTCAAAGCCTTCTCCATCAAGCCGTAAACGCCCTGGCCCACAAAGAAGTAGGCTTTTCGGAGGAAGAGTAAGTGAAGATATCAGGTTTGATCAAGGAAATCACCTTGTGATGCCAATTCAGACACAACGTCGCTGTGCATTATGTGGCAAGAAAACAAAGAGAATTTGCAGTCGTTGTGATGTTCCACTCCATGATCTGTGCTTTGCAACTTTCCACACTAAATAATATCGATGAACTACAGTAATTGGCCATGCATATCAAGAAGAAGGGCCTTTATTTTGCGTGAAAAATAAAATTCTATTCCAAAACGAAATATTTTCCCTTTTTCAATTTATTTCACTATTTTTTCATTATGCAAGTTGGTTTATTATTTTCCATTGTTCATTAATACGTCTACATTATGAAAAGAAGTGAAACATGTTTTCATTTTGATATATAGTTTGTTTACATTTTTGTTCTTCAAAGAAAAAGAAAAATAAACAAATTTGAAACTTTTAATTTTTCTTACCCTAAAAACTCTATGCGTGACGGCCAATGTCCCAATAATGGGAAGCCATTTTTTAGGCCCAAGATAAGTAAAAATTAATTATTCAATGGTTGTAACGCTATTCTTAGGTCTTCTGGAGAAAAGATCAGTCATGATATAATTAAAATTCATTACAGAATAATTATGGCCTTTAATGGGTTAACCAGAAAAATTTGCTCCCGTCATTTTCGTTTAAACTAACGAAAGTATCACGACTTAACCTAATCAATCATCAAGGGCGTACAGTTGACCTAACCGGGCATTCAATTAACCTAACCGGGCATTCAATTAACTTAACAGGTTAATATTGGTTATTTTACCTAAATATCTTCTGATCTTTTCGTATTAGGCACTCACTGTCACATTTCGGGCAAGTTAAGGATGAGAGAATAACGCCGTAATTGATAAAAGCATCCAATGCTTTGTCTTCATCTAGGACACATAACGAATCAAGTTCTCAAAGTCGAAACCACACGAATGGCACGTCATAATTCTATCACAAACACCACCAAACTGAATCCAATTAGAAAAATAAAATAGCCAGAACAGAAACCAACAAACTAATTAAGTCGCAGAGTGGAGAAAAAATATTCCAAAATTATATTCGTCGGAACAAAAATGAGTGTATTTATATATATATTATTAGTATCATAATTTTCACCATTAATATGCATTTGCACAAAAAATGAGTGACAAATTTGAATAAAGCGACTAAAACTACCTCATGAAAAGTTATTTTGATTTACAGGTCCAGCCCATGTCATTCAAAACATATTAACCTGAATCCCAATAATGGAGGGAATAATAATAATACAGGAGACAAAGCAACGGCCCACATTAGTTGACGTGAGCGCTGTACCAGTTTTTGGCCCTCTTTACTCATTATTAGTCCTGGATTGCAAATTTTAATTTTAAAATCTGTAATCCTTAAACCCACGAAATGCAACGTCGTATCCCATTTATAAGTTATAACGCACTGAAGATAAATGTCCTTTTCCGAAACGTACATGTGCAAAGAAAAGAAGAAATGTGAAAACGGCTTTATGTTTCCTAGTTATTATACGATATATATATATATATATATATCAGTGGCGACTGGCGTATAGGAGCGATGGAGCGGTCGCTCCCCCTTGCTTGAAACGATAAATATTAATTTAACAGATAAAAAATATATTAATTTTAAGATATTAAAATAATATTCTTGAAATATATTTTAAAAATTCATGTGGCATATCATGATTCATGAGGCATTTTGAGTAAGCCTTCATACAGTACATAATATTCTAAACTTATAGCATAGCTTCAAATAGCGTACCGCTGTTTGAATACAAAATAATATTGCAGCCGAATGGAGCGATAGATTTTTTGCTCGAGTAAATATAAATTATATTTTACTGTTGTAATGAAAATATAAGTACAATCGCGAATTTTTTTTATAATAACTTTATTTTTACTAATAGTTACTTCAGTAATAATGATATAAGCCATTTATATGTATTTTATTAAAATTATTACTTATTTGTAATTAACTAGAATTGTACGTCTGGCATAGCCGCATATGTTAATACAAGTACAGTACTCTTGTGAGCGGCAGTTGGATTCGCACTAGCCTATTGTGAATCCGTGTTGTCGTACAGTGGTACATTATTATAGTAAAATTTATTCAACAATTATTTTTATATTTTATTAAAATATTTTTTTAATACAAATTTATGGCTTCTTTTGACATATAAGTACCGTACGGAAGCACCATGTGATTGTTTATGTACTACAATTCTAAAAATTATAAATTTTATGAAATCGCACCCCCATACATTTATACCACGAGTCGCCACTGATATATATATATATATATATATATATATATATATATATATATATATATATATATATATATATATACACAGGGCTTTCATAAAAGATCTGAACGATTTGATTCATTAATATTTTTCATACTAAATAAGATATAAAGCATGAAGTATGTGTAAGCGATAGAGCAACTAATAAAGTTTTTTCTTGTACAAGACCAAGGTTGTCAACATCCATGAACTACAAATTAGGATCAGGGCGAGAAATCGCACCTGGCGAGAAATTGAATATCGATTGGATGTTGTATGGGCAACCAATGGCGCACATGTTGGTTTATTAAACATGTATGTAAAAACTTCTAGCTGTACGGAGTTACATGGACAAATTTGTTTCTTTGTATGTTATTGGGTTATCACATTAATAAAGATTGAAATCGTTCAGATCTTTTATGAACACCCTGTATATATATATAATATATATATATATATATATATATATATATATATATATATATATATATATATATATACAGAGTGGTTCAAAAAATTTAACACTTACATGGGGTTTTATTTTTCATTTCCAATTTATTTGTAAACATTTTTTGTGATACAAACAGTACTTCATACAGTCTCTACTTGCTGTCCACCGATATCTATGCATGTTTCCTGTTTCCTTTGTAATCGTCTGCAAAGGAACCAGTTCTGACGAACTTGTCGTACACTCGATAAATAATCAACCTAGAAGGTGGGTCAGAATTGAAATATCTACGAAATGTGTTTTGTACGACTGTGAGAGACTGATACACCTCAATCCAGGCCGCAACCTTCCTTCTTTCCTCCAAACTCAGCCTTGTTGCCATTTCAAGTGCATATTCAGTACTCTTTAATCTTCGAATCCCTATAACAGAAAAACCCATACAAATGTTAACATTGTTTTGAATCACCCTGTATATTACCTAGATAACACCGAAACACAAAGGTGTATATTTGTAATTCAATGAATTTCCCATTTCGTTTGAATATGTCTTTGATTTCAAATACAACTCTAGAAAATGAACAAATGAATTACAGAACAATTTATCTTAGCGTTCCGTTTCATCTCGAAGACCAACGTTAAGTAACGAACAGTAACAGACAGTAACAAAGAAGTGGACATGAAGACTCGTATTCACAGGTGGTATGCGATCCTTTGCCTGTAAAACGAGTCTGTCTGTCCCACTGTCTGAAAATCAATTTGTCACAAATGCCTCAGGAACAGAAATAAGTCCCTTTGGGAGGTTTCCCAGGTGGTATCGATCGAATAGAATACATTCAAACAATAAATGGTGGTGTGTGTGTGTAAAAGAAGATAAACTCTCTGTTTATTTATTTATATATATATATATAACCTTTGGTAACCTTTGGTTAGCTTCCGCCCGAATTGTTCATTCTGACGAAGGTCAAGCTTTTCACTCCACCTTAGACCTACAGTTTAACGTGGAATCCGAACCACGCCCCATCAGCAGCCCAGCGTCTTAACTACTAGGCCACCTAGGGTACCCATATATCTACCAACCACTTTCTTTATTGTGTGGAAGGATGAACAGCTGGGTTTTGCTGCGCGCCGGCTGCCGTCGGGTCTCGAACCCGGGGCCGATGGATTCGTAGTCAGCGACGCTAACCACTACACCACCGAGGCGCCATATATATAAAATATATATAAAAAAAAATATATATATAACTTCATTAAAGGTATTTGGGGGGTTATTTTGCTCGCCCTTCTCGAAAAAAATGCGAGGTCGTGCTAATTCCAAGCCGGCCGACAGTGACTGGACGAGAATGTCTACTGTCTGATGATTTATGAGATCTAAATCCACGCAGTTGAGCAGCAAAACGAAAAAGAAAAATTAGTAAAAATAATTAAACAAATTCATGCATTATTTTTTATTCATATACAATATACATGGATATATATATATATATACACACCTTGTACCTTGTTAACCTTGTTAACCTTGTTTGGGTTCCGTGCGTCGGTCTTTCTTCACACGAAGGTCAAGCTGGTGACCCCTGCCTCTACCCCTGGCTTGGTGGAGGTGCGCGTTGCTCTCTTGCGCTCTCCATGGTATATAGCCAGGTATACCCGGCTCATCTAGTACCGTCCTGAGCCAGGCATCTAGTCTACTCTCCAAGACTTCAACTTTGACCCTTGTAACGTTTCTGAGGTCCTTTGGAAGCTGGTTGAAAATTCTTGGCCCCTTGACAACTAAGCTATTTTCCTTCAGAGTTGAGGAGGTCCCTTGTCGGGCTTTTAATTTGGGAACACTATACATTCTGCCTTTCCTATTTTCCAGTGTTGTTTCAATGGTAATTGGGTTTAGTTTGAGGTTTGATACCAGTTTTCCGATCATTTTCCATATGTAGATTATGGTGTACTTCTCTCGTCTTTTCAGAGAGTAAAGATTTAGTTTACATAGTCTTTCCCAGTAGTTGAGTTCTTTGCAGCTATCAATCTTGGCTATGAAATGTCTCTGAGTTTTTTTTACGTGTAGTTTATTAATTTTTTCCTTTTTATATGGGGACGTCAAAACTGAGCAGTATTCAAGTTTTGGTATGATCAGTGTTCTCAGCAGAGGAATCATTACTGTCTTGTCCCTCCTTTTGAACGTTCTTAGTACCTGTCCCGCGTCTCTTTTTGCTTTGTTTATTGCTATCTGATTTTGTGTCTCGAATTTGGCATCATCAGTCATTATTATCCCCAAGTCGATCGCTTTCGTGCTTCTCTGAATTTCTTGTCTATCTTGAGCATAATATGCAGTCTTTTTAAGTTCCTCATTTCTACCATATCTCAAGAGCTGAAATTTCTCGGTGTTAAATGTCATATTTTTGTCTTCTGACCATATGTATATTTTGTTCGTGTCCCTCTGCAAGGCCTCCACTTCGATTGCATCGCTGATTTTCTGCTGATCTTTGTATCGTCCGCAAAAGATGTTACTATACTATTGCTGTTTACTCCACTCTCTACTCCTGTTAGCATGAAAATGAACGGGAGTGGGGCCAACACTACCTTGTGGTAGTGAGCTGCTTACTTCTGATTTTGAGTATGACACACTTTGAATTTTGACCACCTGTAGTCGTTTTCTGAGGAAGTTGTAGATCCATTTTCCCGCGTTGCCTGTTATTCCCATATATTTCATTTTATGTGCTATTATACTATGATCTCTTTTGTCGAAAGCTTTAGCAAAATCCGTGTACATGACATCATAGTTTTCATTGCCTTCAAGTGCATCTAGGACATTGTTATAATGCACTATAAGTTGTGAGTAGTGTGGGCGCAAAAGGGTGGAGTGCAATTGCAATGTTGAAAATGTTGCTCAATGTTGCAAAGGGAGGAGGGGTTATGCAACAAGGGTGGTGGATATCCCCCAGGTTGAATGAAGAGGGAAAACTTTGGGGGAGAAAATGGGAAGGCCTCAACCCCCAAAGCGGTGACCCTAACCTCTTTGGGGGAGAAGGTTGGGCGGCCTCACCCCCCCAAAGAGGTATACCTAACCTAAGAGAGAGAAAGAAGGAGGAGAGTCTTTGGGGGAGAAGGTGGGACGGCCTCACCCCCTAAAGGGGCATCGTAACCTAAGAGAGAGAGAGAGAGAGAGAGAGAATGTTGCGTCTACTCCGCCAGACGCAGAATGAGAGCTCTAGGTATCAATAGCTGTTATATAGAAGTCTGAGGTTGCCAGATACCACTATTTATTTTATTTATATGGGGGGTTGTCAGATACCATTATTTTAATTATTTATTTATATATAGATGAGTTGCCAGAGGGCACTATTTATTTTAATTATTTATTTATATATTAAAGGCAAGAAAGAGATGATCTCAATGCTTAGAGGGGGGGTTGCCATTTACCACTATATATTTTAATTATTTATATATTAAAGGCAAGAGAGATGCTCTCAATGCTTTGAGGGGTTGACACTTATTTAATTATTTATTTATTAAAGGCAAGAGAGAGGGAGATGTTTCAGTTAATTGGCTTAACAAAAGAATTAAATAAAACACCAATACATTATTTTTGTTTATTTAGACGCAAAACGATTCCCAATTATTTAATAAAAAATTAACAATAAAAGAAATACATAAAACTCTTTATATTGTACATTCATCCAATAACAGACATTGAATGAAAAAACAAAATGACAGAAAATAAATATACAAGCAAAAATAATACTACACACTTTAAACGATATAGTTGTACAGGAGACATCTCTATGCACACTTACAGTATATTATTATTCTATATTTTTTATAAAGAAAACCGCGAAATCAAAGTAAATGCAAAGAGGAACCACGAAAGCAGACAAGCAGATATATATATATATACACCTTTCATCCCTTCAAATGTTCCGTGCGATGATTCCTCATTTCACGAAGGTCAAGCTTGTCGCCCCTCCTCTCGAGTTGGCCTGGTGAAGTAGTGAATTGTCTTCCTGTACTCTCCATCTCACATAGCCAGGTACACCCAGCTCATCGGGGATTGTTGTGTGTTAAGCATCTAATCTACTTTTGTATTCCATGGATTTTAGGTCCTCCCTTTTTCTGTACCGTAACAGCTGAAATTTCTGTGTTAAACTTCATATTGTTGTCTTCCGTCCACTTGTAAAATCTGTTCATGTCTATTTGTAGAGATCCTATATCCTCTAGGTTTCTTATTTCCTTACTGATCTTTGTGTCATCGGCAAAGGATGTTACTGTGCTGTCTCTGGTAACGTCCTCATCTATGTCAGTTAGCATGATTATGAAGAGTAGTGGAGCTAATTCTGTTTCCTGTAGTACTGAGCTGAGGACCTCTGATTCTGATAAAGATATTCCTTGTACTGTAACGACTTGCCGCCGCTCACTAAGGAAATTAGATATTCATTTCCCTACTTTTTCCCAAACATTTCAGTTTATGTATTATGATTCCATGATCACACTCGTCGAACGCTTGGTAGCAGTAGTTGGACGGGGGACCGTGTTCAGATGATGGAGCAATCCATGGTTAGGATTCCATAACGAATGTAACTTTTCCTAAACTAACCCATGTTCAAAATGGAGAAAGTTGAGGATGAAGCTGAGAGTAGTATACGTGCAAATATATAATAATGCAAAATACTTGAAGGCATCGTGACAGAGCGTGCGAGTGAGTAATTCACTCATTCACCATGAGATGTGAACAGTGAAAATAAATCTGCGGAGATAATAAGCCGAATTTTATAATGATACACCTTCATTATTCGTTAAGGTGACCAATCAGGACTTCATTGTCCAAAGCGTGGTTCCGTTATATCGGTGTTACGACAGCTGATTGGTACACAAATTTAACATAGCCGCCCAGTTACATTGACAACCAATCAGCAAACTTACGAACCGCCTATTAGTCTTTTCGAGATCGTCCTTGGGGATCATGCATATAAAAGTGAGTATTTTCAGCTGGAACTCACAGCAGTTATTTTCACCAGTGAATAAACAAACAGTCCCTCCGTCATGAGTCAGTCAGAACGTTACAGTTTACCGGCTTTATATGAAGATGGAGACACTGTCGCGTTGTCTACAATTAATCTTTTTAATGCAACCGATCGGGTCGGATTATTTCCAACGCAAACCGTTGATGATATTTGCAATGACACTCCTTACGACCCGGCATAAAGGATTGCAGTTGAAATATAAGTGTAAAAATTTATGTGCCTGTAATTTTTCTTTTTTTAGCCTATATATTTATTCGCGAACTTGTTATTTATTTTAGTGTTCTTGAGGATGTCATTAGGAGAAAGCTCTTGAGCACTGTTCTGTGTTTCGATTATTTCATCATATATATATATATATATATATGGAGGGTTGTACAAATTTACTTTCATCTCATTACATTTTATTGTAAAATGCTTCATTAAAATAGCAGGTATCCGCAATTTTTAATTAGAGATTAGTTTGCAATAGTAATTAATATTATGGTAAAGTCTTGTTTTGATATTTCTATTCATCAAAAATCGTTGAATTTTTTAAAACTTATAACAATCAAGACTCCTTTGCAAGTTTTAAATAATTTTATAAATTCCATAATAAATTCATTTGAAGTGTTATTCGGTATTTTCTCTTAACGGGCCACAAATTTCTCTGAGTGGTTCAAAGATATTTGATACATCACATTGTAACTTTCTTCATATATATATATATATATATATATATATATGTGTGTGTGTGTGTACTCTGCATATGTTTTGATGAAAAACAATTGTTTTATTAAAAAAGATTCAGAAAATGTATGAACTACTCAAATTAATTTAAAATTATCATTTCTCCTTAAAGGTCCGATGAGGATTTGACTCGTGCTATACAATCTTTTCGTGATAGTTTTGAAGAAACGCATACGGAGGTAGAAGTTTTACCGCGCAGTCAACCCAACGAATGCCACATCCTTAACGAAATAATGTAAGCTTTTTCTTTTTCTTATGTTTCGGGTAAGAGCTTTTTTCTTTTTCGTGTGTTTCGGGGAAGAAGAAGACGCAATGTATTTTCATCAATTTTTTAAATGATAGAAATCATGATTTATAAAATATTACAATTTTTTATAACCATCTTAAATTAGTTTCCATTACATTTTAAATAAGCTACAGAATACACAAACTAATATTATTGAAGGCAATAGTGATGCAATTATTCATTTTATACAGGGTGTACATAAAGTCAGGATCTATTTTTGTGAAGCACTTGGAAATTATATGGAATTCAATCATAAAATGATAAAGTGGTAACATTTATTAAATAATTAAGAGTAGGATTCGACGTGACGCCCATCAGTATCCCTGCACAGCTCAAATCGTTCCGCAGCGTTTCTAAACACATTCTGGAGCATTTGCGGGGTTATGTTATCTGCAGCAGTTCGTATACGTGTACGTAAGTTTTCAAGACTCGTAATCTTCGTCTGATAGACGTTCGATTTGATAAATCCCCATGCAAAGAAATCTAAAGGGGTTAAATCTGGTGATCTCGCTGGCCAAGGTCTGTTGCTTCCGCGTCCGATCCAGCGATTTGGAAAACGTCCATTTAGATAATCCTGAACAATTTTGGCATAGTGACAAGGAGCACCATCATGTTGATAGACGACGGTACTAACAATCCTATCCCCGTCGTCTATCAACATGATGGTGCTCCTTGTCACTATGTCACTATGATAGACGTTCGATTTGATAAAGCCCATGCAAAGAAATCTAAAGGGTTAAATCTGGTGATCTCGCTGGCCAAGGTCTGTTGCTTCCGCGTCCGATCCAGCGATTTGGAAAACGTCCATTTAGATAATCCTGAACAATTTTGGCATAGTGACAAGGAGCACCATCATGTTGATAGATGACGGTACTAACAATCCTATCCCCGTCGTCTATCAACATGATGGTGCTCCTTGTCACTATGCCAAAATTGTTCAGGATTATCTAAATGGACGTTAATTCAAAATTCCGCTTTCGGTAGTAACTAATACGAACATTGTTCTCAAGTAAATTGTTCTCCTTTAGTCTTGAGGCGAGAAGCTCTGATTTCTCTTTAGACAGCGATAAGTCTCTAACAAGATCATTCAACTGTCCTTGGGTTAACTTTTTAGGCTCTAAATGTCTACCTTCAAAAGTGTACTCTGGTTCTGTAGATGGTCCGGAAACGCCAGTTGCACCTTCATCACTTTCCATGTCATCTATGATAGAATCTAGCCTATCACTTGGGGGAATTGGAATGGGCAATGTTTCATCATGTTTTACTGGTCTACGTGCTGAATCCAAGTTTGGATATACAATCTGGTGTTTGTTCTTGGCAGAAAACCCCATTAAGTTCACACTACAAAAATAACAGTCTTCATGATGATCTCTCGGCTCCCTCCATATCATGGGTATGGCAAATGGCATTGAAGCTTTCTTTTTGTTAAGCCAATCACGTAATCCATTTGAACAGCCAGAACAGATTTGATGTGGCGCCCATGGTTTATCTTGGTCACCTAGATGGCAACCAAAGTATAGCTTGTATATTTTCTTAATGTCGGTTGTAATACTTCGTCGCTGTGTTTTAGTTGTCAACTGGCCGCATACGAAACAGAACTTGTCGGGGTCATTCTTACATTGTCGAGGCATGTTGACTGACCTGAGCAAACTATAAATTAAAAAGAAATGTACACCAACTTGACACAACAAGTTCTTGGACTGGACTGATCTTTTGACACACAAAGCACGGCATTGTTGCCTGAATCACAATGCTGCTAGACGTAAAAGCTCACACCTGAAATACATAAGATGTATAATTAAGATAATTGAAATAAATAAGATGAATAAACTAAAAAAACACAATAAAATAAACACAATCAAATGTTGAAATATTAGTATTTTGCCTATTGAAAATGGTTAAATCTGTGTAGTTATATATATGCCTTCATCTTGAAAACTATACGTGCTAGAAAAAATCTGAATGCAGTTTTGGAATCACCGTGAAAAATGCTATCCAGCCACCACAAACTTTACTCTGGTGAAAAATCTTTGTTGACCAGTGTAATTGGGTATTTTACTGTGGTATGCAGTAAATTTTTCTCAATTTCTATTTGTTTAGGCGAACTTAATTTCACACGGCTTACGCGTAGGTATGTTTCCATAATATGAATCACAACGGGCTTTGCACCCTCTTCTTGATCAGCACCCAGATTTAACCAGATCTCAGGATTCGTGCGGGTGAGCTTTATTTTCATATCCACCCCGTTCACAAGCAACTTCTCCTGGAATGTGAAGTCTGTATGCAGGCGTCCAAACCACTCGTATATCTTCTTTTTAGAATTTTTAAATTTGTCCTCTATACTACTTTCGTCTTTCCCTTGAAATAGCCCTCGGTACTTAAAAAGGTATCCTGCGCTTCTTTTGAAAAGTTGAGGACATTTTCCAGACAGGCTCGTAGGTAATAATACCCTGTTCCTGCCGAAATGGTGACCTGATTTAAATATACATCACACTGGTTGAATATCGAGTGCAGAAAGTTTGTTTCAGGGTAAACAGCATATTTGTCATCGCAGTCCGTTCCATCAGAATGGGCTATACGTAGTTTAGTGTACATGTGCTCACAACATGAGTCAAAAAAGTAAGGGCCTGAGCTGGGTATCACGAATTCTATTGGAGCACTTGTGGAACTAATTGTATTTAAAGGGTTAATTGCAATAAAGTCACTGTGCTCAATGAATTTTGAGTTAGGAGCATGTCAAAGAGGGACAGCTCCGATTCACAACATTGTGAACTACACGGATGGATGAAGCGTGCTGTGACGAGTCAGAAATAGTACCACTTCTCTCGACAGGTAGTAAACAGTCTATGATTCATGAGATTAATGTCCTTAGCTGATATCAGTAAAAAATGGTCAATCATAGGTTTCATTCGCTTAGAACACTTTTTTTTATATCTTTTTAAGTTTAACGCCACGTGCTGGTAATATCTTCCTCCGGACAGCCCTCATCTTTCCACCACCACACATTTTTCTCTTTGCATCTTTGACGATTTCGTCCCGTGTACGCTTTAAGGGTTTTTTTTTAGATCTTCTTTAGGTTTAGCCCCAGCCATTATGTCTTCTACCGTGTTAAGACCTGATTGTAGCGTTTTTCTCCCGAGATATCTGGAACCCCTCTTCAGCAAGGGAACAGCCGTACGTAGTATGGTTGAAAAAGTGGATCGAAGTCCACTACCACGCTGGTATCTCACACCTCGATAGAATGTGAAAGGCTTTCTCTCCATTATAACTCAGTGTCGAAAGTGCAGCTTCACTGTTAAGCTCCCATCACCGAATGGGAAATTTTTTCCCTCAATCGTTCTTATATATGAAAATGAAAATGAAAATGAAAATGTTTATTGGCAGACTATAGTCCATAGGACAAATATTATTAATACAATGACAGTTCATATACTAAGGATAGAAATATATACAATTGATTAGAAATAATACTGCACTGTCGAAGTTAAGTGCAGCTACAGACAGACGTTTTTGTACCAGGAAGTCCATAGCTTAGAGGATAAATGGCAGGACTCATGGATAGCTTGGATGATCGGGTTGGTCGATTTTTTAATTCTTTGCATTAGACTGTGTTGAGCACGTCTTGTTACTTCCGGGAAGCTCGGGACATTGCGGGTAGCAAACATTTGCGAAGCTGAGCATCTCGGGGTAATTTATGTAAGAGTCTAAAAGACCTGTTGTACAGCAAATTTAGGGTTCTGCCAGAACCTTTTTTATAATTCACCCAGAGTTGCTGACCGTATATATTACTGCAGAAAGTACGAAAGAGTGTGTCTTTAGCTTCACTTGTACGGAAACGAAAGTTCCTTATGGTCATATTCTCTTTAGCACACAGGTTTCGAGATTGTTTTCTTATATCCGAGTCATCACTCAAGGAGCTGGTAATAGTTTGACCCAAATACTTAAACTCTTGTACTTCCTCAATTACTTTACCATTCATTTTAAACCTTATATCAGCTGGCTGATTACAGCTTTTAGGATGACATTGCATAACCTTAGTTTTTGTAACATTAAAAAGAATATCATGTTTCTGCGAATACACTTCGCAGACATTTAGTAGCCGATCCAGACCTTTAACAGATGGACTTATTAACACTATATCATCGGCATAAAGTTATTTATCCTTGTGTTATCTATACAACATCCTACTGTTGCCTCATTAAGTGAAGCAATTAATCCGTCAATATACACATTAAACAGCATAGGTGAGAGCAAGGAGTCTTGTCTCACCCCGCAAGAGTTGCCAAAACACTCGGATAGTATATTGCCCCACCTAACAGTGAAAGATTGGTGGGAATACCAAAATTTCAATAAATTTAATATGTACATGGGAACCTTCTTGTCTTCTAATTTTGCAAATAAAATATTGTGGTTCACCCTATCATATGCCTTACTTATATCAAGGAAACAGCTATAAATGGTTGAATTACTGTCAATGTATTTAGATATTGTTTCTTAAAGTACATAGATACATCGATATATATTGAGATATTGGTTATTAGATTAGTCGCGACATTCACATAATGGGGCCTGTCATATATAATACTCATGCTCTTCCCTCTATGGTAGGGAATGTGAGCAATGCGCAGCAAGTGTGCCTGGGTATCCCCAACAAACTGGTGTTCCACTATATTGCTGTAAATATAGCACATGTATGGGGTTGTATAGCCAGCAACCAATTTCTCCAATTTCATCTGATACATTAGGCTGGACAATTCATGTTGTACCTCGTGAAAGGTATCTCTTTGGAAGGCTGATCGATATCGCCCCTAGGTTATAATTTTGAACAGCCCTTTGTCTTTAATATTTCTGTTAGCCTGTGATTTTAGGATTAGAGTATGTGCCGGGTTTTCTTTGTTTACGATTTCGTATACTGAATCAGCTGTAAGATTTGAGTTTTTTAAACTTACTTTTAAGTCTCACACAACATCCTCAGCTGCACCATAACGGCCCGGACCTAGTGTTCCTACTGTACTGTAATACTGTCCATCCCGAATCCAGGCGATACGTATGGTTTCATCCCGAGTTACCCCGGCTTTTTCACACTCATTAAAGGTCTCTAAGAACCGTAAAAACGGTTTCTTTATACTCAATATTTAAAAAGAGGGTGTCCAACTGAATTTCGCATATCCCCACCTCACACGAATCACGACCCAATTCAATGGGTCCAAGGAGTTCTGTTACAAAGTTGGCTAGTATGTTATTAGGATTTACAGACATGGACGAAGAGGACGGTAGTGTGACGCAGAAATGGTTAGGCGGAATGTTGCTTACTATTTAAGCTTCATTATTGTATCAGCTTTTATATAGGTGTTGAAGCTATCTGGGTATCCTTGCGATTCCACCAGATACATTTTTCTCTTTCCTGAGCCTTTGCTTCTTAAAATTTTTTCAATTTTAAACACATTTGTTCCTAAATTAAGTGTACTTTCTGCAACTCCTTGCGGTAAAAGCCTCCTGCGAATTCTTCCCTATTCAAATCTTCAAAGTAATACAATATTATCTTGCCTTTAGGTCTCACAGCCCTAACTTTAAAAATCTCACGTGTCCATCCTTGCTCAAATCCCTTCACGATTTTATTTCCCGAACGCGACAGCCTTACATAGTCATTGATTTTGAAACGTGCAGAGTGTGGCGGTGTTCTACGAATATCTCTTCTCAGATCAGGCTCTGTGTGCGTACCTCTTTCTAAAATCTCGTTGGTGTTGTCCCAATCGTGCGATGGTGTGAGCGGTTGTATGATGAGGCCAATGATTTCAGAATGTCTATATATCTGTACGTGTTTTTAAGTGTAAAATAGTGGTGCATGCGTTCCTTTATGGTACTTTGAACTCTTTCAGTTAAAGAGGCCTTATGTATAGAACTAGTAGTGTAGTAGCTGATAATAAACTCTGTCAACATGTTCGGTAAAGCTCGGCCTATAAATTCTTTCCCCATATCAGTACAAAAATAGCCAGGAACCCTGTTTTCTCTCAACATCAACGTTTTGGTGGCTTTAGCAACTGTTTCAGGCGATTTATTTTTCAGAGGAATTAGCCACAGATATCTAGAGAATACATCTATTATTATGAAAGGATGTAGCGGTAGCCATCGTTATACACTGAATATCTTTGCATGTCTGTTAAATCTGCTTGCCGAATAGAGTGAATCGACGCCGCTGTTGTCTTGGCTGTTTTAAACCTTTTTCTCACAGGCTTATGAAGTGTATAAGCGTCCTGCTCCCGCAAAAACCTCTCAACATCTTTTTTCCTACTCCATTATTGTAAACACTTCTGTACAGTCTATCTACGCCACCGTAGGAGGCTGGGCTACAAATGTCATAATAACGTCTTCTTAATATGTTACCCATTTGCGTATTTTAGAGACACGTGGATAGCATTGACTGTTGTTGTTGTTTAGCCTCTTCTTTCTCCTCTTCAGAGGTGCTACCGCTGGGGGTGATGGCGTTCTCAATTGTGGCACATGCGATGTATGTTCCAATTCTTTTAACCTGTTCAGATTTCCTATCATTGTTTTGGGTATATTTATCTGTTGTAGTCTTGCTTTAATATGCTTCCATCATGATGGTGAGGGCCTATCCCACTTTCTCATCAGATCATTTGACGGTGTCTACGATATTCGATCCCTGTACCTTTTCCCCTTTTACAATGATCTCACCTGTATCGGTCCACTGTATGTTGGGGTTCTCATTCAATAGATTATAAAGACTTAAACCTTTATTCCTCAATGTATGTGGGAGGATGCTTTTTAATACATGCTCGATATGTTGTGATACGACCCGTTCTTTGGTTGGTCAGCTCTCTCGTCGGACACAGACCCTATGTCACCATGCCCATCGTTGTCCGTGCTGTGCCTAATAACCACAGGGATTTCTGTCGGATTCTTATAATTTTCGTACGCGTGAAGAAATTTCTGCAGAGCTTCTTGGTATAAGATTCCTTTCTCATCAGGTGTTTTTTCACTGTTTAATAGGGCTAACAATTCGCTTTCCATTCTTTTAAGCTTGCTTTTACGGGGTTTTAGAACCGTGTCTGGACTCTTTGAACTTTGCAGTAAAGAATACAACTCGTGTGGAATCACTATCACTTTCTTCATTATATTGATCTAGTCAGTAAAGGACCCAAAACTGAAAATAAGATGGGGAGGAATGACCCTCCTCTTTGTACAGTAATTCGTTTTTTCTTCCCCACAATCTGACTTTTACGAGCGAGTGTACGTATTATGTTCTTGTAACGACGTAGGCGAGCCTTTTGAGGAGGTTTCATTGATACATTGCAATTTATAACGTTAAGACAGATTTCACGAATGCATTTTAAAAGGTCAGAGTCGATATTTTTGGCAAACATCTGCTGAATTGCCCGGGGCAGTCTTGTAGCTCCTTTCTAAACTTCCAAAAACTCCTTACGCTGATTTGGGAACATTTGATTGGCTCATACCCCAATTTGTGGTATATCTATACGTTGCACGAATAAGACTAGATATTGTGTATTTAACGACACATCGCGCATGTTTCTATTTTAGGAAAATAGATTTTGATTGATGAAGAACACGCTTATGTTAAGAAGGTGGGAGAACACTGTAAATGTCTCGGCAAACGTTTTATCCATTTCCAACATGAAATCGTCAATTACAATGACTGTATGTTTATTTCCCTTTAACGAATTAATGTCATATACACTTTTGTGGAATAAAATATCATCTTGGTACTCGTTGAACACTGACTGATAAATCGAATAGCACCATATAACTTCATGCACAAATTTTGAGAACACCTCTCCCTTTTCTTTAATGATTTTATTTTAATCATAAACACAGTTTTACCACATCCTGTAGGGCCAGATATAATATATGTGAATGGGCTTCTGAACCTGAATTATTCTACAGAATCCATCTTTAACACGTGACACTCCTAAGTGGGTCATTTACAAAATATAATAAAAATTTAAGTGGTGTGCCTTATATTCTAGTCTTGTTTTTTCCTTTTCTTCCACAGAACCGTGAATGACGATGAGGTACAGCATCATGTTCCCATCATCGATATTACAGACGACCCCGATGACAGTGTAATTGCTGTCACAGACTCCACCCCCGCTATCGAGCCCACACCAGCGATACCTGTAACATGCGACAATTCAAAGTCGAGGCATGATGAAGCGCCCTCCACGTCACGTATAAAGCGTGCCATGATTGCGCCGGCTATTAGACCACCAGTAATAGAGCCCCAAACCTCTACGTCTTACGACACAAACACGACAATAGTACCTTCCTCAAATAAAAATGTACCCCCTCATTCCTGTTCAATTCCGGGTTCATCCTTCACAGCAGCAGCAGCTTCTCGTGCTGTAGAGGATGGTATAACATTCGAGATGGTGCGCACCGCCACCCTCACCCCAGCCCTGACTAGAAATCGGTATATAGTCAGGGTTGATCCTAGGTCCATGTATAGAAGTAGTGTTGAACACGGACTGCGGCGTGTAGTTGAACGTATTGTGGAGTTTGCCCTTCAGAACCGCGACGAACGTGAAGAGAGGACGAGGCTGTCCTTTGAGTTCGGGTCAGATGACGAGGATGTAGATGATTTTGGGATAGTAATACCATCCAGACGTTTGGCAGCTGTAGATAAAGAGTATATGTTGGACCGTATAATGCAGGCTTCTCAAAGTAGTTCAGCCTTCAATATGGACAACTTCACGGTAAATATTGACCGTGTATTCCGTGTTGCGGGTCATAGTGCCACACCTTATACTCTTAACTTCAATTCTCCGGTTATTTACAGGCGGCATATAAACGCTGATCGTGGTTGCGGCTTTACAGCAGTAGTCTTAGCTCATATATTCACTGTGCTAAATACATGGGCCTAAAAAATTTGGTTGCCTACGGTATTGGAGCGTCCCCGTAAACTAGCTGGAGATGTAAATTTGAGTTGGAGTGTAATATGGGTCCTGAAGAGTTGAGAAGGGGAGAACAGGAAATGAGTGTTCGTATAGTTGTATTTGGAATGGATGATCGTCGTAGGACTGTGTATGTTTTTAAAAGCTGTGTGAGAGATTGTACAAGACCCCTACTTATTTTAAGGCTGTCAGGGACAACGTATCTCCACATCCGCAAAATAAGGGCTCTTTACGCGAGTTATGATAAAAGTCGAAAATATGGACGACATCATGATTTGTGTAAGGGGTGTCTCGAGTTTGCGGATGATATAGTGAAACATTGTAAGGATTGCCACATGCTACAGTATGTGCGCAGTGTAAAAGTTCCAAATGTGAAAGCCGTGTGGTTGACGCTGAGATGAGGGACTGTGATGTATGCAGACGCACATTTTTTAATAATAACTGCTTTGAGCTCCATAAGTCAATTGGCATGTGTAGGAAAATGAGAATCTGTGAATGTGGCATGTTTCATATGATGGATAATTGGGGAAATTTCAAGCACAAATGTGATGAAATTCACTGTTCTACATGCCATGAGAAATATAAGGCGGTTGAAGTAAAGCATGTATGTTAAATGAAAGACGCTAAGCTAAAAATAGCCCTTGTATAACTGTGTACGACGATATAGAAACATATACGATTGCTGAAACCAAAGAGGTTATCCCACACCTACTTGTAAGCCAAACTATATGTGATGAGTGCATGGAGGTCGATTGTGATGAGTGCCACAAATGTGGTAAACGTACAAACGTTTTTAAAACGAATGCCCACGATAGTCCCGTGAAACTATTTGTGTCGTATATTGTCAAGTCAGCGGACAAGTTAAAAAAAATGACTGTATATTCTCGCCCATAACGGGGCAAAATTTGACAGTTCCTTTATAAGGAGCTGCTTGAGCAGGAGTCATAGGAGATATTTACAGGTGATCCCTTGAAAAGAGGAAACAAACTTATACAGATGCAAATAAGAGGTAATGTACAGTTTAAAGACACTTTATTATTCACACCTTGTAAATTAGCAAAGCTACCCAAGGTAATGGGCGTAGCCGCCGAAGTTTCAAAAGGATATTTCTCTTACACATTCCTCACTAGCGAAACTTTAAATTATGTAGGACTACCTCAACCCAAAGAATTACTTTAACTATGACTGTATCAGTACAGATGAACGTGAAGATTTTGACTGCTACTACAACAGTTTTAATGAAGATAATCCTTACAATATAGCTGATGAATGTGAGCGTTATTGCGTGAATGATGTGCGCGTGCTTAGAGTATGTTTCCAGGCCTTTAGAAGGATGTACAGTGCTTACAAGAAGTCTCACGCTTCAGTCTCGTCCCAAGGTAGTCTGTTAGGTATAAAATGGGCGGTCCTTATGGCAGCGGAGGTGTGTTCGGATTGGTGCACATAACTGCTCTAACACAATCAATGACGTCCATTATTACGTCACTTCTGCTACTTTTTAGTGTTTAAAATACAAATGATTAAGAAGCAGAATGGAGCAAGTTTCGGGATGTTGGGATGGTTATGGAGCAATCCTAGTCATCATAATATTAGCTGGGCATTACATTATACCGTCTCAATATATACTGTAGCCTATAGAGAACGACTAATTCGGCAAATATCCCAAATCATGGCATGATACCTAAGTTATTTTGACGCAGGTCTAAATTATTTGCTGAAATGCAATTATTGATATTAAGTAATTGTTGGGAATTGTTGTCAATATTGTTGTTTGTGATATATATCCTACGTGAAGAATTTAATGACCAAATTCCTCAGTGAACCTCTCACGCGCTCGCATTTCGAGGAAGTCACGGTCGTCTCACTAATAGATAGTTTATCCATTGTTTTAAGTGGTAACCTATTAAACGAACTATGTTAAACCTATTCCATCTTATGAAAGTCATTAGTCTAAACTTCTAAAGAAAGACTGGTTGGCCGTGAATCAGAGAAATTTGCATTTGATTTGTTCATCGTAATTATTACGTAATAGAGTATACTGTATATAGTAGTATATAAGAGTTTATTGGTAGCATATCATATGACAATTCCCATAAACATGTGATGACCTCGATGTTGCCAGTTTTTATTTTTTTCCTGAAACTATTACCTTCTCATAGTTTGTTTCAACAATACATATATTATCATCTCCACGAGCGTAGACATTGCAAGAAAAGATTCTAACTAAGGATAAGTAAAGTTCTTTCATGGTCACAATATATACTTTTATAGATGTCAAACATAAAAATATAATAAAATTCTATATTAACATAAATATATATTCGATACACATTTACGTCATGGCTTTAACATCAGTATTTCGTATAGCTCCTCCAGCATCAATAACTTCTTGCAATCGTTGCGGCATAGAAGAGGCCAGATTGTAGGGAATGTTTGGTGTTCGGCGTAAGCTCTCCCAACTATTCCTCGTGTGAGCTAAAAGTGCTTCAAATGTTCTTTTATTGCGTTGCTCCCATTCGTTAATCATTATTGCCCAAAGGTTTTCAATCGGATTCAAATCAGGAGAACGTGGTGTCAGAATTAGATTAATAATAATCTATGGGTGATCTTCGTACCACGCTCTCACAACGTTACTCCTATGAATGGGACTGTTATCTTCCATTAAGTAAAATGGTTCCGGTGCTGGAACCAGGTACGCACGAACACTGGGTAGCAGCACCTCTTCCAGTATCTGGCAATATTGCTGTCCAGTAAAGCGTCCAACTACTTGAGTCAATTCTCCGACACCATAGCCAGACATCCAGCCCCACACACCGAGATTGATGTGACCACTACGTTTGCTCGGGAAAACATTTCCTTCTTCATAGCGTTTTCCGCGTTGCCTCCAACAATGCAGGGAACCATGACTATCTGTTGAAAATGTTTTTTCGTCACAGTACACAACTTTTCTCCAGAATTCTTCCTCCTGCGGCAAGTATTGCAAGGCAAATCCCATCCGCGCCTCTTTATGCTCAATCGTCAATGCAGGTTTTATAGCTGGACGGCGAGAAAAATACCTTCCCTCGTGAAGTCTGTTGTTCACTGTATTTGCGCTACAACGAAGGTTCAGGTGTCTGTAAATATGCGTCGTTGGAACAAACGGATGCTCTCTGGCATGATTAACAATCGCAGCATCTTCCTCTTGAGATGTTGAACGCGGAGGACCAGACCTCGGCAAAGTAGCGATTGAATTTTCTGCTTCATACCGATGAATCCACCGTTCCACAGTGCTTCGATGAACGTCTAGTCGTCTTGATATTTCTCTTATTGGCGCACCATATTCATGCAATGTCACCATTGCTCCCCGCATTGCCTGGGTCGTCTCGTGGTGCACAGACGGCCTTTCCATCTTTGTGTAAATGGCTTATGTGAAGCGTGCTGGGACGATAAAGGAAATGAGGATACCATGCGCCCCTTCTGAAATTGATTTCGGTTTCGGTTGTGAAGGGTACCAACCCTTCGAATGGTACTAATAATCAGCCAATTTCCTATTTTGTTGAACATATGCATAAAAAATTCGTCTTAAAAGCCAAGGATCCAAAGATTGTCAGCAATAGTTTGTATCCCAACTGAATATAGTCAGCCATCAACAGTATAATCATATTTTATTTCCATAACTACTCATGACTACTCTGTCATAGTAAATAACCTTATTATGACTTAGGTAGTAGTGGTAATTCTGAGTGGCGGCCTCTAGCCACATACGTTAAACCTATCAGTGCGTCTAAGACCAGGCTCTTCTGTTTCTGTCAATTCATTGTTAGTTTAAGGTATTTTGCTCTTTGTCTTTCTAGGTCTAGGCATTAAAATAAATATTTGAGTTTGTGTTTAGCATTTCCTCCTCCCTTCGTAATTCCCCACCCAACCTCGTTTCCTTCGACATAGCAACGCTTACCTCCATCCTCATTCCACTTCTTTCATTAAACCTATTATCGTTTTTACTGTTCCTTCCTTCCATCCTTCAATGCCAGCGTTCTTAAACCTAGCACATAAATTATATAATATGGAATCTAACACCTTAGATCTCTACGCATTCATGTTACTTGAAGACGCCTGTGTCTTAGGGGAATCTAAGTGTTGAGAGTGGGCTTGAGGGGTAGTTTATAGATTATTACAGATGACCTTGAACGCTCCAACTATTTAAAAATGATTATTTATTACGCACATCATATGGCATAATACACACATGAATTTAAGTATCTCTTACACTATAGGAATGGAATTGAATCCTACCAGAGTTAAAAAGTCGCAAAATATGATAGATTAGTTTGGAGAGAGAGAGAGAGAGACAGAGAGAGAGAGACAGAGAGAGAGAGAGACAGACAGACAGAGAGAGAGAGAGAGAGAGAGAGAGAGAGAGAGACAGACAGACAGAGAGAGACAGACAGACAGACAGACAGAGAGACAGACAGACAGAGAGAGACAGAGACAGCAGACAGAGAGAGAGAGACAGAGAGAGAGACAGACAGACAGACAGACAGAGAGAGAGAGAGAGAGAGAGAGAGAGAGAGAGAGAGAGAGAGAGAGAGAGAGAGAGAGAGCTTTTAAATGGTTTGTGGGTAAGGGCTTCACGTATGTTATTTTAGTCCAGGGTAGTTTATGTGGAGGTGTTAACGTAACTTGCACTCGGGACTGTTAATTGTAAGACAACTACCATAGCTTGGACTGAGACACGTTATCCCCTGCATACTCTATATATATCTATATACAGTATGTCTCTATATATAAATAGATAGAGTGAGCAACACAATGATAATGTGGACGTCATTGATAGGGTTAGAGCAATTCTGTACACCAATCCGAACACACCTCCGCTGCCATAAGGACCGCCCATTTTATACCTAACAGACTAGCTTGGGACGAGACAGAGGCGCGAGACTTCTTGTAAGCACTGTACATAGAACTTTTCAAATGCGATCTGTTGCAAGTCGCAACCACGATCGCCTCATTGTGCTTTACGGTGTTGAAGAACAATTTCATGCTTAAAGACACCTTAGCCGTCATTCACAGACACAATCCCCGAAGTTATGGGCACAAGGCTATTTACTGGCTCATACACATACAGCAGCAGACAGGTGAATACATAAAGCATGCCCGCAACACGGTGGAAGTATCCATTAAGGGTAATGGTCGTGTTGTTTGGGTTGTTGTTGTTGTTATTGTTTAGCCGATCAGCCCACCCTGATCAAGCAAGCCGGCGGCACGCAGGTAACCGATCGCCCTCTCCAGAGTGGACCAGAGGTTCAGCGCACTAGTGATGTTGTGTGGTGTTCTATGTTGTGCTAGAGTGGTACAGTCTGTCATAATGTGTTCAATTGTTTGTGGTGTGTCCTGGTACAGGTGGCAGGTGTCATCTGTGGAGATGTCTAGTCTGTGTTTATATGTCTGTAAGTTGGGGTGATGTCCACATCGGAATCGTGTTAAGTTAACTCAATTCGATCTGCTCAGGTTGATCTCTGACCTGTTAATGGGTGGCGGCTCCACATCTAGGACCGCATTCGGACCGAGTCGTGTCAGTGCTTTGTGGGTTAGGTGGTTATGTGTGTATGTGTTTTCTGTACTGTGTGATATCTGTGGGACGTGGTATGGAATGGAGTATTTGGTTATAATGTCTCTCTGGTGTTACCTTAATGGTGCGAGGTGTCGGTGCATGATTGTACGTGTAGTGGCAAGGGTGTTGTGGGTTAGTTGTCGCTGCTGCCATGAATTGTGTTCCCCTCATGTCTAAATGTTCCCTAACTTTCAGTATTTTTGTTTCTGTGTGCAGGTGTTCTATTGGTGCTGTTTGAGTGCATCCTGTAATGATACGAAGTGCGTTGTTTTGTATTGTCTGTAAGGTGTTTGTGTGTGTGTTTGAGATAATGGGTGCCCAGCATGGGCTAGCATAGTCCATAACTGAGCGAATACATTGTTTGTAGACGAGTGATGTTTTGTCCTGCTGGTGTCCAAAGATTGTGCCTGTTAGTACCCTAAGCGTGTTAAGTCTTGACGTACATTTGTTTTTAATGTCCTGAATGTAGTTTGCAAAAGATGATGATGTGTTGTATGTGACCCCAAGTATTTTGGTCCTGTGAGTGTGTGGAATGTTGGTGTTGTTTAGTGTACGCTGTGGAGTTATCTGGTGTTCTTTTGTGTTGCTTGTAAGCAAGGTGATGGTTGATCTTGTGGGCATTACTTTGAGTCTATTGTGTGTGAGCCAGTCTTGTATGCTCTTTATGTATGTTCGTAGGTTATTTGTAGCAGTGTCGATGTTGTTGTGGGTGGATGTTAGAGTGATGTCATCTGCATATGATGATAAGATAAGCTTGTTATCTATGGGTGTTGGAATGTCATGTATGTATAAGTTGAACAGTGTTGGTGAGAGAACAGAGCCTTGAGGGACCCCGTTCGGAAAAAGCTTGTTTTTGGGTGACTTGCCATTAAATGTGACATGTAAGTATCTTCCTGAAAGATAGTTGCTCAGCCACCTTTTGATGTTATTGTGCATGTTTGTGTTGAGTATTTTCTTTATGAGAGGGAAGCGTGGGATAGCATCAAATGCTTTACTAATGTCTATTGTTGCTAATAGTGTACGTTAAGCTGTTCGTCTAGAGTTGATGCCATCCATGATGTACTGCGTGAGGTTAGTGAGTAATGTCGTGGTTGAGTGGTGAAGTCTGAATCCATGTTGAGTAGGCGATAGTGGTATGTGTGGGTTGGTGATTTGTAAGATTAGTCTTTCTGTTACTTTGGAAGGTGTGTTTTTTGGGTTGATGGTCAAAGCGAAAACCGTGCCACTGGTGAGAAGACTGTGTACTCCTTTAACAGTTGCTGGTGGCACGGATGCCCCCGTCCTGAGTGCGGGATCGTGGGAGATATCCACGGTAGATCTGCCGACAGTCTTGCATGGACCCGCACCCGCGATCAGCTTATAGGCGCCTAGTTCACTCACAAGGTCTTGTAGGAGTATGAGTATGATGCATGGATGGAAACAGATGGACAGTACCGTGAAGAAATAAACACGATCAAGCGTTCAATGGTGCTGGATCCTTTCAAATGCGGTGAAGCTTGTTCGGAGGGCGTTCAAATCCCTTCAAGCTAAACTTTCCGCCTACGGAGGACCTGAATCTCCATTACTACGACTTCTGTTCTTTATACCCCTACGTGATGAAGAACAATCCGTACTCCGTAGGAGCACCTGAAAAACTGGTGGAACCTGACCTGCTCACCATCGATGTGTTCTCAACAAATTTGAACAAGTACTATTTCAGTCTTTCTTTCCTAGATGTGCTCCCCCCTCGCGATTTTTGGATGCCGATCTTACCCGTCGTTATAGACCACAAATTCATGTTTCCCCTGTGCGTGAAGTGCGCAGAGGAGAAGAGTGGGGCTTGTAATCACACAACCAACCAGCGTAAGATCAGAAGCGTGTATACAAACCCTGGGCTGGACCTAGCCGTTCGCTATAGCTACAGAATATTGAAGATATATGAGGTGTGGAGGTTTCAGAATCTACCCAACCTTTTCACGCCATATATAAACACTTTTTTGAAGGATAAGGTAGAGGCATCAGGGTATCCTCGAGGAGTTGATACCGAAGATGAAAAATCGGCTTATATTCAGCGATACCGTGACCATGAAGGGATCCAGCGTGACCTGTTCCAAATTGTAAAGAACCCAGGCAAGCGCTTTAGTGCAAAGTTGTGTCTAAACATTCTTTGGGGAAAATTTGCACAAAATACAGGCAAGGGGAACGTTCATTTGGCCCAAAGTTATAGTGAAGTCTGGGATTACGCCAACGCTCCCGATAAAGAGGTCATGGAGATCGTGAATGTAGGTAATACGTACATAATAAAATACAACGTTACCGAACTGGCCACAGACACATCGCGTGTTACAAACATACCTGTATCCAGCTTCAAAACGGCCTATGCACGCATCAAACTTTGAAGTCTATTGCATTCTCTTCGGCGGAGGGTTCTGTACGCCGATACAGATAGCGTGATATTCACAAAGAGGGAGGGTGAATACATAACGCCTATTGGTGAATTCCTCGGAGAGTTGACTGATAAAATCAAGGATGAGTATGGAGACATCACATACGCCCGACTCTTTTGTCTCAACAGGTCCAAAAACTTATGGGGTACGGGTGAGGGTGAGGGAGGATATGAAAACCAGGCACCTGGTAACGTTTCCTATAGGTATTACGGCATACCTTCGTACCCATAAGTTCCTTCACCCCACCAAGGCTTCTGCGCCCGAAAATTGTGGGTCCCCACAGTCAGTTGGGGCGGCTGGTCGCCCTCATCTTACAAGCACACTAGATCCTTCAACGATTCAAAGTTAATGACCCAACGATTCGCCTGGTTGAACGTGATACACTACCTATGATACCGTACCCTTTGGATACGATAATCCTTGATTGTTATATATATATGAAAAGAAGGACCAACACAGCAGCTAACATTTTCGTTTATTTTTTATACTTCAGACGTTTCGACAACTCTTTTGTCATCATCAGTGAATTATAAGTCTTAAAACCTTAAAACGAAAATAAGAATAATGAAAATTACATCAATACAAAAGAAAATTAAAATCATTAAAATTAAATGAAATTAAAATTACCTCAACTGGTAAATACACAATGTTTACGTCAACCTCCATATTTGACAGAAACTGAGAGAAAACTGTATGGTCAGTTAATTGGAAGGTATGATATGTCTATGAAAGTTGGTTGGTTAGTTAGAAGAGCTGTAATTTTTAAGATGAACTATTATTGTTAATGGAAGGTTTGTTTCTATAGATGTACAAAGATTCTAAAATTCGGAGTTCTGTAAGATTATTGGATCTAGTTAGACTTTCGAGCTGAGTTTTGTGAAGGGGATGGTTGTTTTCATTACTATGGTTTCTAATTGCGGATTGTGGTGGGCTACTGAGGGAACGGTTGGTACGGACTGATAAGCCCAAATGTTAAGAAAGGCGTACCTCCAGTTGGAGTTGAATACTGCCAATATACGCAGCCTTACAGCTGTCGTACGTGTATTTATAAACAACATTAGGGCATACAGTTTTGGGGAATTTGTCTTTGAACTTTAAAAAATTTGATAATTTAAGTGGGTTGACGAGGGCGAATCTAAAATTTATTTGGGGATAACCAGACTTGAGCAGTTTGGACACTTCACCTCGAATACGCAATGATAAATAACCATAAAGAGGTAATTTAATATATATGGTTTCTTTTTGTACTGTGGTTATGGGGAGTTTAGTATTAAAAGTGTCATTTAAAAATTTATTTAATTGGTTGTCAAAAAGATTAGAAGGGTAGTAATTATTAATAAAGTACTGTCTTAAAAATTAAAATTCTTCGTTTAATGGAAAGTAATCTGAACAAATTCGGTAACTTCTTGTTAATAATGTTACTATAGCGCTAATCTTATATTTATAAAACATACAACTTAATAATTGGTTCCCAAACCAGTAAAAGTTTGTTTTCTAAATAGCGAGGTCTGAAACTTGTTATTAGCCCGTTTAACTAGAACATCCAGGAAAGGTAAACTATTATTTGTTTCGTTTTCACATGTGTACTTAATATTACTATGTTGTTTATTTAGATAATGAAGAAAAAGTTTTACGTGTGAAGGATGTTTAAATATTAAGAAAGTGTCATCCACGTATCTTCTGTAATATACGGGTTTAAAACTATTAGGACAACTTTTCAACCAAATTTTTTTGTAATGGCAAAGAAATGCATTTGCTCGTGTTGGGCTCAACGGGGAACCCATAGCTACCCCATCAATTTGGCTGTAAAGGTTGCTATTAAATAAGAAAAGATTATCAAAATACGCTATTTCGAGGAGGTTTTTAAATTGAGTCTGAGTGAGGCCATTTATAAGAGTATTACCAGTAGTGAATAACTTGTTTTGTATGATATCTAATGTTTCTTTTAACGGGACATTAGTAAATAATGACGAGACATCAAAACTGGCCATAGTAAGGGAATCGGCACGATTGATCTCTTTTATATCTTTAGCAAAATCAAACGAGTTGTTAATGGAATAATCTTTATAGGTAAGTTTTGAAAGCAAGGAAACGAAGAATTTGGCTAAGTTATAATTAAATGTACCACAGGCCGAAAGAATAGGTCTTAGTGGGAAATTTGGCTTATGGACTTTTGGTAAACCGAATAGAATTCCTGGATTAGAACCAGAAGCAAACAAAAAATTGTATGTATTGTCATCAATAATATTACTATTTTTTAATTTACGCAAAACCTATTAAGTTTATCTTCGAGTTTTAGTAATTTAGACAGAACATTCTCTTTTACTCTTTTAAATTTAGACGTATCTGACAAAATTGTCTCCATTCTATTTATGCAAACTGTTGAATCAAGTAACACTACTCCTTTGCCCTTATCCGGTTTTGTAATGATGACAGTTATCCTTTTTCAAATTATTAAGAATTTTAAAATCTTAAAATTTTAAAATTAATTTAAAATTTTAAAAAGGGGGGAAAACACTTTATGGGGTTTAAAATTATAAAAATTCTTAAAAGAGATGCTCTCCATTTGTTTTACTAAGTTATGAAACGAGAAATTTGGTCGGATCTTACAATTCTTAATATTAATGAGATCTTCAAAACCAGAGAAAAATGTATAAAAATTTAGTTTATAATGAGGTAGATCAAAATTTAAGCCTAACGACAATATTTCTTTCTCTCTAATACTTAACAACTCTATTAGAAAAGTTAAAAATAAAATTATCTGGATTATTAAAAAATTAGAAACCATAGTAATGAAAACAACCATCCCCTTCATAAAACTCAGTTCGAAATTCTAACTAGATCCAATAACCTTACAGAACTCTGAATTTTAGAATCTTTGTACAGCTATAGAAACAAACTTTCCATTAACAACAATAGTTCATCTTACAAATTACAGCTCTTCTAACTAACCAACCAACTTTCATAGACATATCATACCTTCCAATTAACTGACCATACAGTTTTCTCTCAGTTTCTGCCAAATATGGAGGTTGACGTACCGTATTTTACGCCTCATAAGTAGGCTGACCATACGTACCGTTTTGAACGGGACAGTACCGTTTTGTATGGGTTTTTGTATGGGTTCTGTCACTGAAGAATAATTGTAAGCTCAATATGTTTATGTACTTACTTTTTCATGAATACAGAATATTACATAACCCCTGTCCCTTTTTTGCCATCCCAATGTCCCGTTTTTGTCTCAAGGAAATATGGTCAGCCTACTCATAAGACGCTACAAGTGGTAAGACGCACCCTATATTTAGCAAAGAATATTTAGGAAAAAAAATATTTCGAAGATTTGTCAGCCTGACAAAAAATATATTCCCATAACTTTATTAAAAGAATATTAAACAAAACAATAACATATGAGCCCTGAAGTGATTTTTGGAGACGTTTTTCAGGAAAAAAGTAGCTTCTTATGAGGCGTAAAATACGGTAAATATTGTGTATTTACTAGTTGCAGTAATTTTAATTTAATTTATTTTAATGATTTTAATTTTCTTTTGTATTGATGTAATTTTCATTATTCTTATTTTTGTTTTAAGGTTTTAAGACTTATAATTCAGTGATGATGACAAAAGATTTGTCGAAACGTCTGAAGTATAAAAAATAAACGAAAATGTTTGCTGTTGTGCTGGTCCTTCTTTTCATCTGTAAGCTCCGTTTCCCTAAGGAGACGTCAATAGCTTTGAGATATATATATATATATATACTAGCTGAGGTACCCGACGTTGCCCGGGATAAATTTCACATTAGATCCCCAGTTTAAATAAAATAAAGTTTAAGACAAAAGGCTGAATTTGATTAAAATGATTTATCTTATCCCGTGCCATATTTGGTAGCTTTAGGTCAAACGGTTTGAAGTCGTCCTAAAAAATAATTATATGTGAAGCTGAAGATTTAAAAAAAAAATAATTATATGTGAAGCTGAAGATTTTCAAAAAAATAATTATATGTGAAGCTCAAGATTTTCATGACTGTTCTTTTCTGTAGTTTTATTGACCAAATAATCAAAATTTTTACGGCTGCGTTCTTTTCTGTAGTTTAATCGCGGCTACCCTCTCGGTTACCCCATTACCCCCCCCCCTACTCCATTACCCTCCCACCCCCTACCCCACTCCCCCATTATCACAGTACCCGGCGTTGCAGACAAACCGACAAAAAATAATTATATGTGAAGCTCAAGATTTTCACGACTGTGTTCTTTTCTGTAGTTATATTGACCAAATAATCAAAATTTTTACGGCTGCCTTCTTTTCTGTAGTTTAATCGCGGTTACCCCCCATTACCCCCACACCCCTACTCCATTACCCTCTCACCCCACTCCCCCATTATCACAGTACCCGGCGTTGCAGACAAACAGACAGGCTGGCCGACTCTGTGTTGACATTTCCCATAAGAGGTTCCCGTGCCAAATTTGGTAGCTCTAGATCAAACGGTTTGTGCTTGCATAGAGGACAAACAAACAGACAAGCGAAAATATATATATATATATATATATATATATATATATATATATACTTGTTAACGATATGTTTATTTTATTTATTACACATATTTGTAAACATATACCTTGAATAATTTGATGATATATTTATTAAATAAATCGTGTTTCAATTAGCGTTTCACTTTCTACTTTTTTTGTGTGTGTGTGTGTGTTTTTGCGTATGTACAGGAGAAAGTGCTAAGCTCCGCCCCCTGTGTAATCGATCAATGGTCACGTGACTCATGCTACTACCTGGGCATATCTCTACCCCTGCTTGCTCAGTTGAGCGCTGCAAGCCCTGGATCTCAGACGTGAATTTGAAGAAATCCCACGTAGATGAAAAATAGTAATGGCTACCTTTAATATTGCGTGTTCGACGTTTATGAAGTGGTATTCGGCAAAGTATGAAGATGTGGTGAATACTCAAAGACTCCCTATTCCACCCTCCTTTGATATTTTTAAGGCTACAGTGAACCGTACGAAGCTTGAGGAACAAGAGGTACAAATACTCTACGGCTATTCCGGCGAGAGCATTGCAGGATTTCGTGGTACAAGCCTACATATACCGAGAAGTGGAAGAAACAACACGTGCAGAAGAGAAGCAACGGTTATGGTTTGTGAGTCTTGTTGATGAGTCGTGTAACAAGCGGTATTATGTGATGTTGCATCAAACCGAGTACTCGTACCCTGCGGCTCAGAATGTAAATCTAGTCATAATGGAGAATCTGAAGTATTTTTACCACTACATTAATATATCATATATCATGACGAGGTTTGTAGTGAGGTTGTGGCTAAAGGCCTGCGTGAGTTTTTAAGAAAATTTAGAGACGAGTATTGTCTGCTAAGCAAAAAGGAAAAATATGGACATATGTTTCTCTCAAATAGTGCGCCGGAGTGTGAATAAAATGTGTTTAGTTCGTGGAAATGAACGACAATGTCTGGTGCGCATTCTGGGGAGTGATAAAACATTAAAACCGGTATTGCTTCATTCATCAGCTTATGGTGTGACTCACTCCTCCATACCTCCCGTCGAGTCTATCCACCCACCTGTGGCTCATAGTCATCTCAGAGCTTGAACCGACTGGACGTGCACTCCTCACAATAGAATATGATGGAGCTTCCTTTGAGCAGCATTCTCAATGCCTTGTACGATGTGTCCGTGATAAAGTCATTGCGCGTGTTCAGGCGTAAATCCGGTGCCATTAACTATGTACTGGAAACGACTTGTAGACAAACAAACTCTGGTAAGGGGAATGTTGTTTATTTAAGTGTTGAGGAGATGAATAGTCTTCGTGGTAGTTGAGAAGTGGAGTGAGGATCGTTATGAAATAGCTGCATGTGTAGGTACAAGAAGAGAGCAGATTAGTGATACCCCCTCATATGCCATTGTTTGTACGTTGTGTATAAATAACGTTCAGCCATGCATTGGTATACGATTGATGTGGAAGACTGCGTCTGATAATAACGTTCTTGTCCCTACGCGAAACCGTTTCATCCTCGACAGAATGTTTGAAATCGTCAGTTTCCGTAAGCTGAAGCCGAAATTAGACGCGCGTGTTACGGATATGCTTTATTTTGATACGGTTTTCGAATACGCATACACCGCTCTGCTCGACGGGTTTACCGAGTGTAGGACTGAACAAGGCAAGAATGGTCTAGAGCTGGATTCTTATTTAAAAGGTTTAGACTCTTCGAAATAGCATGAACTTTGGTACAAAGGACTTGAGCGATACAGGGCAGAGCTCGCCTACACTGTTCACCCCGAAGAGTTGTATCTTTATATTATGAGTAGCTGTCTTTACGACTTAGATTATTTTAACTGCCGCTATGCGTTGTGAGGAAGAGTTCACGATTGAAAAGCTCGGATCGGTAAAAATAAACCCTCGATTGGAAAGGAGTGTTCATAAACTTGTATTTATCAGGTCATCCCATAAGTAATGTCGTTTTTTTAGATCGGAATTTGAATTAAAAAAAACTCAACTGAAACTTTTTAATCTAGTATATATTTTCCATCGGAATCAATGACACTGCCAACGTCCTACAAGCTTTTCAATGCCATGTTTATAAAATTCAGGCGGTTTGGAGGCCAAAAACGTACAAAGACTGGTGTGCAGGTCATCTAAAGAAGTATACTGTTTCTCGTCAAGATAGTTTTGCAGACTCCTGAAGAGATGATAATCTGAAGGCGCAAGGTCTGAAGAATATGGAGGATGTGGAAGTTTTTCCCACCCAAGCTCCTCAATTTTTGCAGAAGTGATCCCAGCGGTATGAGGACGTGCGTTGTCGTGGTGGAACACGATTCCTTTCCGATTAACCAAAGAAGGTCTCTTTTCTTTTAGTGCAGTGTTCAATCGATCCAGTTGTTGACAGTAGACTTGAGCGGTGATTGTTTGGTTGTGGTAAGGTTTCAAAGTGTATTACACCACCTTTATCCCACCAAACACTAAGCAACACCTTCCGAGGGTGAAGATTTGGTTTTGGCTGTGGTGTCGCTGGTTCTCCGGCACAAACCCACTGTCGACGGCGCTTAACATTCTGGTACAGTATCCACTTTTCATCACCAGTCACTAAACGGTGCAAAAACAGATCTTGGAGTTCACGGGAATGAAGAGCTGTGCTAATGTTTACCCGCACCCTCAGATTGTCGACCGACAATTCATGTGGCACCCATTTTCTTAACTTAGGCACTTTCCCGAGTTGGTGCAAATGTCGATGGATGGTGGACGGGGATGAATTGAGTTTCTGGGCCAATTCTTCGACAGTTGTTGAACAGTCTTCTTCAAGTGCGGCTAACAGCAGGTCATCATCAAACTCAGCAGGGCGTCCGGAGCGTGCTGCATCTGTCAAACAGCAGTCACCATTCTTAAACTTTTGAAACCATCTTTGACATTTCCTCACATGCAGAATATCGTTGCCATAAATGTCATGAATGTTTCGCATTCCTTCAGTAGCACTATTTCCTTTTTTGAACTCGTAAAGCATTATATGCCTGATATGCTCTTCTGACACCGCCATGTCTATGAAGGGTTCACATAAAGCAAACCACAAGTCTTCACTGGTCAAGGTCTGTAAAGTATGTAGCGAAACACGATAGATCTCCTCTTAGATATAACCTTCGGAAAATTTATGCTTAAACCAAGTAGGACTAGTTTAAACTTAATCTATCGTAAAAAACGACATTAATTATGTGATGGCCTGATAATAATGATGTGGCTAACGATGACCTCTTCGTGCGTGCTTTTGATTGTATTCTGTCCGTGTTTAAAGATAACTTGCCAACCGAATGTAAAGTGGGCACAAAAATAGTTTTGAACGAAATGAAGGCCCTTTCCATCGAGTATAGGCATCCGTATAACTTGAGTGGTGAAATAATGTTAAATCGTATTTATTGCATAGTGCAAAGCAACAATAATTTAACTGTAGACTCGATCACGTGTGATTTTATTATTTTAGTTAAGCGTAATAGAACATAAAATGTATGTATTTTGAGGGTTTGTAGTATATTTATTTTCTATATATTTAATTATTTAATATAAACGTGTATATATAGATTTCTCCTGTACTATTATTTTGATGATTATATTCCATCGTTTATAACTGTATTTCTTATATTACTTTTTTCTTTTTTTATTATTATATATATATATATATATTCCTCGATTAATGTGTATATTTCTTATACTATTACTATTTTTTTATTGTATATATGTTCTTCGTTCATATTTCTCATACTATTATTATTTTTTATTATATATATTCCTCGTTTAAACTGTGTATAGAATGAACGATTTTGATTGTATATTTAGTTTCTATATATTTCATGAAATTAATTCCAATAATTCGTCCAAATAAACAGAATGATGTAATGGTGTTTTATTTAATTCTTTTGGTTGTATATATAAACGATATTATTTAATGATATAAATATATATATTAGTGGTGGACCGGATATCCGCATCCGCATTTGCGGATATCCACAATTTTTAACATCCGCATCTGCTTCCGCACTTCTGACTGCAGATGCTATGCGGATATTACCTCTAATAAATTATGCAATTTACAATTAAATTAGCTTATAAAGTAGTTTATAAGGCCCAGTCATGCATATTTCATGTAAAGTATTAATTATTAATAAACAAACAAATATATAAACCTCAAAATATAAATACCTGGTAACACAGAAAATTGAGTGAAACTTGTTTCATTGAATTTTCTGTGGCTGAAACTCTTGAGAAAGTTATTATTTTTATCATAATGAAAACATTAATATTAATTTTAATTCTTATGCATTGCCTGCCATAATAGTAATATCACGAAATTTGAAAAATTATGTCATATATTCATAATTCTATATTACAGTATATTGATAGATTAACTAAATATCCGCATCCGCGGATGTTGGAAAACTGACATCCGTTCCACCACTAATATAAAAAAAAAAAAATATAATAATATATATATATATATATATATATGTGTGTGTGTGTGTGTGTGTGTGCCAAATGGCTGAGTATACCTTCTAAGCCGAGTGGCTGCTTAAGACTTCTAAGCCAACTGTCAAGAATATATGCTTTAATTAAATAAGTAGCGCAATCTGGCAACTCAGCCCTAATAATGTACACCTGAACAAGGCATTCACACGTTCTAAGCAAACTGGCGGATTAGGACCTTCTAAGCAAAGTGCAAAGATCAAG